>CM068355.1:9840000-10227323 GCA_034769755.1 Odontamblyopus lacepedii
GGCCGGTGTCCCCTGTCCCAGCAGATGTATCCAAAACCACTGATTTGCTCCAGTTTCATACAAGAAATGTCCCAGATGCCCCTATTTTTGACCCATTTGATCTAAATTCTTAATCAATCAATCAATCAAACTTTATTTATGGAGCACTTTTCATACAAAAAATGCTACACAATGTGCTTTACAGTGATTAAAAAAGAACAAACCTGAATCTTGAGATTACTATATGTGACATGACTATCTTATTTACTATCTGAATCTGTAAAGTATGCTGACTATCTGGGAACTATCTATATTTAAACACATAACACCCGACATGGGCTGGACCAGAAGAAACAGCAGCATAACATACAATTTAAGACTAAACCAGGTCTACATCATGTCTAAACCAGGACTATCACAATTTTTGACTAATCTGATCCCTGAAATCAGTAAAGAGGAGCATCAATTTGCATTTGTTTTACCAAAATACAGAAATCTGTGTTTGCGAATGACCATAAAGCAAAAACATGCATCAACAGAAGTTTCTCAGATTATCACTGACAAGATAATGCACAATCTTACACCTTTTTTCACAATTTTATTCAGAAATTTGAAAATCTCGTCACCTTATCTTTGGCGCATGAAGCTAAAAGTTTATTTTTTCCTGCATTTATTTCCTGAATACGGGCCAGCACCTCTTGCATGAAAACAGGTAGGTAGGTGCACCATGTGATCAGTTCTGACCAATCAGAGCGACGCAGGTGTAGGTCCGGTCAGTCTAATCTAAGTCATATTTTTAAAACGCTCTATGTGATCTTATTTCAACCCTAATAGCTGATTTTACAATATATCTGTCTGTCCTGGGGCTTTTAAAAACTTTATTACATCAAAAATTGGAAACCCTTTAAGCTTTTAACCCTTTAATCTTGTGTCTTTTCACCTATAGCAGTCAGCACAACTCACTCTGCGCTTTGACATTCTTCACTTGGGTGTAGTTATCTTAAGCCGACGGGATAGGAAGGCCCGCTAAACTTCAGCTTAATCGAAACTTTTCATGTGAACTTTATATCCTGGTTTTGCACGGTGAGGCGCCAGGTGCGGTAGCGATATAACAGGCGTGAAATGAGCGCTTAGCCGTGGTCTTTGAAAGCAGCTCGGTGACAGGCACGCAACGGGGGAGAAGAAAGTGTGGCACGCGATCGTATTTTTGGATTTCAGCCCGATCGCTACCACCAGCGCTAATTAAATGGTTGGTTTCAGTTTAATTTCGTAGTTTGTGTTTGATTTGTAACACATGGCTCAGGTATGTTCTGTGTCGCGGTGGATGAAGGCTGCATCGGGATTGGAGAGAGATTTAAAGACTTTGTTTACATCCAAGGAATTACTGATGTAGACTTGGATTCGTCACACTGTACAATATGTGTCTAGACTTTGCTATGTCAGTAAACTGAAGCTTATATTTGTGAAGTTTTGAAACCCTTTGCCAATACTCTATGCTGCAATGTTTAGTGAAGTACGTCAAGCAAGGACTAACCGGCAAAGACAGCAGCCAGAAATAACTTCACCTTTTGTTGCCATGAATTTCTCTGCATGGATGTTGGATAGAGAAAGCAAAATCTATCCCAAATCAAGTAAAATAGAGGCCTTGTTGACGTTAACTCTTGCTGTAAGACCACATTAAGAGGATAACATTATTATTATTATTACTTGTCTGACTTCTTACAGAAAGGTTTTAGAGGTTCTGGGTGATCTTCGATTTTTAAAAAATAAACTCAATTCACGATTCGATTCGATTCGATTTGACTGTATAGCAGGATCCAATACTTTCACCATGTTGTGAAAACCTCTCTTCTCTGCCGAATAAGTTGGAAACATATCCGTTCCGTAGCGAGATAGAGGGTAACTGCCTCCATGATTACTTTCCACCTTGCTCTGCCCTTTTCATACAGTACACAGTAGGGATGGGCATTTGATTACATTTTTTTAATTGATTGTCAGGAGAATTAATGATTGATTATTGATTAATCGTTTTTATCATCATTATTATTACTAATCTGCATACACTCAACTTTACAACATATAAACCATCACCACTATAGAGCCACATCAGCCTGTGTGAGATTATAATGTGTTTAATGCAGCTTTGGCACATTTGTTTATGTTTTACAGAAACAAAACTTAAAACCTCATGACTCATTTGCATAAACTGTAAATGCTGGAAAAAAGCAGCTCTTTCCTTGTGCCTTCTGTCGGACTAAAGGACACGACTCAGTGGATTGTATGAGCGTCTTTCTGTGACTGAGATTTGTTTGTGCCTGTGTCGTTCTCGGGGGAAAGTGCAAAAGACGCACTGCAGGAAGTGACTACAGAAAGTCTATAGGAAGTCTTGGCAAATGCAAAATTCATGGAATATATGCTGTATGGGATTAAAAAAAAGGTTTTCCAAAAAAACAAATCGCTCAGGCCTAGAAGGTTCCAAGTTCGATTCCCAAACCATGACTTTCCTCAACCTCAGATTTGCACAGTACATGCAAATCTTTTAGAACATAATCTCGACAAAGACGTTAAAATGGATCCATCTCAAAAACGCACAACTCCAGGTATGTTTTTGATAAGGTAACAGCATTATAACATGACTTAAAGCTCAGAGGAATTGTGCAATTGAAGAAGGAGATCCGCATTGCAGCTCTTTGAAGCTCCCAAATTTTTATTTTGATGACACCACAATGTGACTTTTCGGGTCAAACCCTTCTTCAGACATCCATCCAGAAGGTGCAAAGACCATTTTTGTCTTTGCAACTTCTAGACTTTTATTGGATGTGTCTGTCTCTATCTACCAGTATTAAAGTTCACACGAGTCAGTTTTGAGCAATATATGACCTTTAAGACAGTAAAAATCAGATACACTGCCTTTTAAAAGCCAACAGCACAGGAAACATTGAACAAAATAGATCACTGTAGCATTTTTGCATTAGCCATCTTAACCAGAAGTTGATCTGATTACATTTAACCTGTTGTACTTCTTCCCCTTCAGTTCTCCTGACCTCATCTGACAAACTGCACTTTTATTGACCCATCTCGGTGTGTTCCCAGTTGTGCAACTCCACTACACATGTGCACAGGTCAGAGTGAGTGTCATCATTCTCAGTCGGACACACTTCATAAATCCTTCGGTGGTGTGGTGAGGAGGCTGTGCACACACAAACACACACACACATATACACACACACACACAGAGTTCTACGTGAAGGAGAACGTGCCAAGTGTTTTATGGCTATCTGTCAACGGTGATTTGGTTCAGCACATGACTGCAGGTGACAGTGAAATATGCAAGGAAGCCCGACTTTGGTTATTTTCACAGGAACAGATGTGAAGATTGCAAAAATGAGTCGCAATCTGATTTTTATTACTGGTAATTTGAGTTTGTTTTATTGTTTAAAAATGATGGTTGGGGGATGACCTCTTCCAGTAACATTTTTGGCAACGGATTCTTTATTTTCCCTATTGCCAATATGAAACTATGATTATTATGTAGTTGGTAGCTACCACATCTGGACTGGTGTAAGCATGTCACCTACACGTTCATCTTTTGACACTGGGAGGAAGCTGCTGTATTTTCTGGGCTTACTGATAGTAGAATAGTGAGGACAGAGTGGGGGGGGGTCTACATGTATCTAGGCCTTTCATGCGTGAATTATGATAGGCTACTTCAGGATTTTTTTCAGGTGTTTTTATTACTCTTTAGGCTTGAAAAAAAAAAGACCTTTAATTTTTTTCAAACATGCATTCTTCAAGGAGTTATTGATATGTCCACTTGGGCGACGTGCATTTGAACAATGACTGAAATGTGTTTGAGAAAACTATTGTTAAAAAGAAATATTGTAAATACTATGCAACATGTTTTTGTTTGCTCTTTAACATTGTTCTTATATTTTGAACATATTCCAAAATGGCTATTGCAAAAACATTTAAACAGAGAAAAATGAACTGATTTCAAGCACAGATAGTACAGTCTAAATAGCTCCAACCATAACAATGAACATGCCTACCATTACTTATCAGCCTACTACTACGGCAAACATACTTTCAAATGTACGTAAAGGGATAGTCCAGGTTTTGTGACATGAATCTGTACGTCCCCGTCAGCAGTGTCGCATCAACACTGACTTACCTCCCGACAGCGTCCGGTGAGCCGAGTTCTTTCCCGGTTTTGGTGCTGATGAAAGTGTCCGACAAGTTTGCTGGAGTCATGAAAATAAAGTTTTTCTTCACAAAACAATATGTGTTCAAAAGAGTGATACATTTGCATCAGAAAACAGTGAACCACGAAAAAGTCAGAGCTCATAATTGCTTGGTACTATTTTCTCTCTGGTCGTATCACTCCACGCTGCCGCCAGGTTTCCTGCTCAGAAAGGTCACGACAACATGTGTGACTACGACACCGACGATGAAGACGTCGCCTTTAGCACAGAGCCAAGGGGAGATCTTTATGAACCCGAATATACTGATGCCCAAATTCACCAGATGGAGTCAGAACAGCAGAGAGAGAGAGGAGGGACAGAGTGGGACAAGCTGAAGCTGGATTTTTGTTGTTCCAGCCTGGAGAATCACAAGTCCACACCATTTTTATATATATTCTTCTATAGCTTATACAAACTTATATACTTAGCGCTGTAGCTCTCACGTTAGCGCTCTCGTGTAGCAGCATCATCGGTCTGAGCACATAAACACTGCAGAACTACTGAAAAAAGTGTTGGATTCGTGCGCGACTTCACCAGGTGACCGCGTTGTGATATGAGCAGAGAGACAATAGGACCAAGCTGGATTAAGCGGGAGAAGATGGATGGATGGATGGATGGATGGACTTTTTCCCCGTTGACGTTTTGTAACTCAAATGTTTCACTCTTTTGAACACATATTGTTTTGAGAAGAAAAAACATTTATTTTCATGACTCCAGCGAACTTGCCGGACACTTTCGTCAGCACCAAAACCGGGGAAGAACTCAACTCACCGAGCGCTGTCGGGAGGTAAGTCAGTGTTGATGCACGACACTGCTGATGGGGACATGCAAATTCATGCCAAAAAACTCAAACTATCCCTTTAAAGTAAATCTGTGCAGTGAGTCTTTAGTAGAAAAAGGTTATTTTGAATGGAAATTGGCATGGATCAGAGTGTTGCAATTTATCCCACTGATGGGTCAACGCAAAGAGCAATCCAAAAGAAATTGACTCTGGAGCTCTTCAGCACCTTTATATTAATGTTAGAATGTGTTTCCAGTTACTTTTTAATCATAAGGCCCATCTCGGCAATTGACAAAATGATTCCAAGTTTGTTTCGTTGTGAGACAAAACTAGAGAAATGATGAAGTACAGTTTTGCTGGTGTTGGATACGTTCTGCATTGGAAAAAATATGTTTTGATTTGTTTGGTTAAGCAAGTCAGCAGCTCAACTTTTACGTTACCATCACTGGAAAAGTGGTGGTTTATCGCAAAATCATGTCAGCGTTTAGTGAGACATTAGTATTTTTCTGGTTTTATCTGTTTAGTTTAGTTTTTTGCCTCGTTTTTGCTTGTGTCTGTGTTATTTCTCATCCAATCATCTTACTGGGGCGAGAACCTCCACCTTAAAGGGCCCATGTTTGGCTATTTTCTGATATAACGTTATTTTTTCATCACAAACATACCCAGAATTGTGTTTTGTTTCATTCACGCACTGTAAACCCGAATATGTTACCAGAACTCGATTGTCTCAATTATTTTAAGTTGATGAAATTAAAAGTCACATCCTTCCAGAACTTAAAATGTTGGATTTTCTGCTTGTACCTTTTGAAACCAGCTGAATTAAAAGTGCTTATTTACCTCAGCTCAAATATTTGCATTAATATAACTCATAGTTTTCTGTTAAATTGTATTTTAGCATGTACTATATAAGTTTATTTCATTTTTTAAATCATCCCTATGTGAAACAATAGAAATAACAGGACTTTTAATGACTTAATTCTACTAAGTTGTACCTCATCTATGTTTTTACGGTATGCTCACTTATAGTATAATACAAGAGTTCACGTTAATCAAAAAATATTTGTTAAAATTACTCAAAAAGAACAACATGTTACAGCAACTTGATATAATTAAGTTCGTAGGACTATTTCTAAAACTTTGAGCGTACACAACGTCATCTGTTTCATTACTTTGAACATTCGGGTTTACAGTGCACAAATCATGCATATTTAGTTTTTCGCCCAAACCGAAAACACTACATTCCACTTTGTGATGTCATGTGGTAATACAGGAAGTGCTTGATTGTGTTTTTAAGCTCCACACACCTTCACTAGAATCATTTGGATCATTTCAGCCTAGGAAATGCCCATTTCTACTGAACTAAAAGGTAAACGGAGCTGTTAACTTAAAAAAAAAAGACACTGCATGACATCACAAGGTGGAACAGAGCATTTTGAGCTTAAGAAATGCAGACAGACTAATATGGATCACTCAAACACGTGTGAATGAAACAAAACACAGATCTAGGTTTGGTTTTGAGGAGGTAATAATAGTCTAACATGGCTCCAAGTTCACAAGAATCACTTTTGTGTAATATAAAACTCCAATGGGAAAGATGGAGGGTCTGATTTCTGCTCCACGGAGATGACAAATTACAGGTCAGATCTGTGGAGAGGCGACCCTACTCGCAATGAGGTTCAACTTTCTTTCATTTATATTTCGATTCAATTCATGTATTACTGAAATTGGCTTCGTTCTCTCTTTTGGTTGAGTCAGTCTGATAATTTACAATAACATTTTTTGGCTATCTTTAAAACTATGATCATGTTTCTCGCCTATTCCCGCTCTTTGTCAAATAATGGGCTAAATAAACAATGTAAAACTCCCTTCCAAGATATCGTCCACTTTTGTCCAAACTGTACTTCATATTTTGAGGAAGGAAACCAAAAGCAACAGATAATTTTCCAGTGCCTCCAGTCTGACTTCTAATTAGGCGGACACCAAATCTCCCACCAAGTTCATCCATCAGGCTTGTCAAGAACAGAAGACCGAAAGTGGCCAAATCAAATAGACTAAAGAAGCCCTATCAGCCCATCCATCCAAAGATTTAAGTGTAATCCAAGGTGCTGCGGCTACAACTGTTGTCAACTCAGGACTGAAATACACGAGATAGTGCAGATCAAATATTTGGAGTGACCTTAATGGATGGGAAATTTATGATGACAAATTTGACACGGTTTATATTTTGAGTTTATGTTATAGCGGCCATTTTGGATTATGATGAGGATTGGTTGGAAAATCTTTCTCTTGCCTCATACATGGTTTGTAATGTGGCCCTGGGGCTTCCAGGTAAATTGACCCAAACTACCGCAAGTCGTACTTTTTACTGTATGTTTTTGAAATCTACCTTGACCAAGCAAATTTCGTGTGTCCTTTGGAGGGTCTAAGTATGAACAAAGGTTTGACGGGTCATTCAAACCTGTTATAAATGCACAGATTTGAATTACTCACAGTTTTGACCACCAGTCTATGACCCTCGATCGGCCCTCACGCTGGTCTGTGTTTTAATATGTGGCCCTTGATGAAAAAAGTTTGGACACCCCTGCACTAGACTGTGCACGAGCCACTGATTTAAGAACAAATAATATTAACTTATGTGATTATACAAGTTTAAAGTGCAGCAATTTCACAGCTCTTTCCATTTATTAAAATTTATGGCACAATAATAATCCAAAAATGTTCATTTTGTCTTGATCTATGTTTAACGCATGTTTAACGCACAAACCCTGCATATTCAGGCTGAGTTCTTCTCTCAGTTTATATAATATTTATTTATATCACATTTAGAATCAGTTCTTCTCTCAATCAGAAAACAAAATGGTGAAAATCTTTGACACTCCAGGCCATATGAGTGGATCCCTCACTATCGTACATGGGAGACCTGAACACAGGACGTGGCTGTGAACACTCATCTTTGATGCAGTGATGGTGTGTAGGGGTGTAAGAAAAAATCGATTCAGTGATATATCGTGATACTTCATTGCACAATTCTTGATTCGATTCAAAATGCATCTGAATCAATTTTTAAAAATAATATTTTTCACTAAAATTCATTAGTTGCATTCACTGTTCTCATGATTTAAAAAGGTAATCAATTATATTTCGAACTATTTGATTCTCGTGAAGATGCAGTTGACAACATTATTTGAAGTAATTTTTGATGAATTGCAATATATCATCCATTATTTTAGTATCGGGATATATCGTGATATGTATCGTATCGTCAGACTCAAGGCAATGCACAGCCCTCCTGGTGTGAATACTTTCTGAACATCCCCATAACTTATTACAGATGACTCTACAAACGTGACACTGGCCACTTTAAAAAGGTGCACTCTGTACCTTTTCTGGTGGTGGTCTGTCAGCGCTATGATTCCATTTAAAAATGCTGTCTAAGATTACCAAGTGAAATTTTATTTGCAAAATTCAATATGCATATTCATGACATAACTCATTCTTACTTGTAAAATGCAATTTCAAACAGAATATGGAGCCAACTGCCAACTAAAGCAGTTTGAAGCCCGACTTTAGACAACTTTATAATCAGCAAAACCGTTGAACTACGCACTCTCCAAACTTCTGCGGAAAACCCATTTGCAGTTTGCAAATTAATCAACCAAAACCTTTTTTTTTTTTTTTGGACAACTCTCACTTCTGCAGCCACAGTAATCCCATTAAAGTGACACAAATGAACACAGGTCAACATTATGGCATAACAGTACACAAGTGTGCCCAAAATAACTATTAATATGTAACATAACACCTGAGTGGGAGTTAAGCCAAGATAAACACACGTCTCTGTTTGGAGCCTTCACAGCCAATAAAACGGCATCGAGACTGTGGCTCTTTCACTGCACTACAGTGTGGAACAAGCCTGTTTTTATTTCAACTATCAAGTGACATTTTTTCCACACAATACGTTATTAGACTCACTTATATTAATTATAAGTGTCTCAAATGGCAGGAGCTGCAAAACACCAGTGTTCTATACAAAACACCAATAAATATTATGACCATGTGAAGGATTATTATAGCGACTACTGATCCTGTTTGGCAAAGGTTTGGGCAGTTTGACAAGGATTATTTTGTGACAGCCCCTCCACTGGAACAGATTATAAAAGACTGGGTTAATATTAATAATTATTCATATTATTATAAACTGTAATGGAAAAGTACCATTAGCACCACAGAGTATTGTTCAGGAAATAATCTGTGGCGCTAATGGTGCTAATTCCATTGAATATTGAGGGAAAACTGTGATTTTTCTCATTTGTGGTGACACTGCCGTCGTTTCTAAAGTACTTTCCTGGCAAAATACCTTACCAAAATATCAATATATATCATAACAAAATATTGTGATGCAGTGACAGTCAATCCGTGATTACTGAAGCATGAAGTTGTGCTGGTTTTGATTGAAAGTTTGCAGGTTATATAGGTGCATGTCAGCTAAGCGCATGTAATATAATAATAAATAATAACAAAAATAATACATTTTATTTATTAGGCACCTTTTTGGACACCCAAGGTCACCTTACAACAACATAAACTAATTAAGTATGATTAAAACATACAGTTAAAAGCCTAAAGTTAAAGTGGGACAGTATTTAATTGATTGATTGTATTTAGTGTTGTATTTTATTAGTATTTAGTAATGTATTAGACAGTATTTGAATTGATTGATTGTATTTAATTGACTTACAATTAGTTAATATTCTGCTATTACAGTGGTGGACAATTATTTTTTCCATGGGATCACACGAGAAACAGAAAATATAGTGGAGGGCCGGGCCAAGATAATTTAACTTAACTCAGTTCTGCCTAATATTAATTGTATTTCTTTATAAAAAGCAGTAAATCGCATTGTTTTGACGCGCTGCTAAGACTGGAAATAGTATATGTTATGACTAAGCAATGAAAAAATGAGGTTGCCTTACAAGAAATGTCATAAAAAACAGCTTTAAATTAAAAACGATGCAGCTTTAGTCCATGCATGAGGTAAAATGATAAAAATGTGTTTATTTTGTAGTTTAAATTAGCTTAAAGGGGACAGTCAGGGTCAACTAAAGGGCTGTATGTGTGTCTGCCTTCTGTGCTAATAGAAGCTGGGTTGACATAATGTTATAGCTGATGTTCCTGATGTGTTGCTTATTGGTTGTTGTTTTTTTTTGTCTGTCATACGCTGAGATTGCATTGGGCATTGAGAACACTAAATATGGGGTAAAGAATGCAGTAATTACCCTCTGTGCGTGTTCAACAAATAGCCTGATGGGGAAATTTGGAAAAATGCGTGCCGGTCCTCTGTTTTTACAACGCAAAATGCACTAAAATGAAACAAAATTGGCTTTAGTTGTTGGATAAAAAGGAGAATAACAACAACACAGTGTTTATCGAACACATCTGTGCCCATGTTAATGACCAGGCCTGAAAATATATCCCTGTGTATTGTGTAAAACGAGCTGTGTGCCAAGCTGCAACTGGCCAGGCTGCAAGTCAATGAGCTCTATTCATTTTACACACACCTAATTAGACCAATAAAGGTATTAAATGTGTATTATTAGTGCGGTGTGTTGGTGGGCTCTTTTTCCAAAATGAACCAAAAACTGAACCTTGATTTTGTGCAAATATTGTGAGAATGAGTCACCCGCAGTTGTGCCGAATAGACTCAGACGGTACGTAGGCGGAGATGCAAACATCTGTAAAGTAAAACATGATTGAATTATAACATAACATAATTAATATAACATAATTAATGGTTGCAGCTCCGAATTATTGGTGGTTCTTAGGTTCTAGATGGGTTAGGGGTAAGGGGGGTGTATTGTATTTGGAGTGATTTGTGCATTTTTCAGCAATCTTTAATCGCTTATTTTTTTCAAGACGCTATTTTGCGGATCAGTGCCTGTTTTCTCTGCTCCAATTTAGTTTTTATTTTTTCCACGGGGGTCATAACTGTATAGCAGAAACAAGCACGATAGGTCTTTTTAACGATGCCTTATTATATTAAATATTATTGACCCAGACAATGTTGTGAGGTCAACTCCAGCTACATTCAGACGTCTTGCCCAAGGACACAATAGATTTATTTTATTTATTTATTTAAACAGGACAATGCATATAAATGAGCAGAGAAGCATATATAGCATGAATATAAACATACCGGATTTTAACAGAATGGGTTTGGGGGAGTTAGGGAAAATATGCAAAACAATAAACATTTGATCTCTTATATACACTACTATAAAAATATTACAACCTCCTAGTATAAAAACACCTGCGCTTCTATCATTACCAGAAATACACCAGCACTCACCAAAAACCCATATGCATTTCCAAAAGATTCATTCAGTAGAATACATTATAATTTATACAACAGTTTATACTTGTCAGTGCTGGGATTTAACCACCAAACTGATCATTTGTTTTTGGCTTCACCCACGAACTTGCAATATTATAATTGTTATTTACAGCTACATTTGTGCTCATAAGTTTACAGACCCTGACAGAATTTGATTGATTTGTTGTCCATCTTTCAGAGAATATGAATGATAACACAAAAACATTTCTTTCATTCATGGTTAGTGCTTGGGTGAAGCCGTTTATTATCAAACAACTGTGTTTCCTCTTTTTAAATCATAATGACAACAGAAACTACACAAATGACCCAATGAAGCTTGGAGTCTTTTGTGATAGTTGTGGATGTGTTATTTCCTCTGATGGTAAATCTGCTCATTCTTATTTGCAAAAGGCTCCAGTTCCTGTAAATTCTTGGGCTCTTGTCTGAACTGCAGCTTGAATCTGCCCAGAGACTCAGTGATACTGAGGTCAGAAGAGACGAACACTCCAGAACCTTCACTTTATTCTGCTGGAGCCAGTGACAGCTCCACTTTGTGTTTTGGATCATTATCATGTTGGAATATCCAAGTACGTCCCATATGCAGCTTCTAGACCAAGAAATCATAAATTCTGCCAGGGTGTGTGAACTTATGAGCGCAACTGTACATTCAGTTGCCCAAGGACACAACAACAGTTTACAGTTGTCAGTGCTGATCGTTTTTGTTTTTGGCTTCACCCACGAACTTGCAATACAGTGGTCCCTCGTTTATCACAGAGGGTATGTTCTAAAAATAACCCACAATAGGCAAAATATGCCATGAAGTCAGCTTTATTTTTTACAATTATTATATATGTTTTAAGGCTGTAGATGCTAGGCTTCGCGGGTAGGATCACTCTTCCCATTGTCAATCTTCGATTACACAGAACAGCCAATCAGGGCGTAGATCACAATGTGCGTTCATATGCTGTAAAAAAAAAGAAAAGAAAAAAGGGCATGCAAAATTGCACCAAAACAGATCTGCGAAACAGCGAGGCTGGGAAAGGTGAACCGTGTTATAGTGAGGGACGACTGTATTACAACAGAAATCTGCATTTTAACAATTTGTCCGAGAGAATGTTGCGAGATCATCTACAGCTACATTCAGACGTCTTGCCCAAGGACACAACACCAGTTTAAGGTTGTCAATGCTGAGATTTAACCACCAAACTGATCATTTCTGTTTTTGGCTTCACCCATGAACTTGCAATACAGTGGTCTCTCATTCATCGTCGGGGTTACGTTCTAAAAATAATCTACAATAGACGAAATCGGCGAAGTAGTTAGCTTTATTTTTTACTATTATTATATACATTTTAAGGCTGGACACAACAACAGTTTACAGTTGTCCCAAATCACCAACCTTCAGTTTTCCAGGAAGACAACACACCCTCTATGACACCGCCACCCCGAGACCCCATAGAGCTAAACTACTAAACTAGAATTAGGATTTATTTCTTTAGATCATAGCATAATTATTGTAAATCCTTGTTTGTTGACACAAGGATTCAGTGAAGCGCGGGAGACTCACCGCCCCCTGCTGTATTTATAGACATTCGTCATCGGGCCCCTTTGTTCCTGGGGCCCTGCGCTGGGAGCTCGGGGCGAGTGGAATCTGAAACCCAATCCTGAACGTAGTAGTGCTCCGTCCACACTCTACCATGTGTGCTGCATTTGTCTGAGCTAATGAAACAGGCCTAATGTGTGGAGAGTGGGCTGTACGGGGCTCAGATCAGGTGGACTTGGACGTTATGAGATGCCTTCCAGTGAATACCAGCGGGTCAAAAGTTCTGGTTTACAGCACCGGTGGGGACCTGGTCCAGATAATAAATGGACTTACCTGAAGCCCAAATCCAGAACAGATTTGGAATGGCTGGAGGTGGGGGCTTGGCAGACGGCGACCACCTGGAAGCCGTCTCAAGTTCACCTGTTGCTTGGTGCCTGGTGCATTTGCCTGGTGCCTGGTGCATTTCCATTCACTTCATTTAAAGTGGTTTAAAGGGCCCATTTTACGCTGTTTTCTGATTTATTTTATGTTTCCTCATCACAAACATACCCAGAGTTGTGTTTTGTTTCATTCACACGTAAACACCCAAATCCTGCATAGTTAAGCTGAGTTATTTTTGTCATGTGGTATTACAGGAAGTGCGACACCGTGTCTGTCACCTCCATGCACCTTCACTCGATCTCTACAAAACAAAAAGTAAAAGTTGTTAATTTGAAAACTACTGCTTCTTGGCATCACAAATGTAAGACTTCTTGCCATGGTAACTGGCTTCTTCCCACAATGCACGTTGATGTAGCACCTTAAAGGGGAAATCCGGCACGTTTGAAGCTAAAGTCCGTTGCTAGAGGTGGTCGAATACTGTCAGTAGCCAGGCTGACTGAAGCCAGTCAGTGTTTCCTCAGCGGAGATCTCGCTGTGGCAGTGAGTCTGTCAAGGCAACAAACTAGTGTAGTGATGGGGAGTTCTTAACTTCCACGTAAAACGCCAATTTGCTTCCCCCCACGCAGAAGCTTAACACCACTTTAACCCCTCTTACAACAGCCACAAGTCTAACAAACAAAACGCTCTGCCTGGTTCACTCATTAGTGTCTGGAAACGTTATGAAACAACTTTATAAGCAGCCTTACACTTACCTTTGTTGATTTCCCACTGCGCATGCGAAAGCCCAAAAGACTCGATCGCCGACTCCAGCGGCGGCGAGAGGCTCGAGCCGCCAGAAGCAACAAGTGAAGATCGACTACTGACTGAAGAAGAAGAGAAACTGAAAGTTGTTGAAAGAAAATGGTTCAGGAATGTATTTTTTAGCGTTTTTCAAAAAATATAATTCACTCGTGAAAAAATGGGATTAGAAACGGCATCAGCGATCGAGTCTTTTGGGCTTTCGTATGTGCAGTAGGAAATCAACAAACATAAGTCTAATGCTTCTTTTAAAGTTGCATCACGTTTCCAGACCACTAATGAGTGAACCAGGCAGAGTGTTTTGTTTGTTAGACTCGTGGCTGTTGTAAGATGGGTTATAAAGTGGTGTTAAGCTTCTTCAGTGTGAAGAAAATTGGCGTTTTACAAGGAAGTTAAGACCTTACCCCCATCACTATGCTAGTTTGTTGCCTTGACAGAGTCACTGCCACAGCAACAGTGATCTGTGCCGTTTTTTGGCTTCTGACAGTATTCGACCACCTCTAGCAATGGACTTTAGTGTCAAACATGCCGGAGTTCCCCTTTAATATTTTGGCAACTTAATCTTAATGTAGCTCTTCTATTTCACAGTGTCAGTATGTCATCTATAACATTTGTTCTTGTGCTTGTTTTTGATGTCTCACAGTGCACTTTGAGCTTTTTGCACATGCTTTTCCAATGTGTTTTCTAACTACAAATGACAAATAAAGTGACATGACCTCACAAGTTGCAACAGAGCATTTTAAGTTTTGGAGAAGTAGACTGACTCATAATAAAAGATTGTGAATGAAGCAAAACACAGATAGGTTTTTGATGAGATAACAGGGCTCTAACAAGTATGTAATATTGTCAAGTGTCCAAGCCCAAGTTTGTCAAGTTTCCAAGTTTCTGCATGTCTTCATAATTGTACGGCTTTTGCTTTCAAAGTCACAGCAGACGATACATAAGGACTTGGCGTAACCTTTGGAAACAAGTCGGTGTAATCCCTCATTCATCCAGGAAAAGAAAGGCTCACAGAAAACAGAAAAGATTTCAAAGGTCATTAGGCAGGACTAATCTCTCGCTCAGGGCCGTATAAACTCTAGTACCTTCAGATAGAAAATTACATCCGGATGGCAGTTGAAGTGTCTTGATTTGCAAAAACATTGTCCTGATAACCCTTGTAAACCTTTTCTACCGTGATGTACAAAAAAGAAATCAAAGCCAGTTGAAAGTATGAAATGAAAGAAAGGTAATACAGGCATAGGTGCTTGGCTTGGTTCAGATATTTAATGCCTCTTAAAGAAGACACATTCTGATTTTTTTATTGATTCATGTAAGAGTAGAGTTTTAGAGCAGTGGTTTGGGGATTAGGGTTAGATGAAAACAGACATTTTCAGAGCCCTCATGCCTCCAATTTAGGACAATACAGGATTGCTCCAACATGCAGGAATCAATAGAAATACAACTTTGAGTACCATATTTTCCGGAATATTAGTCGCTCCGGAGTATAAGCCGCACCAGCCAAAAAAGGCATAATGAAGAAGAAAAAAAAAACAAGCATATGTCGCACTTTTTGGAGGAAATTTATTGTATAAAATCAGAGACCAAGAACCAACATTTCATCTTGAAAGGCAAGTTATAGAAGTTATACTAATAAAAACAACCAGATAGAGAAGAATCTGTATCATTCCTTCATTTTTCAATATAGAACCAAAATTAAGAACATTTATTATGATTATTATTGTTATTATTATTATTATTATTATTATTGTTATTGTTATTGTTATTATATTTTTATATTATATTATTATATATTATATTATTATTATTATTATATTATTTATTATTTGTCTCTAAAACCAAAATGAAAATATGAATAATGATTTGTTTTTTCATTTTTGATTCATATATACGATTCATATATTTGGTCTGTCAGTGTAAAAATGTAATATACAAGTCACACCTGAGTATAAGTCGCAGGAACCACCCAAACCCTGAAAAAAAGCTCAATTTATAGTTCGAAAAATATGGTAAATGTTGTTTCTTCATCACAAACCTACCTGGAGATTAGTTTTGTTTCATTCACACCTTTAATACACAAACTTTATGTTGAGTTATTTCTCTGAAACACTGTTCCACCTTGCGATGTCATGTGGTAATACAGGAAGTGCTCTACTGTGTTTTTTAACTCCATACACCTTCACTAGAATCATTTGGATGATTTCAGCTCTGGAATTGCCTCTCTCTACTGTACAGACAGACTATAGACCACGATTACTCAAACATGTGTGACTGAAACAATGCATAACTCCAGGTATATTTTTGAGGAGGTAACAACATTATGGCATGAGTTAAAACGCGGAGGAGTCAATTTTGCATTATATAGACCGTTTAATGATAAGGAAATACAAGTTTTTTTTCCTAAGCTGCTGCAGCATGAAACCAGACTGTTGTTACCACAGGCCAATGCTCTTACCATTAGCTCTGGTGCCACATGGCCAAGTAACTCAGCAGATCCAAATCTAAATACCTCTCCTGTTCCCTCTGCAATAGCCCAGTCCTTAACAGTAACTCAAGCTGTGTAGGCACGAATGTAAAAACAGGATTCAGAAAGGGCCCATATTACACTATTTTCTGATCTATGTTATAAGTTATGTTATGTTATTTCCTAGGGATGTAACAATGACTGAAATATTGTGATATCGTATCGTCAAAGGTCACACAATAATATCGTAGATCATCACAATATATTAAACACAAGTGTCTTAGCTTAAATGAATAGTTCTGATGCAGAAATAGCTAAAAAAAACAGAGGGAACTGCATAGACCATGATCCTTTGCTCCGTTTCAGTGCAGACGACATGAAGAAATAACTGTTCTAAGCACTTTTACATCTTCATTCTTTGGATTAAGTATTGTGAAGGCATTTTTAGAGGAAAAAGTAGCATATTCACAGTTTTATATTGCAATAAATATCGTATCGTGAGATGTTCATGGTGAAAATATTGTACAGAGAGATTTGGATATCGTTACATCCCTAATGACAATAAATGTTGTACCAAATGACTGGTCAAAGCATTTTATAATGTGAGATAGGGCTCTCAACATCCAGAATCGATTATCACGATCCGATCTCGATTTGGGTTAGTGTGATTAGAGTCATTTTTGAGCTGTTATCTGAGCTGATCCAAGTGGTTCCTGAGGTTGGTTGTATTTCCGTTATACTTCACCTCCATTTGGCTGTGCAAATCGCTTTGCTTCTGTCAAGCGCATCTTTGTCTTTATCGTTTCTGAACCCGAAATGGAGCCAGACGGAGCTTTGAGTGTTTCTGGCATCTTCAAAGCCGGGACTTGGCTCACGTTGCCACTAGTGTCCGATGCCATGTTCATTGTTTTGATATGGCCAGACCGCGCTCCTGACCCGGGGAAAATGTATTCAAATGAAATCAATCTTTGCACGTACGAATCGATCTTAAGAAATTAATATCGAATTGACTCAGAATCGGAAAATCTATTTTTTCAACACAGCCCTAATGTCAGTCTTGTTATTATGTAGAATATCGTAATATCATGAGCTTTCCCACAATATCGCACCGTGACGTTCATACCGTGACGATATCGTATCGTGAAACTTGGATATCACTACACCCCTATTATTTCCTCATCTCAAACATACTTGGAGTCGTGCTTTGTTTCATTCACCCACGTTTAACACACAAACCCACCATGTGATGTCATGTGGTAATACAGGAAGTGCTCCACTCCACAGTGTTTTAAAACTCCAGACATCTTGACCTTGGAATTGCCCATCTCTGCTAAACAAAACACAAAAGATACCTGCATCACAAAGTGGAACAGAGCGTTTTGGAGATGTAGACAGACGAATAAATAATCAAGAGTTACTCAAACATGAATGAATGAAACAAAACACAACTCCAGGCATGTTTATGATGACGTAACAACATTATTACATGACTTACAGCTCACAAGAGTCAGTTTTGCGAAATATAGAAATTTTAAATGATTTATTTTTAATTTTTTAGGGTCAATATTTATCCAGGGCACTTTGTCTTTGCTGTAGTGGGGAAGTTTGTGTTATTTTTCTATACTGTGATAAGATTTGAACAGAAATATGTTCAATAAATAACTAGATTATGACTCATTATAGGTCCAATACTAACTACAAAAGTGTTTCATTCTGCTATTTGTTCAGTGCAGATCATGTGTTTGATAGTGTACATTTCTTCTTCTTCTTCTTCTTCTTCTTCTACTAATTATTATTATTATTATTATTATTATTATTATTATTATTATTATTATTATGTCAGTAGCAGGAATATAGTATACTTCAAAATTTGTCATTACGGCAGGTTTACTTACAGAGCAGTGGGCGGGGATAGGGGGTAGGTGAAAGCAAATTTTCAGAGCACAGCACATAGGACGCAGTTTTTGTCAAGTAACGGAGCAAATCCAAATCTAAATACCACTTTTGTCCCTTCTTCAAGAGCCGAGGCTTTAAGAGTAACCCAAGCTGTGTAGTGTATGCGCGTCATTAGGAGGTAAGAGCAGGATTCGCGTTATTAAGTCTGCCCTGGGTAAGAGATGGTCAGAAACGCTACGAATATAACCAGACTTGCTGAAACGATGGCAATTGAATGTGTCAGTTTTCACAATTACACCATTTAACTTTATTTTCTTCCAGTAATACAGACCCCCGATGTGAACTTTCCTCCGCACGTTTTTCAATCTCGTGCTTTGCCTTTCGCATGTCGACAAAGCCACACTGTTCCACGTTGTACAGTGGAGTTATATGGACCATTTTAAACCCATTTAATGAACCCGCCGCATTGGAGTAAAGCAGCCGAACACTAAATAACACTGAGCAGTCCGAGCAGCCCAGGTGTGGTCGATGTCTGTCAGGAGTTAGCGTACGGTAGTCTCACTTGGAGATTTACCAAGTATGTTAAACTGTAGGCACTTTTATGGTCCCAAATTATATGGCGACTTGGAAAAACAAGTCAAGGGCTAATGGTGCAGGACTGGCCCGGTGAATGCCCCTCGCCAGTGAAGGAAAGTAACAAAGTACAAAAGTAAAAGTACTACAGTTAAAGGTGCACTATGTAACTTATTGGTTGGAGGTCCATCACCTGCTTTTTTTATAGCTCAAAACACTTAAAAACTAAATACAGGCATTCTGACCGTGAGCGGCGTCGCCTCTCCACAGATCTGTAACTTGTAACTTGGTCTGGTTTGGTCTCCATGAAGATAGAAAGGTTTAATGTCATACTGTGAAACATTCCAGACAAAGCATGGAGAAAAGCATTTGACGAACCCTCCACCAAAAAGTTACACAATACACTTTAAGTTAAATTTTTAGGTATTTGTACTTGGTTTAAGTCAGTTTTACAGTGGATATTTCTTACTTTGACTACATGTAATAATAATAATAATAATAATAATAATAATAATAATAATAATAATAATAATAATAATAATAATACATTTCATTTGAGGCATCAGTACTTTCTACTACATTTTAGATCTGAACTGAAAAGTAAAAAGTACTTTTGGTTAAGACCTGCTGGAAAGGTTGAGATTTATTTTCAGCATTTAATTTAAGTTATCATCCCAACTTTGAGCAAACCAAAAACATTAATACAGTCATCCCTCACTATATCGCGGTTCACCTTTCTTGGCCTCACTGTTTTGCAGATTTTTTTAGTGCAATTTGCTTTTCTTTTTTTTTTTTTAACATTGTATGAATGCGCATTGTGTTCTGCGTTTTGATTGACTAAGGGAGAACCCGTGCATTGTTTTCTGTGTAATCAAAGGTGGCACGTCTGTTTAAAAGAATAAAAAGCAGCACCAACAACCACCCATAACTATGTTTTTCATCCCCCGCTCTCCTCAGTTTAAATCGCGGGCTGATTTGCGTGGAGCGATTACAGCCTTTAAACATATTCGCGGATTTCGCCTATTGCGGGTTATTTTTAGAACGTAACCCCCGCGATAAACGAGGGCCCACTGCACACAAAACAGCCCGAAAAATTAAGAAATCAATTGAATCACCTCAGAGCAGCTAAATTATTTATGAAAACCACAATATTTGATGCTTTAATTGTTCCTCTGCAAAATACTTTTTCGCCCTTAAAGTACATTTTTAAACAGATACTTCAGTTTGTTTATTTAAGTGGACATTTTCATGCTTTTTCATTACACATCTGCTGTTGTGTCCTTGGGCAAGACACTTAACCCCTGTCGCTTTTAGTGTCTGCGTACGCTGGTGTATCAATGTGTGTGTGTGTGAATGGGTGAGTGGTTTCTTGATGTAAAGTGCTCTGAGCGCCTTGGAGGTGGAAAAACGCTCTATAAAATTTACCATGTGATACTTTTATTTTTGCACTTTTGTACTTTTACTTAAGTAATACTTCATCCACTCCAGCCCCTCCCAGAAGTGGAGCGGCCCCAGTCTGGACACTCAAAGACATAACATATTACTGTGGAAACAAAACAGCGCAATCGGCGACAAGGACCGGCCGAGCCAACTGGTGAAGTGCTGAGTCAGATTAACACGAACATGAACTATCCAAGATTGTGTTACTGCGAAAAGAGGCACAAGATTAATGTCTTTTATTATTTCATCATTAGTGGCTGTAAAAGGCTCTCTGAAGTCCAGGTGGGAGCGTTTAATAAATTAAGTTCGTAAGTTTAGTTTCATGGAAGTCTTCAAGCTGCGTGTTTTTGTTACATCGTTTTTCATGGACTCGACGCTGTTTCTGAGGTTGCCACCTGCCACAACATTGCAAAGGCTTGGTGTGCTTCCAAACGTAGTGTTATACTTTTGCTGTGAGTTTTCTTACGTATTTATCTTCCTAAATGATTACTGTGACGGGTTTTTGTCCATTGTATATTGTGATATTGACGTGTGTGTTGATTTTACACCGTCAGTCAGCTCAGTTACAGTAAACACCTGTACTTTTCATTACTGCTGAGTTCACTAATGACAGTAATGATCAGTAAATGTTGCGATGTTACAAAGATATTACCAGATGTTGCGGTATAATTATGCTACTTCACAACCCACAGGTCTGCCTTCGAAGGTCTTCGTACGGCTACTAACTCGCATGACCAGACAGCTCTGTTTACAGTGTGTTTGCATCCAGAAGGTTCTGAAATCGGACTATAGGGACAAACCCCTGGGACGGTCCGCTAATTTGTTGCATGTGTCTCTCAAATGTGGAAGACATCTCTGCTTGAACATTCTTGTATCACTGAGGACAAAATTAGAGTCAGCAGATGTCCCTATTTACCCGGGACAGTCCCAGTTTTGAGTGTTCTGTGCCCTGTTCCAGCAGATTCATACAGAACCAGTGTTTTTTCACAGTTTTATCCAAGAAATGCCTCAGCTGTCCCTTTTTTTGGACCAATTTGATACCTGCCAGCTGTAGGAGTAAAAGGGGATACATTTTCATTTGATTAGCCAAAATACACAGAAAAACAGGCTTGAAAATTATCAATGTACTCAATTGCATCAACTGAAGTCACTCTTCTCAAGATATGTGAATAAATCATAGTCATAGTGCATAATAAAAATCTTAATTACGTGCTCTTTTCACAATTTTATGATTACCAACCACCACAAACTGGGTGTGTCCCTGTTTGTGCTTGTGAAATCTGGCGACACAAGACAAAATATAACTTCTTTCAATGCGTTTTTTAAAAATTTTCGTATGCTGCCATATTTGTTTTGACAAAAAATGGACCATGCAGCTCTCTGAATGGTTAATTTGTCTGTCAATTCACATGTGAAATCCATGACACCGTACCAGAGCCACACTTTTTTGCTAAGTTTTGTCAAAATGTGTGGTTCTCACTGGTCAGGTAAAGCACTAGCCACAGCACTATCAGATATTGTGTGCTTGTCTGCTCTGGAAATACTAGAACGGTTTTCATAATTCTTCATTTCAGTGCGATATATCCCTGTAATACATTTATTTACGGTCATGGTTAACTGTATAGGCTAACGATAATGACTGTACTGATCGATTCAGTATATGGCAGCTGGAACAATAATTATGGTGTCAATATTTACCATGTGTTAAGATTCAAGCTGTAAAAATTAGAATAAATAACTTCTATGATTCATTACAGATGCAAACTGAGCACTTCAATCTGCTAAGTGTTTCATTCTACTATTTATTTATTGCGGCTCATGATTTTTTTTTTTTTAATGCAAAATTGGTTTTACTAAATTTGTAAATTTAGAATAGTTTTTGTGGTATATTTCTGCTTAAGAGTCATTGTGGCATAGATTAATTTCAATATTATCATTTATCGTCTATATAATTATGGTCACATTTTTTGAATATAGTGTTTTTCCACCTTTAAATGTCTGTGTTGATAGAATAATGTTTGAAATAAAACTAAACTTGCATTGTGTGAATTGTTGCATGCTGAGGGACTATTTTCTCATATATCAGTCCGCCGCTGCTGAGCTTCTATCAGGAAATACAACTCACTGCTGCTCAGACATAAATCCTTCAAATGTAAGGTTGGCTTTACTTCTAAAATTATTCTATCGTAGGGTGACCAGATCTTCAAAATTCTAAAATGGGACACATCCATGTTGGGATGTTTGGTATAAATAAAATAGTGAAAAGAGCGTGTAAAATTGTGCAATTTCGCCTTCTATCACTGCGTTTTTTTCCCCCCTTTATGGTCATTCGCAAACACGGTTTTCTGTATTTTGGGTGAACAAATGACAATTTATGCTCCTCTTTACTGTTGATTAGTCTAAAAATGTGATAGTCCTGTTTTAGTCCTGGTTTAGACCTGATGTCTTCCTAGTTTAGTTTCATGTTGGTCAAAAATAGGGACAAATGGGACATTTTTTTGTATAAAACTGGGACAAATCACTGGTTTTGGATAAATCTGCTGGGACAGGGGACACAGGGCTCAAAACTGGGACTGTCCCGGGTAAATAGGGACGTCTGGTCACCCTATTCTCTCGACACAGACATTCACATCGATAGTCTGGAGTTATAATAGGCAGGACAACTATGGCCATTGACATGCACTAGCCTAGCACCAGTGACCTCTCCAAATACAAGGACTGGATGGAATATTTAAAAAAAAATGTCTCTGGTTCACTAGGAAATGAGGCCCTATGTCCAAAAGTCCCAACTGTCCCTTTAAGTGTCTAGCTGGAATTCCAACACCAACCTGTGCGGAGTGGATCTGACCGCTCAACCATTGATGTTTACCAAAACTGGTCTAAATATGCATGGTACTGAATATGCAAAACTTTCAGTCTGTCTTGTCTAAACATTCAGTTTGAGTATTATGGTGAAAAGTTTGCAGACACCGTATGGACATTTGCATCAAGGACTATTGTGTGTTTTGTTGCTTTCTGTTGCCAGCAAATTAGAGTTGATTTAAGTGCACTATAACATCTGTGACTCTGCATTTGTTCGTGACGAGCTGTGACCAGATTTACGAGCCATAACCTACTGCTCAGGAGGACATGAACTTTGAGCACAATCTGTTTTTCTGACACATTTTATCCAAATAAATCCAACTGGACACCACGCAGCTTGACACCAAATTGTCACAACTTTGGCAGGTTCCCATCGACAGCAGCTACTCAGCAGAGGACACTGGCTCCACTACTTTCATTTTAGACTTAGACAAACTTTATTGATCCACAAAGGACATCATTTGGAGCTTATGCATCACAATATAATATAATAATAAAGCACAAACATGGTAATGATAACAATAAATTCAAAATAAGTAGCCACAATAGCATGAGAATGTCAAATATGGCATAATTATACAAATGTGAGACAGTAGCTCAGTTGGTAGAGCGTTTATTCACTTCATTGTTCACTCTGGACATAAACATCACTGGTAGAAAGGTCCCACAGTTGTGTCCTTGGGCAAGACACTTAAACCCCCAGACCAGGTAGAGCAAGCAGACCGGTAGAAGATCTCTAGTAACTTGCTGCACACATTGAAAGACCTGAACTTTCTTAGGAAGTAGAAAAAAATGGAAAAAAAAGCGATCACATCAATTTATAATGAACCAAACAATGTATTTATGAACCTTCAAACCCTGAAATTTTACAATTTAAGCATCATTTTACACATTCATTTGCAATCTCTTGTCAAAATCTTTACAGAATATGTTTAAAATCTGAAACAGTAAATATGAACTTAGAGGTATGGACATATTTATAAAAAAACAGAAGAAAATCAGAACAAACATAATGAAAGGTGCACCTTTGGAACAACTGTACAGGAGACCTTAAATTGTGTACCACTCTTCTACTTTAAAAAGAAGTTTAAATGTTTAACTCTGGGCAGATACATGAATTAAGATAGTTTATGCTGTACATATATTATATTAAGGCTTTACAAAACATTTTACTATTTCTTTTCCAATATGGCAATTTTTTAGGTTTCAAATGTGACGTCCTGGTTGTCCTTGTCACTGGGCCAAACTCCTTTAATGTACATAGAAATTATGATTTGACAAAAAACAAAAAAACAAAAACATGAATAAATAAATAATATGCCTTTCTCCTCCTTCTCGCCCGGCTCTTCCCCACCTTGGTAGCTGTGGTCATACTGAACTGGCCCACGGGCCTGGACATCTATAGCCTGTCCGTCCATGGGAGTGGATCCCTCCTTCACTGTAGTTCTCCCCGAGGTTTCTTCTTTTTCCCAGGACCCTGGGTTTTTTGCAGTTTTTCCTTGCTGAGAAGGAGGGTCTAAGGACAGGGGATGACTGGACAATGTTTCATTTGCTGCTTTACATGAATGTTGTTTATTCCTGTTTTGATATGTCTGTGTGTATGTTTTACTCATCCATATCTTGGAACGCCCTTAGAGGCTACTGTTGTTGCGATTTTGGGCGCTACAAAATAAATTGAATTGAAAAATTCTTTTGTGGAAGGAGTGTTTAAAGTGTTGGGGGGAAAAATGTGTAAATTGTGGTTTAACTTTTGGATAGATTCCTCCCTAGTGACATATCATCAATATGGAACGCTCTGTAATTTTCAGCGTATTTCTTGGCTAATTACTTATCGATTTGTGTAAAACTATAATTTACAACAGGTATTATTCCACCAGATTAAAGGGACTGTTCAGAATTTTGGACATAGGGCCTCATTTTCTCGTGATCCAGAGTGTTGGAGACGTGTGGAGACACTTTTTTGAATATTCCATCCACTCCTTGTATTTGCAGAGGTTGCTGGTGCTAGGCTAGTGCATGTCAATGGCCGTAGTTGTCCTGCCACTAAAAACAGTCTTACCCACTCCACAGAGCACCTGAGGCAAAACTATTATAACTCCGCGCTGTCCATGTGAATGTCTGTGTCCAGAGAATAATTTTAGAAGTAAAACCAACTGTTGCGTTTGAAGGATGCGAGGTTAGTTTTATTTCAGACATTATTCTGTCTGCACAGACATTCACATCGACAGTCTGGCGTGATAATAGATTTGCTTCGGGTGCTTTGTGGAGTGGGTGAAGTGTTTGGACTGAGCTGGGAAAACAGGCCTTTAGCTTCTCTGCTCTTTCAGATTGGAATAACCTCCAAACTGAACTGAAATCATCTGAACTTGTCTCATTTAAAGCTTTTTGTTCTATGTTATGCAACAGGCAAAAAGCGTCCATTCATCAGCGCCTGTGTTTTTAAGATGTCACTGCAAAAAGTAAAATGTTGTAACAGATTTTATTGCATTTTATCATCTATTGTTTACAACTACTGCACTTGATCTTTTCAGACTGTTACAACTACTGCACTTTATCTTTCAGACTGTTACAACTACTGCACTTTATCTTTTCAGACCGTTACAACTACTGCACTTTATCTTTCAGACTGTTACAACTACTGCACTTTATTTTTTCAGACCGTTACAACTACTGCACTTTATCTTTTTAGATTGTTACAGCTATTGCACTATATCTTTTTAGACCGTTACAACTACTGCACTATATCTTTTTAGACCGTTACAACTACTGCACTTTATCTTTTCAGACCATTACAGCTACTGCACTTTTGAAATATTTTCTCCATTCATTGCACTTTACCTTCATAATTGATGTTTACCTTAATTGATTGTTGTTTTCTTGTTTTTTATCTTGCTGTTGACCATTTGGCCAGGCCACCCCTAAATGAGATCTGGATCTCAATGGGTCTTTACCGGTTTAAATAAAGGATAAATAAATAAAATAAAAAGACTGTTTTTAATGGCAGGACAACTATGGCCATTGACATGCACTAGCCTAGCACCATCAACCTCTCCTTAGCGTCTCTAAACGTCTCCAACACTCTGGATCACGGGAAATGAGGCCCTATGTCCAAAATGCCGAACTGTTCCTTTAAATCACAATTAGGAAATCGTCCAAACCTTTCATACTTCTTAAATAAATATGAATATTTAAATATGACTGTGGAATAATGTCAGAATATACCTGTCACCAATATAAACTCATCAATCAATTACATATTCCACTACTTTTCCACAGTTTTGTATTATCTTTCACTCTTCGTTATGTGCATGGGACTCTATTTCGTATTCCGTGACTTTCTGACCTGAACATGCATTTCACCTTCCACCCCAATTCTACCTAGTTAACTCTGATTGTGATGCAAGGAAGCAAACTGGCGAATTGGCCAGATCCTGCTGCTTGGAATACGAAATTAAGAATAAGCAAAAGGTTGGGAGTAAATGACGCAAAATTGGAAACAGGGTCCCACGAGACTCCGCAACATCTGTTATAGTGTTGGGTTTCGGATTCCTACCTTGTTAAGAACTCTCCCTTAGCCAAACAACCTCGTGAGCTGTCCCCAAATGCACTTTTATCCCCATTGCTTCGAAATTGACAAGCTGGAAGTAGACTTTTGTGACACATAAGTAGCGCGTTGACTTGGGTTTAGTGGTCGGATAATCCAGGCTTTCGTCCAAGCTTCTACGCTGTATTTCAGACAGTCCTAACCTCTTTGGACGAGTGAGTTATGGACAATGAAAGCAACGTCATGCTCACTGTTATTAAAGGAGATACATCATGTCAAATACAAAATCACTGTCTTAAATTTAATCTGAGGTACACCTGTTTGCATGGAAGACCTCAATAAAACAGTTTAAATGGATTGCACGGTCTTCTGGTAAATCTTGGTTATAACAGCAGCTGTAAGTCTTGGTATGTCATCCGAATTTTCAGTTCGCCAAATGTTAAATCAATGAACAGTCTGCCCTTTATCAGGTTGTTTCATGGCTCTTTTATTTACGTTTTAATATTGCTTCTGCTCATCCAGCTTCCATTAATATGCAGCTAGCGTCGGTGCAAAATGAACAAACTTTAATTTAAATTTAAAATCCCATTTGCACCGCGCCCATAAAATAATAATAAAACTTCTACTACTAAACTACTAATACTTTCTCTTTGTGACTGTCTGAGTCTCTCCCCAGGTTGAAATAGTTTGTACGAGTTTTTGTGGTTCGACCTTACTATTAATGTCAAGTTTTTTTAAGATAATTTTCTAGGGTTACAAGGGCAACATCTCATTTCTCTTTCCTCGCTCTCTTCTCCTTGTTTCCTTCTGCTCGATTCTGCAGGAAATGGGTGAGGAAGTCCCGCCCACAGAGGAGACACTTTGAGGAGAGAGGATGTAAACTCCTCACTGAGACCATTAAAGTTTGATTATTTGATTTGAAGTCTGCCTCCTGAAGCCTCCTTTCTTTTACTCCTTCTTTCTGTGGTTTTCTTTGGGACACCACTTAATATTTTGATAGCTGAAAAATGGATAATCGAGGAGAGGAATCAAGGAAAAGGAAGTGAGGAAAGAGAATTGAGATGTGGCCAGGGTGCATAGCGAGCCAAGACTACCTGTTACTCTGTAGAAAAAAAGGCTACATTCAGACTGCAGCCTGAAGTGACCCAAATCCGATTTTTTCACCCCTATGCGACCTGTATCTGATCTTTTAATGATGGTCTGAACTACACCGGTCCGATTTTTTCAACTGTGACCCAGGCCACTTGGATATGTGCTCCTAAAACCGATACATATCCGATCTTTTGACGTGCGACTTCAGTCTAAACGGTCAGGTCACATTCATCCGACCTACACGTCATCAACAAGCGAGAGTTTGGCTATTGTGCTGTAATAAGCACCTGTTGTGAGCCGATACAGCCCAACGATGACGTGTTTGCTACTGAAACAGGCCGAAGACGTGTTTCCTCCCGCGAAAGTGGTACGACAGCAACTTTAAAATCTCCAGGAGCTCAATGCAGCGTCCATGTTTAGGCGTTTTCCGTAAACACTGAGCTCGCTGCTGTGACGTCGTCGTGTCCTCCAATGCTTATGCAGGACAATTTTGGGATGTTTCAAGTTCACCCTGGAGATCACAGACAAGTCATATTTAATTGAAAATGTGAACGACCTCGCAAACAAATTGGATTTCACACAAAAAATCCGAATTGAGCATTAAACCCTGCAGTCTGAACGTAGCCGGAGTGTAGTCTGGGCCCTGGTCTAGATGATTCTGTTTGTTAGGTGTGACTGATATGCGGATTAGCCAAGAGAAGCATGGTGCGGCCATACCAAAACTAACACAGAAGCTTACAAGAAAAAATTCAAGCAGGAAAAAATAACATGAACTGAAAACAGACATTTTACTCAGAGGATTTCAGTTTCCTAAGGTAGGAGACAATGGCGCAATGGACTTTTGATATTGTTTTTCAAATATTTTTTTTTGTTCTCGGCTGCCTATAAAAATAAATGTTCACCACCCTCAGAATTGGAAGATTGTGCATTCCGTCAAAAATAGTACCAAAAAGAAAAGAAAATACCATGCCGATATCATCCACTTGCACTCAATATCTTGCGGATTCTGAACTCTTCTCCTAAGATTATCGTGATGTGTTTAGGATATGTCCTCCTCATATTTTCTCACTCCAGGGGTAGCAAAGTTTCAGCTTCCAACTCGATCCTGTCACAATAATGACACAATCTTCTGGGATGTCCAAATTGTTTCTGACAGTGAACTTCCCACACTGGTCTGTATCAGCCAAAGTCAGTGAACTCAGCATCGCCAGTGCCAGACAACTCAGCAATCATTTGGAAAAAGCACTGACTACATCGGCTGTTTTCATTCTCTGCAGCTTCATAACCTCCTCATAAACTTTGAATCTGGAGAGCCCCGTGCACGTGACCCAGCACACATTTCAACTGTGAAGGATGAGCGTGGACACAAAAAGGCCAAACCGAGATCTGTTTAGAGTCAAAAAGCTACCGTGAAATATCGCTAAGAGTTTGATGAGGTCTGGATTGTGAGGACTGTTATCCGTGACTCCAAAACAAATTCATGCTTTGGTATTTTTCCTGGAGTTCTTACCTCGACAGCGTTTTTTATAGCATAGCTTGCACTGTTTAAAGGCGGAAAAAGGTGCAAAAATTTCCAAGCACCCTAATTATTCACCACAATGAGTTAATAGAATTTTACAGCTTTTAGAGACAGAGTGAAATTTAGCTTTAACAGTAATACTAACAAAAACTAGCTCGTGAACAGTGAACTCCCTGATTCTGAAGCAAGAAAATGCTTCAGAATCAGGTACGGATCTGAGCAATATATGGAAAAAAATCCAGTACAGGCCCCCTAAAAAGAAATTCCTACATTCGATCCTTCACTGCTGCTGCTTGCTGTAACAATAAAACACTTATTCCATTTTTTTTCAATTTTTTATATTTTTATGGATGAAAACAAGTACATCTGGTTGAGCATTTTTATTTATTTATTTTTATTATTGATGGAAATGTCTTGGAGGATTTTCAAACCATTTTTACTCCTCAGGCGATTATAGATAAACATTAGTAGTACTTTTACTTGAAGTTTTGATTACTCTTCCCAAAATAAGTGACATATTTCAATGTTTTTGTTTGTGTTTGCTCAGGTCTTTCAGATATATTTATTTTTTCTCACTTCTATCTTTATTCTATACTTTTTTTGTGCACTAAATAATGTTTTGGCCCTCTAGTTCCATTAACTTCAGATATATTATAAAAATACTAAAACAATAACTACTAAATACTAATAAAATACAATACTAAATACAGTCAATCAATGAAATACTGTCCCACTTTTTAACTGTATGTTTTAATCGTACTTAATTTGTTTATGCTGTTGTAAGGCGACCTTGGGTGTCCAGAAAAGTGCCTAATAAATAAAACACAGTTCCTCTTACAATTACACGTGATCACTTATGCAGTATTTATTTGGACCACTATGTACTTTGAATTGAGTAGTATTATTTTGAAGTAACAGTACTTTTTTTACATACAACTAAACTCCACACTCAGTCATTAAAAATCCCAGACTTAACTAGAATGTCACAGAAACGTGTCTCTCTCCAAGCTTCATCATCCGCACATTCCCTCCAATATTTACATCACGTTTTTGACCATATTTCCTTGCTTGTAGTTTTCGTTCGCTCTCTGCCAGCTCTGACTCTCCTGATTTGGGTGCAGTACATGTGGTTGAAATCCGAAGCCAGCCGCCCTGCCAAGCCACAGACCCCGTAATGGAGCTCTGGCGCAGTAGAATAAGCCATTGTTCTTGTTGCAGACGTCGTACACTTTAAATGAAGGAGCTCTACTTGAGTCCAGTTGGAGGGGGAAAAAGAACAGGTTGACTTTTGCAGAACGGAGCCCCCAGGGTCAAAGCAGAGTTCAGAAATCTTGTTGTAAATCCAATTTGGAGATGCAAGGGAGGTGAAAACCGCCTGGGAGACATTTACGGAGAATTCAGAGATGTTAGAAAGGGAACTCATGGTTAGCTCGGTTTGTGTGACCACTCAAAAGCCATGTGAGAAGATGTACGGTAATACATTTGTTTAGTTTCAAAATCGTTGCACAAGTCTGGGGAAATACTGGATAACGTCATAGCACCGAGAGTTTAGCAAAAGAAACTGGAACACTTTGGAAAAAAGCTGTAGAATTAAGAAAGTACAGAGCAGTGGGCGTACGCCGGTGGAGGTGAACACGAGGTTTGATCAACAATACGACGTGTTGAAAATAAATGATTAATGATGCCCAAACCTGCTCCAATCACTCCAAATATAACTTCATAAACGGGAAGGTCCAGTGTTACTCATTACTTGCCTTTTCCAAGCATCCTAATGATTCACAATGTTAATGAGATAATTTCGCAACTTTCAGTTAACTTGGTTTTTGTCTGACTGTTTTTTTGTTGTTGTTGTTTTTATTTGTTTTTATTTCGAGTTTGTGTCAAGAGAGAAACAATAATCATATAGATACTGTACTACATACACATTGTAAACAACAGAAAAGCACATTTCTCGGAAAGGAGTTGGAAGAAGAAGGAAAAAAAAGTATATTAACCCCTTGACACCTGAAATTATATAGATGTATATTTAAAAAAAAAAAAAAAAAAAAAAGGTTTTATGTGTTTTTGCCCTTGAGTAGATGGTAAATTAAGTTGAGATTATTAATTTGACTATAGCAAAAAAAAAAAGAATAGAAATTTGTGTATGTTGCAAATTTGCGAGAACTAGAAACAAGAGCTCGACAAAGGTTTCTGGGAAGGTTCTGCATCTGCACTAAGCGGCATTGGTGGAATGCAGCCGCTATCTCGGCTTATATCTTCATCCAAACGGTTTGTTGCATATTTGTGACACTCGGCGTTAAGGGGTTAACCCACCCCTGTCATGACATAGTTTCCAAAATTCAAAAATTATGTTGTTGCTTATGTACATTGATGACGAAACTTTACAAATATTTACATATAGCAAAATAAATGACATACTGCATACTAAATAATAATAATAATTTTAACCCAATTTCTTTCTTTCTTTTTTTTGTATTGCACTGTATTATGGTCATACAAACTAATAATAATGATAAAGAAGGAACCGGATTTATCGTTTATGATCATATCAAAATAAGCAAACTGGGAATGAAGAATGTAAGGATTTTTTTTTTCAGTTTATGGTCGTACACACTAATAGGAATATAGTAATATGACATCACAAGGTGGAACAGAGGGTTTGCTGTTTGATAAAAGAACCTAAATATGGAAAAACTGTGTGTGAAACAAAATTCCAGGTATGTTTGTGATAAGGAAACAGCATTTTAGATCAGAAAACAGCAAATTATGGACCCTTTAAGAATTACTCAGACTTTCTGACTACTTAAATAATATCCTGACCTTAACCTGTTAAAGCTGAAGTATAAATATGTATCAAATATTTCTCATAAATTCCCCGATTTTGTTAAAGAATACAAAAATCAGACTTCCGCTGGCTGTCTTCACCAACTATAAAACATTTATATCTATTGCCAAGTAAATATGAGGGAAAAAATCTGGAAAAAATTAATATTTGTGTATTTATTTTTCATCAGATTCCACTGTACAGATGTTTCGTTGCATTAGTAATCATCATGTGATTTGTTAATGTCATCTTATTTTACAACTTTTGGTTCTATGTTTGGATCACGCTGATTTGCTCAGAAACCGATATGTGTCCAAACTGTTTTTATGACATTACTTATTGTTTACCAGAATCAGCACCAGGACCATCAGGTATTTAACCCCCATTAAACAGTCAACCCAAAATACATCTGGATTCCATTCTTCTAATTTTTATAGTACACGGCCATATCAGGGTTTAGGGCCTTGACAATTTTCTTGCTAATTACGCTGTGTTTATATGAGCTGAATGGTGAGTGTGCAAAACTCCTGGGTTGATTAGTCACAACAGCTGCAGTGTACAAATCCCTGCTTACCAATAAACCTTCGACATAGATTCTGTTTGTAATTTCATTAGCTCTGGAATCTAGGGCTGAGCAATGTGGGGAAAATGTCTACTTGTGATTTTTAGACCAATTGTGATCCATTTTGTGGTTCACACATTCAAAAGTTCACGTTTTAAACTTGTGAAAACTAGTACAAGAATCAAAATTTAGAAGCGTTTTTATACAGATCTAAACTACATGGTTTGCAGATTTGAATGCAGCATAAGAGAAGATATTTTCTTTGCGGAATAAATTATGGTACTTCAAAAACTGCAGTGTTTGCGATTTGCAAATTGAGTTCATTCATATTGCGAATCCACTGCTATTTAACCATTGTTGTGCTAACACAGTGCTTATTTGTTTGGGTTTTTCGATGGGGTCTTGAACTTTGTACCAAAACTAGAGATGCAATGATGCAACTTTTTCAGTTCCGAGACCAATTTTATATGATATTTTAACTTTAAGTAGCTGCCAATATCAACCAATACCAGTGCAGAGTCTGAAAACAGGATTTATCTCCCTAAAACTAAAATAAACTATGACAAATCTGATCCAAATGTCTTATTTATGCCTCACGTCACTACAGAACAGCTTTGTATGAAAAGTTCAACCACTATGAGACTTTCTGGGTTGACTATGGCCAATAAATAATCTTATTATGGATTTAAATGTCCAACCAGAATATTGGCTGAACAAATCCAGCAATTTTTTCAGTATCGGCGCAAATATCCAATGCCAGTATCGGATCGGTGCATCCCTAATCGAAATTATGCAGTGTTTAATCCCCGAAATGTCTGTTTTCTATGACAATAACCACTTTTTGTAGGAAAATGGGACTTTCAATTACTTATCTGACTCTTTTAAACTGATTTTCCACCTCTCGTTAGGACAATACTGTTATTCCACGTTTCTTTAAGAGCAGTACAAGCACACTTCTCGTTAAAGACGGTACTAATTTTCCACTTTTCTTAAAGCAGTAGTTAAATGTCAGTTACTACCTTAACCCCTTTACTCTGAGTGGTCGTTGATGGAGAAAAGCTCACAAACGAGAAAAATTCAGTTCACTTCTATTTACTGAATACACTTCAAAAATACTCTTGAATATACAAAGATGAGGGTTCAACTATCTGTCCCTGATCTAACACAAAACCTGGGATCCAAGACCCTTTCTCTCCCTGAACCCCTTTTTATTTCCCGTTGCATTCTCCTGCTCTAAACATCAAATGATCTCGTCTTATTGGTTGCAGCCAGTTGTCGTCTTCTCCCATTGGTCCAAAACAGTTTCTCATTGTAGAACGTCGCCTCTTCTCCTCTCGCCCAGACATCTCTGCAGACTCACTGGAGAAAAACATTTCGCACAAGAAAAAGCATTGTTTTGATCTTCAAGTCGTCCAGTTTCATTTCCTTTCTCTGACTTTATAGACGTCGCTTATGATTAACACCTTTTAAGCAATAAACAAGTCTTAAACAGTGCATAGTAATAATCAAAATACATAATATCTAACACCATACAGTCGTCCATCTTAAAAGCAGAATCACTGGTTTACATTGCAGGAAAAGTCTTACAAGCGCCCTTTTGGATTCAGTGACCTCTCCTCATTAAAATTTACGGTCGGAGTTGGCAAGTTGAAGTGGTGTCATCTTGAATCAACAAAGCAGCTTGTTTTGATGGACTCTTTGGTGCCATGAGGTCCAGAGGTTTCTAGTCTTTAAATGACTTCATAATATTGTGTTCATCAAGTGAAGTTCTCTCTGTTAAGTCACCTCACCCATAAAGCAGTAAAAGATTACTGGAGCGATTTGCTGCAAGGAGGTGCCCTCTGAAAAGGACCGCATTTTACGAGCTTATGTGTGGCTAGTATAAAGCGGTTCTCACAGGCAGGATGTTGGGAATCGCTCTGAAAAACCACCATGGAGTTGCAAAATTGGATCTCCCATTGAAAGTAAATGTTCACAAAGTCCACTGATTTGTTTGTTTAGTGGGAATTGTCAAGGAAACGTAAGACTTATTCAAATGAGAGGCAATATGTCTACTTCTTCACAATGAAAATGATGAGGGTGGCCTTACCGCTGTAACAGTCCAGTGTGGCATTTTCAGCACACCAATCAAAATTATGGAACTGGGGAAGAAAGTGCGCCACAATTACAAGGGAAAAAATGTTAAGAAATCAACTTGGTACAATGCGTAATTACAGCACAAGTAAGAGTAAAAGCCTTGCACAAAGAATAACTGCTGGATTGTATTTTAGCTTCATACGCTCTCCCTGAGCTCCTGAGTGAATAAGAATATTTTGTTCATTTCCAGTCCAGATGTGGAGGTTTAGACTGACACCTGAAATTTTGAAATTGTGCAAAATTATACAAATATAGGATATAATCTCATGAGAACTGATGCAGCTGTTAAAATGTTTCACTATCCGTTTTTGCTTCATAAGGAATAATAAGTTATAGAATTGCGGGCAGTCTTGCCTATGGGGGCCAAAATATGCATTAATTTTATAATGTAAATTGCTTGTCATGAATAGAGAAATTGTAGTTTTTGTTTTAAATTATTCAGAAATATTATAATGTATATCTATTTTTCTATGTGCACACACACGGAGAATTTAAAAATGAGTGTTTTCACAGTATAAGTCTGAGATAAACGGCCTGTTATGGCATGCTTTCAGCAGTCACCCTCCACTGCTCTTTACAAGGGGAGGATAGAGCTCCAGTGTGGGGGGGCTGGGGCTTCCTCTGTGCCTGGGTGAAGGTGATGTATGAGCGGGCTGCAGTACTAATGGAGAGGTCCTCCAGAGTTAAGGCTGCAGGTCACAGCTGCTGCTACCACCGAGATACATGTCAGAGTTCCCACAGGACCCAACGGTGGGTGAGGTGAACACATTCAGTTGGATTTTGGATGCATAAGTGAGGATTAAACAACAATAGAGAGCCATGGTATTGGGTTATTGGATTTTGGCAGTGAAAAGTTTAAACTTTTCACTGCCAAAATCCAATAACTGAATGAGTCAGGGTGCTTGTGCTCTTGTACTGTGGCATCCTGTAGTGAATGGAAGACGTGCTGGCTCTGTCCTGGGTAAACAGCAGCTGGTGGTTGATCCAAAGTTGGCAGAGTGGTTATCTCTCATGCCTCAGCAAGAAGGTTTTGGGTTCCAATCCTGGGCTGTTCAGTTCTTTCTGTGCAGAGTTTGCATGTTTCTCCATGGGTTTCCTCTGTCCTCTCAACCCATAACATGCACAGTAGGTCAAATCCTCCAGCTATGATAGTCCGAACCAAGGCTAGTCCAAGATCTGGAGATGGGTTCACAGCTGTGGCACTGCCGATGGTACCAGAGGCTGTGAGGATGGCTCAAATACAGGACAATTTTTTCTACAGACTATGGGGACAATGAAGTGTACCTTAACTTTTAAGATACTGAGCGTGACTTTTCCTCACTTCAGTTAATTTTGATAAAATGGTTTGTCATTATTAACTACATTTTTTGGACCTATGATTAACCCATTTGTGACTGCTTCTTTGTTTGCCACCATCATCATGACAGAGGTGATACTGTTTGGATCTGGCAGTATTCTCATTGATGTGGGACCCGTTAAAAATGATGTGCGCCCCACAGTCCCCAACCTTGACGTCACCTTAGACAAGTTTTTATCCAAAGTCAAACCTTTTTTATCTTTTAAACTTTCTGAACAAGTCGTGCACACTTTTATTTCATCACGCCTGGACGACTGTAATGCAGTTTATTCTGGCATCTCACAAAACGAATTTTACCGACTACAGTTAGTCCAAAAGTCTGCACCACGACTTTGAACAGGAACCAAAAGAAGAGAGCACATTATCTCGAGTCTTGTGCCTTTGCACTGGCTTCCTATTAATTTTAGAATTTATTTTAAGATTTTATTGTTTGTTTTTAAAGCTTTGAATGCACTGGACCCATGATACCTTCTCTGTGGCCATACCTAAGCTCTTTGAAGACTAGTGTGATTAAATCTGAGCATTTATTTTATTTTATCATTATATTATTATTGTTATTATTAGTAGTATGTATTTGTGCAGCACTTTGGAAACCCTTTGTTTATGAAATGTGCTATATGATTTAAATAAAGTGGATTGGGCCATCGATTAATGTCATCCAAAATCATCTATTGAGTGGGAATGCTTTTATTGTAGCCTTTCCCGCTGTAAACCTGTACACCCCGCCGTCATACGTGAAGGATTACAGCGATAACACACAATCAATATCGTTCCGTACACGTTGATGGTGATGGATCCCCCGCCGCTGCCCTCTGAGCTCGTAACATCGTTAGCAGTTAGCATGTTAGCGCTGGCCATCCATCCTGATCGGCCGTGGAGGTGTCAGCCGTGCCCGTAAAAGTCATGCTCGCCAAAGTTGCGGCGCGGCGTTCACCTTTTCACACTATTTCCCTTCTCAGTGAACCTTATCTTATCTCCCCTGGTGAAAGTATAAGGTGCGCAGGTCACAACGTGGCGTTTGACGGATGACGGGGGCCAGGGGAATGGTTTTGGTTTATGGTGGTTAGAGGGAGTCCCAGTTGATTTGAAAAACAGCATATGGGCACAGTTGGACGCTAAGTGCTGTCCTGGAGGAGGCCGGACAGTTGCTGGGGAGGAGAGATTCCTGACTGGCAGCGTGGTTTATTCACTAACATCAGGGGAGCGAAAAGACTGATCAGGAATAATGGGGTCAAATGCCTTGGATATACATCGGTGTGATAGTGGTATATCCTCCTGAGACACGGTCCATTCTTTTGTGTCGTTTATAGTGGACATTGAATTAACCCGTCTATTTTCTAAGTGTTTTGAGATAGACTCTTAATGGGTGGAATAGGTTCCTCTGCCTAAATTGCACTGGGGGATTATAGGGTACTATTACAGTGTTAGACCACCTGTCATGAAAACAAGAAAACATAAATAACTTCATAGGATATCAAAAGCTTTTCATTGTTATTCATTAAGAAAATGACCAATTGGAATAACACAATAGTTTACAAATAATAAAAAATGTAAATATTTTGTGTGAGCATCTTTGGCACAGATAACAGCTGCATTCTTGCTGCTTTGTTTTTATGTAATTTTGGTTTGGTTTGGTCAAGTTTATTTCGAACATCAAAAATATATAAAAACATACATGTACGTGTACATGTGTACAATAGATATCAGAACAATTGTTCGAAAAGGAGTGGGTAGAAGTGCAACCTTATGTACGCCCACCCCATTTCACTTTGCATTGTATACATATAACAATTTACAACATGGTCATATCAGTCCTTCACAAATTTAAAGAAAATCAAAATCACAATTTAAGGAAAACACACTATTTCCAAAATGAAAGAAAACAAAAATCAATTCCCCTCCTCACCCTTATACACTGTAAAAACAGTGTGCTTATAATCCAAACAGTGTTCTTATAAGCCAATAATTTTGCAAAGTCTCTTTTGTTATTGAGTTCAAAATAGTTTCTCACTGTTCCCAGAGACTTGCTTTGGATGAGACTTTGGTGCCATTTTTGGAAAACATTAAACTTGAAAATTTATGGATAGCAACAATAGTTATAGTTTAGCCTTAAAGATATGGTTTTGCTAAAAAGATCTTGCATATACTGGTGGATTAACCATTATAGAAACATAAAAACATATTTTGGTAAACAGAAATCCTGTTAAACTATGACAGAAGTGTCAAACACCTTATACTGGGTGGTGGTCTAATAAATTTGTTAAACACTGTTTGTCCAGGATAAAAAATGAACTCAATAAGAGTTAGTTTGTGGCTGCACTGTGATTAAAAAATATTAAAGGGAATCTAAAAACTTTTTGAGGTGACTGTAGAAGCTTGTCAGAGATGTTGATCACCATAATAGTTGTTTTTGTTAGGTTGCTAACTTCACATGAATTAAACACCAAAATATCCCCAGCGTCCATTAGAGAGGACATGTTATAAAATTATAAATAAAATAAACAAAAGCTCAATGCTAAGGTGTTCATTTACCTCCAAAGCGATAGAAAATCACTAAGAAATAAATGTTGCAATACACTTTTTCTCTTCAGGTCGCAGGAGGATATGGAAATAGACGTGTTTTGAATTGCCAATAGTTATTCTCATAGTGATACTGAAAGGGTTTGCTGTAACAATAATGAACCATGAATGAAGTGCATGGTTCAAAACTGGTAGCGCCGCGTGGTTCCATATGGTTCTTATCCAACACTTCCTCTGTTTGGATAAAATTATCTCATTCAACAAGCAAAAAGTCCATTGAAAAAATGAATGGAAAATCTGAAACCACAGCATGTTTCGAAGTCCATTGTAGTTTGCAGTAATTGGATAGTACAAGCTGATATATCGGTCACTGTCTTGCTGTGAGCTGGCACTTGGTTCTTTATAATTCTCATTCAACAAGCAAAAAGTCAACGGGAAAGATGAATGGAAAATCTGAAACCACAGCATGCTTTGAGGTCCATTGTAATTTGCTGCAGTTGGCGGCACAACCTGATACACTGGACATTGACTTATTGTGTGTGGGCTTGCATCTCCACAAACCTGATTTTTATCTTCCAAAGTGTGGTTTTAAAGTGGGACTCTGGCCTGTTTTAAGATAAAGTCTGTTGCTAGAGGTGGTCGAATACTGTCAGAAGCTAAAAAACGGCACAGATCAGTGTTGCCTCGGCGGAGATCTCACTGTGGCAGTGAGTCTGTCAAGGCAACAAACTAGTGTAGTGATGGGGGCAAGTTCTTAACTTCCACGTAAAACGCCAATTTGCACTGAACAAGCTTAACACCACTTTCTAACCCATCTTACAACAGCCACAACAAACAAAACGCTCTGCCTGGCTCACTCATTAGTGTCTGGAAACTTTATAAAACAACTTTATAAGCACCTTACACTAACCGTTGTCGATTTCCCACTGCACATGCGAAAGGCCAAAAGACTCGATCGCCGACTCCAGCGGCGGCGAGAGGCTCGAGCCGCCAGAAGCAACAAGTGGGGATTGACTACTGATGGTGAAGAAGAAGAGAAACTGAAAGTTGTTGAGTGAAAATGGTTCTGGAATGTATTTTTTAAGCGTTTTTCAAAAAATATAATTCACTCATAAATAAATGGGATCAGAAACGACATTGCGAGTCTTTTGGGCTTTCGCATGTGCAGTGGAAAATCTACAGAGGTAAGTGTAAGGCTGCTTATAAAGTTGTTTTATAACATTTCCAGACACTAATGAGTGAACCAGGCAGAGCGTTTTGTTTGTTAGACTCATGGCTGTTGTAAGATGTTTGAGAAAGTGGTGATAAGCCTCTTCTGTGCAAATTATGTGGAAGTCAAGAACTTGCCCCCATCACAACGCTAGTTTGTTGCCTTGACAGACTCACTACCACAAAAACCACTGATCTGTGCCGTTATTTGGCTTCTCACGGTATTCAACCACTTCTAGGAATGGACTTTAGCTTCAAATGTGCCGGAGTTCCCCTTTAACTTCCTATTTCCATATTACCTCAAGAAAGTTACATATTGTAGGTTTAAATTCTAATAGCTCTACTTTTTTTTTGATTTGTTTACTGTTGATATTTCGTACTACAGTGAGACTTTAGGGCTAGGCTTTCTCATTATTGCATCACTTATGGGTTAAAACAGTTTTTCTCTTCAGTACATTGTTCATTACACAAATTTTTTACTTTATCTGCCATGAATAATCAAAAACATATACGGCAGAGTGCTCATTCAGCTCCATTTCACGACGTAACTGTGAACGCCTTCTTCTGAAACAACCTCTTTTTCTTTGGGACTTCCCAGAACTCATATAGTCCACGTAGTCCATCTCCTATGTTCTAGACGGGACACCCCATTGCCCTGATTTACTGGGACACTAATAAGAAGGAGGAAACCACTGTGCTGCGCTCGTATCCCAGGATTCCATTGCACAGTGAATGGGAGCATTGAGCGCCTCACCTCCAGAGCCTCCAAACGCATGAGAAGCACCCTGAGCTCACACCACTTATTATATGTCATCTATATGTGGAAAACAACTTGTCCTGGAGATGATTCAATCCACCCCTGAGAACTGAATGGTCTTCATTTATGTTTCACCAACTTTAAAAACTACAATAAGTAACTTTCTGCGTGTGATTATAGCCAGAGAACAACATTTCCACCGAAATAAGCTGGGGAGGTCTTCCTCTAGGCCAAATTATTGTCAGGTTTGTGAAGATGCAGCCTGCTCAGAGCAAAGACACATGTTTTTAGTGCAATAAACAGAACCAAATTGAAAAAAACAAAACAAAAATCATGCCTTTATTCTTGTTTCTTTGACTAAAATGTTACATGCACAGCAAAAACTGGCGGGTTAAAATTTCAGGGTAAAATATTTCAGAGTTGTTTTTAACTCAAAAAGCGTTATTTTAACTATTTGAAAAAGTAAATGGGGTTAGAGTTGGGGTTATTTGCCAGAGTTGATATGGTTGAAGTTAATTCAACTTCCACTAGTGTTAATTTAACTTCTCTTAGTGTTAATTTAACTTTCCTTAGTGTTAATTCAACTTCCCTTAGTGTTAATTCAACTTCCCCTCGTGTTAATTCAACTTCCACTAGTGTTAATTCAACTTCCTCTAGAGTTAATTCAACTTCCACTAGTGTTAATTCAACTTCCACTAGTGCTAATTCAACTTCCCTTAGTGTTAATTCAACTTCCCCTCGTGTTAATTCAACTTCCATTAGTGTTAATTCAACTTCCACTAGTGTTAATTTGGCACCTCCCACCCACCACTTCAAACTCCCGCCAGAGACGATCAGTTTGAACCAGTTTTGTTCATAATTTCATCTTAAATTAACTAAAGTAAAGTGTAAAAATAAAACATCTCTGTGTGTTGCTTAGCTAAATCACTATAATCCTACAAAGTGTTATCTGTTTACTCTCAAAATGTTAATATAACTCTTAATTTCAGGGTTAAACAGGAACTTTGGTCCAGTGTTGCTTAATTAACATTTCCAAAAATGTTAAATTAACTCTAGAACAGACTGGACTGGATATAAACAGCGAGAAAATGTAAAAATTAATTATGTGAGAGTCCATTTTAACACTCCACTTTTTGCTGTGTGTGGCTTTAAATGTCATATATTAATACATTTTGGATTCTGGAAACGAGTAACATTAGAAATGTGATTGTGATTATATTTGCGATATATAGGATTTTGCTCTAAGTTCACATTTTCAACACTCTTGGAGAAGTACGAGGCTAATACAATAATCTTTTTTACATGTTGACCTGTCATTCACTGATAAAAATATATCTCTATATCTATTTCTGTTAATATATCTATTTCTGTTAATGCAGTGGTTCTTAACCTTGTTGGAGGTACTGAACCCCACTAGTTTCATATGTGCATTCACCGAACCCTTCTTAATTGGAAAAATAAAATATGTTTTTTTCAAATTCAAAACATAGGTATATATATTTTATTGGTGCACACATGTGAATCCATATTGCACATATTCGTCCGACCACTTTCTTTTTTGCTCGACATCATTAGTATGAAGGGAAAATATTAAGACAGAAATTACATGACACCATCACGACAGTCACAAGACTATTGCTCGCACAAAATTTCCTAACGGCCAAACGGGGCGTGTCATCACGAATCTTATGAGTTGGATGTGAGTCTGACCCCTGCCGAACCCCTGAGATTGACTCACTGAACCCCTGGGGTTCGATCGAACCCAGGTTAAGAACCACTGGATTAATGGAACTACTAATATATTTACATATAGAAATGTACATGTGCGTGTACTTGGTGAGTCGACGAGAGGTTTTCACTTGTCAATCCAATTCCAAACTATTTCTTTTCATCCAGAAATGCTAACGACAAGGATAAGGGAGGCTTACAGAGCTAATTTAACCTTTTCAAATCTTTTTTTCTGATACAAAAAAATAATATTAATAATAAAATACAATACAAACCAACACCTAACATTTTTAGTGCAGAGTCATGCTTATCCCAGATGTATCCTGGACATATTTTGGAAAATGATGTGTGGGAATGTTTGAGAAGAACTTTTACCGCAACCAACCGGATACCACAACTCAGCACATTATCTGTCTGAAAGAAAACACCATCTACAAAAATCCTAATGGAACTTCCTGCTTTGCTTCTTAAAGGTGCAGTTTTGCTGTCTTAAAAACATGAAGTTAGTTCATTTTAAAGGGTTTGCAATGGTCCAGTTATTCCTGAATTTCCTCACTTACTTTATGCATTCCAAGCATGAAAATGATTCACCACGATGGGTTTAAAAGTGCTTTTCACAACTTACAGAGACCAGAGGATCGTGTTGTTGTTGCTGTAAAACTTACAAAAACTAGCATGCTAATTGTTTATTAAATGGCCTATATTACGCAAAGTTGACTCCTGTGAGCTTAAAGTCATGTTATAATGTTGCTACATTCTCAGAAACGTATTTTCCGGAGTATAAGTCGAAAGCCAAAAAATGCACAAAGAAGAAGAAAAAACACGTATATAAGTTGCACTGGACTATAAGTCGCATTTTTGGGGGGAGTTTTTTTTAATCAAATCAGACACCAGGAACAGACATTTCATCTTGAAAGGCAAATTATAGTAATAACAATAAAACAGAGAACAACAGGCTGAATGTGTGTCTGGTGTGTTGACGTCACATATGAACAGTTATTCAGAAACTAGAGCAGAAACAACAGAACAAACCATCTCCATCTCACTAGAGCAGAAACAACAGAACAAACCATCTCCATCTCACTCCAAATCACTAAATCCACTGAATTTTTCATCCTCCGTGTCACTTCTGAGCAACTCCAGCTAAATCTAGTTTTTAGCCTGCGATTAGCTTTTGTGTTTTCTTCATTTTAGTTCGAGTTTCCTCCGCTTTTCTCCAGTCAAACACAAGTTTCTCGCTCACTCCAAACTTTCTTTCTGCTGCTCGATCACTGTTTTCAGCTGCATATTTCACGACTTGCAGCGGGACAGCGGCTTTTTCTGCAGGAGACATGTGCAGTGGAGTAAGAAGTGACAGTGGTGCAGAAGGAATAGTTCTATGGAGTAATAGCGCGATAGACGTAGCAGATACTGGCACACAAGCCTAGAGCGCCCTCTCGTGGCTGTCAGTGTGAAAATAACCAACATGTGAAATTATATATTTTATAAATAAGTCACACCTGAGTATAAATCGCAGGAGCAACCAAAACACAATGAAAAAACTGTGACTTATAGGCCAAAAAATGCAGTATCTGGAATAGTGTTTTGTTTCATTCACACTTGTGATGTCATCAAGCAGCTTTTTTCCACATTAACAGCTACATTTTCCCTTCAGTTTAGTAGAGATGGGCAATTTCAGGCCTGAAATCATCCAAATGATTCTAGTAAAGGTGTATACTCCATATGCTCCATCCCTAAACACAGTGGAGCACTTCCTGTATTACCACATCCTCACAAGGTAGAAAAGTATTTTCTGTTTGAGATAAAAACTCAACTTAAATATGCAGGTTTTGTGTGTGAATCATGAATGAACTAAAACACAACTCCAGGTATGTTTGTGATAAGGAAACAACATTATAACATAGATCAGAAAACAGTGTAATATGGGCCCTTTAAGAATGATTCAGGCTTAGTAACTACTTAGTAAATAACTCCAAACCCTTTAATAAAATAGTTACTGAGCCTGAATCATTCTTAACTGTTCATGTTTGACACAATTACTGTAAATCTTTTGTGGTCTTTACATTGTGTTTGTTATTGTACAAAACCCACCCTGACAAGTGAAGAATCAAACCCTGAAAAGTAAAATATTGTTTGAGGTGTCCCCTTAAGTGCACTTCTGTGGTCTAAGACTTCCTGTAGTTATTGCAAGTCTGGCTGTCTCTGGCAAACCTCATTAATCAGGTACACCAGAAAACCCAAACTATAGCATGAAATATAGTTTTTTGAAAGTACCTGGATAGTACCACCTATACAGGACGGCCAGGTGATGTTAGGTTTAACCGGTACTGTGTGTTTTTTTTCTATGTTTAAGTGTGTTTTTTAAGGTTTGAGGCTTGTTTTAAGAGTGCTGTGGTAAGCAGGTTCACTCAGGGACAGTATTTAAAAGTGAAATGTCTAAGACCCCCTTCCCGTTATATTTAAAAATGTAGGAAAAATACAAAATAGCTTCACTTTAGAGCAATTAATAACAACATAATGAATTAAAATTGTTTAGGGTGTAATTTTATGAGTAGAAAGGTCTAGTCACTGCTCAGAATTAGAAAATGATCTCAGATATATTGTCCATCCCATGTCTGTAAAATGTCATATATTACACAAAATTGACACTTCTGAACTTTAAGCCATGTGCGAATGTTTTAAACTCATTATAAACATAGCTGGAGTTGTGTTTAGTTTCAATAATCCTGCATTATTAGTCTGTCTACATCTCCAAAGCTCAAAATGTTCTGTTCCTCCTTGTTAACGGCCACCTTTTACCTTTTATTTCCTAGAGATGTTCAATTTCAGAGCTGAAATTACCCATATGATTGTAGTGAAAGTGTACAGAGTTTAAAAAGAAGAAGACATCAAATTACATCAAAAGGTGGAGTGTTTGAGAGAAAAACTCAGCCTAAAGATGCAGGGTTTGTGTGTTAAACATGTGTGAATGAAATAAAACACTACTATAGCCATGTTTTTGATGAGAAAACAACATTAAAATATAGATAAGGTAAAAAGTATAACATGGGCCCTTTAACGATGAAACTGTTCCATCTGCATCCAAAATATCAAGGTTGACAGATAAAGGTATTTAGGTTAAGGTTGTCTGTTGCTTACTGATTTTCTATGCAAAGCCTCTTCTGTTACATCTGGAAAAAGCTACACCAATAACTGAATAATAAACTGAACTGAAAGTACTTTTTTCAAAATTATCCCCATTTCTCAAGGCCCAAGGACAAACTGGCAGTAGCAGTGCACAACGCAGCTCATCTAAAATGACTTAATAAAAGAAACAAGTGTGTCATTGTGAGCTAATGCCGCAGTGTGCTGTCCTCATGACATGTGATGAGCGAGACCGCCAGAGAACTAATACAGTTTGAAAGATTAGGAAACTCATCTTTTTAACAGTTTGCAAATAGGAAACATCTTTAACTACCAAAAATAAACTTATTTATAACTTTTAACTAACTTATGAACTAATAATGTCTTTTAACCATAGACTGTTTATAATCTGGATCCAGGCTCCATATTTGGAAATCCAACCACGAGTATCATAGCAACCGCAAGAGCCAATCATGATTGAGGTCATTAAATGTGCCGCCCGACTCATGGCAGAGCGGCGATACTCTGCACCGTTCTGCACGGACCGCTGTATTTCAATGATTCTTGAGAATAATAAGGAAACTTTTAGCTTTTATCATCAAACTTTAAATAGTAAGATTAAGTCACTGATTTATGTTCTATGTTCTGTTACGTGTGAACAACAATAGAGTCGCAATTTAACAAAATTGTAATTTTATTTCAAAAATAGTCAATCGGGGCAGGAAAGCGGGAAGGGGATTTACTTAGCAGCGAAACGCACTAGCTGTCAATCAAATCTGTTGCTAACACTAGGCGGAGGGACCTCGGGGAATGAAGGCGTCTGATTGGTCCGTTATTTATGTTCATATCTTGATTTCGGAAGAAAATAGCAAAATGAAACATTTACATGAAACATGTAAATCAATGGGAAAAAGGGAGAGAAGGAGCCGGAAGAGGCTCCTGGAGCACTTCCTGTTTGGCACGCGGCGGCTAATGCTTTAGCTATGTCCACTCATATATACAGTTTATGCTTTTAACACAGAGAGTTGTAAACATTTCGATGGATATTCCGAATTCCGATGGACAGCCACACATCACACTGGCGAGGAGTAGATTTTTTGTATCATTTGTACCAAAATGACTTCACAATAACAAATAAATACAAATCAATAGAGTGCTGGCGGTGGTGAAAACAGGAGTTTATCGGCAAATGGCGTCTTGAACATAAACATGCACAAATCACTCCAATACTTTCGAGAGGTCAATACAGCTCGAAGCTCTGAAAGTCGATTTTGCATCATACGTCTGCTTTCAGAATCGATTGTACACGCACGCTTAGGCTGAATATACCAAAAAGGACTTTCTGCTGACATGTTTTGATAAATGTACATTTAATTTCAGTCAAAATTTCAATCATCTTAAAACGGTGCATTTCATTTTCACATTTCCGATCACTAATGCGAACTTAAGCATTGATTTTACTTTTCCGACTTAAAAGAAAAGGAAACAAAACAGTAGCGCTGCCAAGAGAATTAGTCCAGTTAAACGCCACACTCCATCTTCTCGCATGTGAGGTACAGGGCTGGTGGGGGCCCATTTTTCAGTGCCCAGACCGAGTGACTGACATGCTGTGGTTTTATCATGAGCTGCGATGAAACACGTGTCCGTACTCAGACTGGGCCAGACCAAACAGATATTATGACCGCTCTTTTGGTGTCTCGTAAAGAAATCTCTGAAAAAGCAGAGAGAGGAGAAGCCAAACACTGGAGGCGTTCAGCTGTGTTAGACTTATAGAATCTGAAGTGCAGGTAAAGCATCTGCCAGCACACGGGGTTAGGAGGGTCACTGAGTTTCCCTGTTACATTCAGTCCCCACAGGCTGTGCCATTTCACGAACAGCTTCATGCTATGATTAGGCCCGACAAATATGGATTTTTTTGCCCCCGATATAAAGTTAAAATGGGAGTTGGAGCTGCCGATAGCCGATATAATTGCCAATATATTTAGCGATGTAAAAATTCACTGTAAAACTTGGCTCTACTGGATTTTAACTTTTAAATTTAGGCAACATTTATTGTCATTCTTGCCCAATTCACTACGCTAGTCTGTCACCTTGACAGACTCGCCGTCACAGTGTGGATAATTGTGAATTGTAAAATTATACTCTTATGACCCTTGTGTTATGCCAACATGTGAAGTTGTACGCGGAGTGGACTATTGATTCTTTTAAACTCGCTAAACCTGAAAATAAACATGTACTGTTCCATTTCTTGTGTTATCTAAATGTACAGGTCTGCAAATGAGTTGATGTTTGTCAAAATGCACAGTATAAAAGAGTGGAATGAAGTGCTGTTTGTCAGAGAGAGTCGGAGAGTGGGGGAGAAGAATCACTAAAATGTGCGATGGCCTGCAACTTCTCTAAATAAACCCGGTGTATGAACAGCACTGCGCATTCTGATTTGTTGTTTACAGGAGTCTTATAAACCCGAATTCCTGACAACATCGAGATCTCCACCGAGGCAACACTGATCTGTGCCGTTTTTTGGCTTCTGACAGAATTCCACCACCTCTAGCAACGGACTTTACCTTCAGACGTACCGGAGTTCCCCTTTAAAGACAGTAGGTTGGCCTAATGGCACTTTTGCATGACATTCTATTGAATAAAGAAAGTACTGTAAGTAAACTACCGCTATTAACCTTTAGGGGTAAATGTGTGCAGGCGGCTGTAATTAATGATCATTCACACCTCTATTCACAGCCAACGACACTTTTGCAGCATTCAGAGCTCACACAGGCTCCTCTCAAATCACAAGTCTTCACTAAAAAATGTCCTTTTAATCCTGACTCAAAACGATCATCTGTAAAAAATAATATAATCCAGCATGTTGGCAGCAGCTGCAGTGTCCTTTGTCTTTGTCCTCTCTTCTCCAGTTCGCACTTTTATAAAAACATGTAGTAGTTTTGTTGCTGGCCCAAACTGCACTGAAGTTCACTTTTATTTATAGTCCGTATCATGGATCAAACTCAAGCCGGTCCGCTTGTCAAAGCCTGATCCCGTCAGATCTCAGAAGCTCAGCAGGGCCGGGCCTGGTTAGTACTTTAATGGGAGCCCGCTGGGAATTCCAGGTGCCAAAGGGGGGCGCCAGTGGCAAAAACGGTTGTTGTGTCCTTAGGCACTTCACCCACATTGCCTAGTATGAAGGTGGAGGGTGCATGGCAGGACTCCCTTGAAAAAGAGATGGGATTTTCCTGGTTAAATAAAGGTTAAATAAAATAAACAAGAGTATTTAAAGCAGCGCCTCAGAGTTACGCATTTTGTCATTTTTGACCTTAAATCTGAAGTTTTCACAGACTCACAATTAAGTACAAGGCTCTGGGTGAGGAAAGGTGGTAGGTCCAACAGAAATCTTTGCAAGAAAATACACAAGGTTTCTCAGACATGCACATATCTAAATACAGTAATCTAATAGTGTTAAAGAATCATTCTGGCCCGGGTAAAAGCTCATACCAAATTTTTGCATGTCTCCTGTAACTAAGAAAACAAGCTTATGGTGATTTTACTTCTTAACTCTCGTCATTTTCCAAAAAGCAGCAAAATACTGTATGGATACGCAAAGGGGAAATACATCTTCACCCTGGAAATGCATCAAATTCTCTATTATCACATCACTCATGTTGTGTAAACTGTAAATGTGACATGATTCTCTTTGTTTCTATCGCATATGTTTGATTCCTGTTTAATTTGTTAACATTAAAAATACAATTATATCAGAAAGGAAGGAACGAAAACACATTATCAAGAAGAATTTTTACTGTGTCTGGAAATGCAAAACCTCAAACCATTCTGACCGTTCTCCTTGAGCGAGCCTCTCATTCATTTACATTGTGGTTTGGGCAGTTGTCTCTACACTCAGGTGCAGTGGAAAGCGTCTCACATACACACAGCTGTTCCACTCTCACATGTCCCTCAACTTTTTTAAAATAAACAATTAATTCACTAAAATGGCCGCTTAAGTTTTACGCCAACTCCGGAAGCTCGCAAAATACCGCGTAATATTTCCTGCCAGTTCATAATTCGCTGTGTAAAAGTGGTTAGCGGTGTTTGGTTAGGCTCGGGTACCTGGACAGAGAAGGTTTATGTTCTGGTGGAGTGTGCCCACACGATGCTCCAGTTCTAACGGTCTGAAGCTGGACAGTGCGTTCATTCTGGAGGAGGGGCTTTCGTGTGGTTAGAAACGGCACCCACGGGAGAACGGGAGGCTGAGGGGCTCCCACCTACCGAGCTGGGATCCTCTGTCCATGATTTAGCTTTCTTTAAGTGGCCTGTATGACTCAAAACTGACTCTTGTGGGCTTTAAACCGTGTTATAATGTTGTTACCTCCTCGAAAACATACCTGGAGTTGTGTTTTGTTTCATTCACAAATATTTAGGAACAATTTTGGACAAAACCTTTACATTTAATGATCATGTGGAGTGTATTTATCAAAAAAAAGCTGCGTCAGCTGAGAAGTTTTGAAGTCTGTGACCATATTCTAACAAGGGTTTATCAGTCCCTAACTGAGAGTGTACTGACATTTAATACGGTGGCCTGGTTTGGTCATTTAACAGTCAAAAATGTCACTGATGTAAATAATTTCTGAGAGAGAACTATTTTTTATCTTTTATCTTATTGTATTTATCTTATTTTATTTTTGAAACTTGATTCTAACTACTTGGTCGGTTGCATCTGTAAGAAAGAAAATTTCCCCTCGGGGATGAATAAAAGTAATTCTGATTCTGATTCTGAAAAACAAAGTCAAATTGAGCCGAGTGGTGAAACAAAGCAGTAAAATCACAGGTCAATCCCAAACTCAGCTGTCCGTGCACTATAGTAAGGCCGTGCATCGCCTCAGTTATAAGATCACAGATGATGACAGCCACATCCACTGTTTCATCTCTTTGAGCTTCTCCCATCAGGGCAAAGATACAGACTTCCCTGTGGTAAGAAAAACATTTATATATATTTATTTATTTTGTGCCCTGTGCCATCAGGGAGCTGTGTTCTGTGTCTATTCTCTGCTGTTGTGTCTACAAAGAACTTTTATGAACACTGTTTTAAATTATTGAAATGTATTTAGTGAAATGTGTTTTAGTCTGTGTGCTTGAGATGTTTGTTTGAGCCAAAGACACATTTCTGCCAACGCTTTTTTGTGACAGACAATAAAGTTTTTCTATTCTATTCTATTCTAAATGTTTGAGTAACCCTGGTTTATTAGTCTATTTGTCTGCATGTCCAAAGCTCCAAATCCACCTTGTGATGTCACGTCGTGGTAGTCTCCAAGTTGATCCCTGCTTCTTATCTTTGGTTCAGTAAAGACGCACAACAATTCCAGGGCTGAAATTATATTTATAAATCATTTTCATATTTATAAGTCATATTGCTAAATAAAGCTCTGAAAAAAAATAAGTTCAGATTGTCTGATTTTAATATTTATTGGTTTGTGTTTGAGTCAAATGAACATTTTTGTTTCATTCTCTAAACTACTGACAACATTTCTGCCAAATTCCAAATAAAAATATTGGTATTTCGAGCATTTATTTGCAGAAAATGACAAATGGTCAAAATAACAAAAAAGATTAAATGTTTTTAGACCTCAAATAATGCAAAGAAACAAGATCATGTTCATTTTAAAACAGCACAATACTAATGTTGCGTTTAGGCATCAATATTTGGTGGAATAGTAATAATGATGATGAACACAGTTTTTCTACTTTTCCTCCTTAAATAAGATTTGGTTCAGGAATTCAAAGCTGGAAAAGAACAGCTGTCACACATGTAGAGATGCTGATTTCAGAAGAAAAAAATGCCGTGGTCTTTTATTTTTTCCAGAGCTGTATATGATGTGGACTGTCAGAGAGTTGCTCTTTACTTAATGTCAAAGTCTTCATCCAGGAGTGGTCCGTAACGCAGGTGGACACGACGTTAAGATCAACATGTTCCAACTCTATCTGACTCCAGGTTGTTTTTACTCTACCCCATGCTGAGGAGTGAAGTTTGAGCAGAGACAGATCTTATCCACAGATGTTTTGTTGCATATTACATTTTACTATAACCAGTATTTACAGATCCCATTGCCTAGGTTAAAATATGTTTTTTTTTGTTTTGAATTATTTATTATGGTCTGAAACTGTCCAGATTTACAATACAACTTGGTGCGATCAATCACAGCTCAGGCCATTCATACAAACATGCAAACTCTGTCTCTTCATGTTTTACTTTATTATTTTTCACAACAGCCAGACCAGAACACTGCGTTCTCCCAAGGTGAACACAAACAAAGAATATGTTTGATCCATCCATTTCTTTTGCTTTTTAGGGATTCTAATCGTTGGTGCTGCACTCTAATCATAAGATCATGGTGTCAAAATCGCGTCTGACACTTTTAGTTGGATGCTTTTGCATTTGACGTGTGAAACATGCTGATGTGCTGTTAATATAGGTGCAATTTTCCTATTTTATAACTCTGGTGTTTGACGCAGATGGCATCAACGCTCAGACCATGTGAACACTCCTCTGGGCAAAGAGTCACAGCATGTCCTGGTTCATCCTCCCAATGTGACACCAAGAACACCTCCAGGAAGACGTTCAGAGGCCCGAGACACTTCATCTGCTTCCTCCTGATGTGGAAGAGCAGCTCCTCACCCTCTTTAAAGGCCCTAAATTACGCACACTGGATTCTTGTGAGCTTTAAATCACATTATAATGTTGTTACCTTCTCTAAAACATACACAGAGTTCTGCTTTGTTTCATTCACACTAGTTTGAGTAACCGTTTATTATTAGTCTACATCTACTGTACATCTCCAACGCTGTTACCTTTTTTTTTACCTTTTGTTCAGTAGAAATGGGCAATTCCAAGTCTGAAATGATCCAACTGATTCTAGTGAAGGTGTATTAAGTTTAAAAACACAGTGGAGCACTTCTTGTATTACCACATGACATCACAAGGTGGAAGTATATGGATTTTTGTGTTAAACGTGTAAATATAACAAAACCCGACTTCAGGTATGGCTGTGAGGAAACAACATGATATCAGAGATCAAAAACAGCGTAAATCTAAAGAAATTGGATTTTATTTCCTTATAATGGAAATTTTAATTGTGAAAAACTCAATGTTGAACCAAAACGTGACACTACCTACAGTACACGATTAAACAAAGTAAAGATACAAACCCAAAATGTTAACATCTCTGCTCATTGTCTGTTTTTTCCACATGAAGTCATGCGATTTTTTTTTTTCCTCGTCAAATTCCAGTAGTCGCACGAGACTTTGTTTATTTGAGCCTTTCAAAGTGAGCCATCAGTCCTGTGGTAGCACTTTTCAATAATAAACCTGCTACCGCACACACAGCCACACGACCATCTGCTCGCTACACAAAGTCTTTCCAGGGGTCGAGGTCGCTGCATTCTCCCCAGTGAGAGGTGCTCGTTCTGGGGCTCATCTGTCCAAACACGCTCCTGGCACAGCTCACAGAGGGGGAAAGCAAAGACGCCGGGGCCTGTGGGTAACGTAAAGGGAGACGCGAGCTAACGTGGGGTTTGTAGCTGGAGATGTGTGCTGACAGTTCCTCCGCTGATTGTCCCCATATGTTCGGAGGTCGTGCGTTGTGGAAAATATTCAAATAGGTATTGCACAACGCGTGTTTAGGTAATGCACGAGGAAATGGGGAACTTCCTTTACCTGCTTAAAATTAGTTTGTGATCTACAGGAAAAAAAGGTATAAAAACGCAAACAATTACAAAATATGTTAGAATAAAAGTGATTTACGAGGCAGCGCTTTAGCAATGCTGATAATTACTGCGGAACTTGTTGCTTTCTTTAAAAACAATAACGTCACACAGACCAGGAAGCCAAATTGTGTATTTGAGCATATGATTAATTCATTATGTTACTTGAGTCTATTGGGAGCCCCTGTTGTGTAATTTGGCCTCCATAGTCTAAAACAAGCAAAGCAACAATAAGTTGGCGCAAAAATGATACTTTATGCCTGTTTTATTATTGTAAATATGTAGAGGTAATCTTATTTAATCATTGTTTATTTGTAGAAGCAACTTTTATTGTTAAAAAAAAAAGCACTTTTCGGTTTTACATCTTGCTGTTTAAAGCCACCGTATTTAACATTTTTCATTTTGGATTTGTCTATACACCTTTTTCACAACACCCGCTGTAGGCAAGGCAAGTTTATTTGTACAGCACAATTCAAAGTAATTCAAAGTGCTTTACAGAAAAAGAAATATATAAAATCACAACACAAACAAATCAAAACATTCATGATCATCATAAAATTAAAAAGAGACAGACAAATTAGACAAATTAGAGAGAAGAGCGCGGAATGAGAAATGAAAGTCAGTGATTTCTATGGCAAAATGTCTGTGGAAATGTCTGGCGTATTCTCCACCAGCTTCATAAATCTGCCCCATCACCAAATCTTCAACCAACAAGGTTCACAAAGAACATCAACTCATCCATGAAGAATTTATCCACAACTGTCAAGGTAAGAAAGACGAAAGTTTAAAGGCGAAAAACGACGAGCATTAGCGAAACTACTGAGCAAAACTAATGTTATGGTATCCTAGAGATGTCTCGTATTCGAACTGCACAAATCTATCTATCTATGTTAATATCTACATCGTGAAATCGATTTTTAATTTTGATTGTAGAATCACTCTGAGTTAACAAGTTATTTATGTTTTATTCATGACCATAATATTTGTTTTTGCTCAGTAGCTCAGCGATGCTCGTCGTTGTCGCCTTTAAATTTTCGTCTTTCTTACCTTACCTTGTTGTGGATAAATTCTTCAGGGAGAAGGTGGATGAGTTTATGCCCTTTGTGGAGTTTGCTGGCTGAAGATTTGGTGATGGGGCAGATTTATGAAGCTGGTGGAGAATACGCCAGACATTTCCACAGACATTTTGCCAAAGAAAACCGTTACCCGCAAACCTACTGCGGGGCACTTCCAGCCGTTGTGAAAAAGGTCTCCAGCACTAAAAACTTACTTACTGAGCTTATTTGGCAACGAGAAAGGCGTTCTGCAAACTTATATATCACTTTGCAGCATGTTCAAAGTGTGGTTTTGTTTCCATGGAGGTTATGTACCACCTCCAAAAAGCTAGATCCTTAAATCCAGAAATGAATGTGAACGAAACAAAACCCAACTCCAGTTATGTTTGTAATGAGGAAACAAAATGATAAAACAGATCAGAAACTAGTGTAATATGTGCCCTTTAAATGCTGTCATATACATTATACAGTAGTTTCATTTTATTGCAATAAGTCATCTTTCTCCAGTTCCTAACGGTCCCTCTGCTGCTCGGAGGCATGGATAATTATCTCTCACTCGAGAAAACCAAGGCCCCTCTAATCAACTACACGGCTCTTACCAAAGCGACCAGGTTTAGAAAAGACTGGATAAGAGTCCCTGGGAGACAGCTGGAAGCTATTGCACGTGCTCCAGAGGTCGAAGTGCACCGCCGATGTGTGCGAGCGCGCCGCATAATTGTTTTATTCTGAAACAACCTTGGAGCCGATGTGAGTGCACTTTGAGAGCGGACAGGGGGTCAGTGTGGGCAATTAGAAGGCACTTGTTTTTACTGTTGAGTGCAGAGGTCCTTGAACGTAGCACATATATGACACCATTGTAATCTCAGGGCCTGAAGGGAAACAGCATGGGCTTGACTTGGGGGAAAAAAATGTCAGTGACTTCAGAGGACGCCTGGTTTCTAGTTGAAACACCCCTTCAATTTGATTTCACACTACATTAGTAATCTAATTATGTGGTGAAAGGTTACACCGGCCCGGCCTGGAGTGGAGACAGAGCTGAACTTTGAGGGGAGAGCCAGGGAAAGCACAGAGCAGGGGCTGTACACCTCTGCTACTGTGGATGTTTGGTCAGATACGCCCTCTCACTCTGCCAGCTGCCACTGTCTGTAAGGCCAGACCTGCACAAATGATTCATCCTGTTTTGTCTGGCTTAGACTTAAGTCAGTCATTTGTGTAGCATTTGTCATTTATCTATTTAAGGGTCTGTTAAGTCTAAAAAATGTTGATTCATTTTGTGAAAAGTGTTTTTACAGCCTGGTCAGCTTTGTTTCTTTTTCTAATTCTTCTTTTTCATTTATTTATTCATTCATTCTTGGCCACGATATTTTTTCATATATCTCAGTTGCCTGGCTCGACAAAACCACATGCTTTATAAAGATGTGTGGGTCTGGAACGTATCCTGTCTCCCCGATTTCAGAGAGGCGTGATTGACAAGCAGAATAACTTATTTGAGAAAAAAACGTGGTCTATTTGAGCCGAAACAAACATGGCGGATAACAAGTAAAAAAAAATAAAAATAACAAACAGAGCTGAGAAATGGCGAAGATTTCTGCAGAATCAACAAGCAAAACACTAAATCCTAATGCGTCTGAGGTAAACGGATTAGTAGTAGTAGTATTTTGTTCTGAATGATGAGAATTTTCTTGAGGAGATTTCTTCCGCATTGATCGACACATGTATTGCATCTGTGGCTTAACCTTCCCAAGTTCGGATGCTTTATTGTCTGAACATTTGAACAGAAAGCAGGAGGGTCTGACTGGTCAGGCAAACATCTCAGCATCTTGAAATAACTAGTTTAAATTAGTCAAAGAAACAAAGGCAGGACTGGTTTGATCTGTTAAAGCTGCCAGCTGTAAGTTTATTTGATTTCTTTTAACCAGTAGATGGCAGATGTGAAAGCTGTTCCCCTTTTCCCCTCACTCGACCTTTGTTCAGGCTCATCTTTGCTCTCCGACAGAAGTAATGTAGACAGCATCTAGTGGAGATATGTGAAAATACAAGAGGTTGACTCGGCCAATTCAATTACAGATGGGAGCTATACCGGATTTTCCGGACTATAAGTCACTCTGGAGAATAAGTCGCACCAGCCAAAAAATGCACAATGAAGAACAAAAAAACATGTCTAAGTCGCACCGGATTATAAATGGGGGAAATGTATTTAATAAAATCAGAGTCCAAGAACCGACATTTCATCTTGAAAGGCAAGTTATAGAAGTTATAGTAATAAAAACAACCCAATAGAGGAGAATCCGTGTATCATTTGTCCGTTCGTTTTTCAATATAGAACCAAAAATAAGGAAATGAAAAAACATTTTCCAAAATGAAAAAAAAAGGATAACTGTGATGGAAATTTCTTGTCAAGCTAAAGAATGTATTCTTTGGGTTTAGAGAACTAAAGTATTTATGGTCACAGGCAGTGGTGTGATCTGCTCTGTCTGGGCCTCTTCAAGCGAGGGTCATTATGTTCAGCCATTATCTACCAGGGTTAAAACAACAGGTTGTTGTTCTGTTCATCCTCACCATTTAGAGTTACTGGAACATGTTAGTTCAGCTAATCAAGGCCCAGTCTCTTTGCACTTAAAATTATCTCCCTCCGAAGGTTGTTTATCGTATGTTTTGTCTCATGTTGATATGATGACCTCGGTAAACTGTATAAGAAGCCTGTTATTGTTTTGACAGTCACAGATTAGGGAGAGACGGACCTCGCGGGAGGGACAGATAGGTTTCTTTTTCATTTTCTCTGTAATTGTGCACAATTGCTTTGATGAATCCAGACTCCTTGATTGAAGACAACTTTTCTCCAGTTTTTAAGACCACCCAAACCCTGAAAAAAGTATAGTCCGAAAATGCTGCAATGTAAAGTTGTAAATGTTAAGTAGAGTTTTTTTTAAAGATTATTGGTCATTTGGGTGTCTCTTCGGACCAGTTTCATTATTTTAGTTTCGTCAAGAGAGCTTTATTCACATGATATAGTGGACGTAAAGTAAAGAATAGGGAGCAACATTCTGCAAAGCTCAAATAGTGGACAAGCCAAGTCGCATGGACATACTGAACCCCATGATTGCATAATGTGAGAGAGATTTCTATGCTCAACACTTGTCGTAGTTGTGTTATGAGAAAGGTTATACTCTGTAGGTCCTGGGTTACACAGACTGTGCTGAACTCGCGTAGATGCAGTCACCTCTCAGCAGGCTTGGCTCCTCTCCTCTGCTGCCGTTGGGGGGGACACCGTAGACTCCGGGCTCCTCCCTCTCACAGTAGCTCTCCGTAAGACGACCTCAGCTTCATAAACATCGTCAGCTGAGCCAGAGCCACGAGCTGTCAGGGAGAGTTACACTGAGTCCTCTGCACTGGACACCTGGTAGCACTGAAGGCACTGAAGCATGCTGACACCCCTTCAACTTGCACAACGTTAAGCCATAGAAACACTCTCCTTGCTTTACCCTGGCTAACCTTCGAACATTTTAGCGGCGCACTGGCTAAGTCGTTAGAATGCTCACCTCACCGCAAGAAGGTCCTGCACACCATCCCACAAAACCAGGGGCCTTTCTGTGTAAGTTTGCTTAGGTTTCCTCCAAAAACATGTTACGTTTAGTTAAAATCTAACCTAATAAATCAAATAACTTCTTAACCAACCAATTTTAGGACGTCCAATCACAGCCGTTAATTTGTAGCATGTGTCTCTCAAATATCCTTGAATTTTTTTTTACTTGTAAGTCGCTGCTATGTTTGTTTTGACACCGATAGACCGTTAATCTGCTGAGCAATCAAAGCCATCAGGAAACAGATAGAAAATATCTGATTTCAGATGTAAAGCTGAGTTAGAGTTTGTTGTCTTACCAGGCAACTTAACTCCATCGAGAGTAAAAAAGCGCGACCTTATTGACATACCGGCACATTGTTCAGCTGTATGTACATAGAGAAGTGCTAGGGTAGAATAGATTTTGCAGTCAGCCACTAAATACGTCAAACATGTAAAAAAAGAGAAAACCCAACACTTAAAAGCCCTGTACCATAGACTGTATATATGAGTGGACATAGCTAAACTGTTAGCTGCCACGTGCCAAACAGGAAGTGCTCCAGGAGGCTCTTCCATCCTGAATTTTTCATTTCTCTATCTTGTTCCTAAATCAAGATATGAAGATAAATAACGGACCAATCAGACGCCTTTAATTCCCTGAGGTCCCTCCCCCTAGCGTTAGCAACAGGTTTGATTGACAGCTAGTGCTTTTTGTAGTAAGTTCCCTTCTCGCTTTCCTGCCCCGATTGACTATTTTTGAAATAAAATGACAAAATAAATCCAACAATTACAATAGCTAATGTTACTAGAATCTTAACTAGCATAACTTAACTAGCATAAAGTGAAGTGAATTTTGTTAAATTGCGACTCTATTGTTGTTTGTACAGAACAGAACATAGAACATGAATCAATGACTTAAACTTACTATTTCATGTTTGATGATAAAAGCTAAAGTTTCCTTATTATTCTCAAGAATCACCAAAATACAGCGGTCCATGCAGAATGGTGCAGAGTATCACCGCTCTGCCATGAGTCGGGCACATTTAACAACCTCAATCATGATTGGCTCTTGTGGTTGCTATGATACTCGCGGTCAGATTTCCAAATATGGATCCTGGCTCCAGATTCGCTCCTGTGGTATCGGGAGCTTCATTTGAGCAATGCTGAACGCTCTGGGTGACATCACACTCACTTAGTCCACTCATATATACGCTCTATGCCCTGTACCCAATTTTTGTCCCATGTATTTGAGCAAAATTTGTCAACACAGTACAGATATTTCGACTGCAAGAGCTGCTTTTAAAATATAAGTCTGCTGCGAGCTGTCTGTGTCAAATTAGAAAGCATTGTATTGAACAATAACAAGGAAGTGTGTGTCCATTTGCTAGTTGTTGTCATCGTGGTGAATAATTAGGATGCTCGTAATACATAAGGTAAGTGAGGAATAACTTTGGACGACTGCAAAGTATTTAAAATGAACTACTTCTGTTTTTAACACATTTTTAAAACAGCAAAATCCCATTTTTATAGCTTAGTTTTAATCTCATGGGACGTAGGTTTAGATATAGATGTGGTTTCTTATCAAATTAAACCCACAATTCAAGAAATAGCGACTTGTATAGCAACGAGTAGTGGGTTGTGACCTCAGGAAAACTCTTTGGCTGCTCTTTGTGTGTTATTATTTATATACTCTTGTGCACATCGCTTATGCTGTACACCGCACGGGGAGGAAAGCTCTCAGAAGTCAAGAACATTACCTACCCCGGTGCTCTATTGTCTGAGAGGAACATTTGTGTTGGACCTGCTCCACATCACCTCATGGTGGAGATTACACATGAGCCACCCACGCAGAGACATCCAAGAGGAATTTTTTAATAAATCTGGTGAAAGCTGTAACGTTTTGATCTCGCTTGCGTGTTTGCGTTTCGCACGAGAGACGGCTGGAGCTGAAAACAGGCAAGTCGCTAGAAGTTATCGTCACTGCACGACTTTTGATTTGTGGTATTTTTGCACAGTTAAAGAATCGAGGGCAGATCGCACGACATTGAAGGGTCAACTGGTAGATATGAGGAAAGCTGGAAACATTTTGAGCAGCTGATGATGAGTAAAGAGAATGACAGATCTAGTTTAAATCGATGGATAAGTTGGCAGTGTTTGCTCTAATGAACATGTTGCGAGGCTCACTGGCTATGTTTACAACCACACCTACATCGGGTTATCTTATTTCTCTTTCAATCGTATAAAGCTTATTTAAAGGGTAATTTTTGATCTGTTATAATGTTGTTCCCTCATCAAAAACATTCTTGGAGTTGTGTTTTGTTTCATTCACACGAACCCTGCATACCGTATTTTTCGGATGATAAAACTTAACCTAAAACTTAAAATCCTTTCATTTTCTCAAAAACCTGACCTCGAACCGGTTTTATGTGGTACACGGCGCTCAAAAATCTGTCAGAATGTTTTAGCACGACTTTGTTAAGATACAAAGCCGCACTGCTGGACGGATTGCCGGAGCATTACGCCGACCGCAGTCAGGAGCCTCGCGGAGTAAAATGTACTGTGCTTTAACGTCATATTATGGTGTGTTTAAGGAGCCCAAAATGGCACCGGTTAAGAAACATGCTGATTCACACACCCAACTGAAGCTAACTAATTTGGTGCTGCTGTCATTCTGGGTGGATTAACCAAAGACCTCCAACCGCTAGATACCGGTGTCATCAGGTCGTTCAAAGTTAAATTGCAGCTGTGTGGGAGCGTTGGATGACAGAAGGCAAACTCACATTCACCAAAACAAGGAGACAACGCCGGGCAAGTTACGCCACGATCTGCCAATGGATCGTGGATGCCTGGACTGAGGTATCAGTCTTTACTTAATGCGCCTTAGAATCAGATGCGCCTTATGTATGAAAATAAACCCATTCATTGATATTGCACTTTATAATCCAGTGCTCTTTATTGTCCAGAAAATATGGTATATAAGAGTTCTAACCTGGCGGCACGGTGGCTGAGTGGCAACACTCATGCCTCACAGTAAGAAGGTTGCGGGTTCGATCCCCGGGTCGCCCGGGCCTTTCTGTGTGGGGTTTGCACGTTCCTCCCCGTGTCTGGATGGGTTTCCTCCGGGTAATCCGGTTTCCAACATCAACTCAAAACATACAGCACCTGAACTAACATCAATGTCCACCCTCCTGTGGGTTCACCACCTGCAGAGGGGTTCATGGGGGGGTCAGGTGCTATGAGTATTGGGCAGCAAGTTGCCCCCGCGACCCAGCTGGATTAAGCGGGAGAAGATGGATGGAGTTCTAACCCTAAACTGTGTTTTTAAACTTGATACTAGTTCAGTAGAATCATTTGGATGATTTCAGGCCTAAAACTGCCAATCTCTACTGAACTAAAGGTAAAAAGGTAACTGTTCACAAGGTGGAACAGAGCATTTTGAGCTTTAGAAATGTAAACAGACTAATAATAAAGATTACTCAAACATGTGGGAATGACAGAAGAAGACGTAGATAACAATTCCCTACATACCTGCGGTGTTTCAAATATAAACTGTGAGATTAGTGACGTTCTAACATCATAGTCAATCAGAGGATCTCAAATTTAACTTTCAGACATCGTGTCATATCACCTCCTCAGATATCACCCCATCGTTCAGACAAACAGGGGCCCTTCACCAGTTGTTTTGGCTGAGGTCCCTCTGTCTGAGATGGACTGTGTGCTCCTGTGATATTTAATCCAACTGTCAGCTCCACCCATTGGAACTTCAGAGGTTTGAGATGAGATTCAGACTCCTCCTTTGAATACGTAAGAAAACTGACTTGGCTGGTCGGGCAATAGAGCTGAACTGAGGCACCCATTTCCCCCATGCACAATTTGATATATTGTGACAACCCACGATATATTTTGGTTATTGTTACATCCCTATTACGCAGCGCACCTTTAACCAGGGAATCCCATTGAGAGCCATGAATAGGGTGACCAGATTTTCCAAATTAAAACCTGGGACACACCCGGGTTAGAATCATAGACCGTTTACGGGATGGTGATTGTGAGAAAAGAGTCTAACATTGTCCATTCTTGTGTGGATCTGAGACAAAATACAGAAAGAAGTCTTCTCTATTTCAGCTAAACAAATGCAATTTATGCTCCTCTGGTTTAGACCTGGTTTAGAACTGAATTAGTCCTATTTTAGCCCAAGTTTAGTCCTGGTTTAGCCCTAGTTTAGACCTGGTTTAGACCTGAACTAGATCTGATATAGTCCTGGTTTAGTCCTAGTTTAGTCTTGGTTTAGACTTGATGTAGTCCTGTTTTAGTCCTAGTTTAGACCTGATGTAGTCCTGGTTTAGTCCCAGTTTAGTCCTGGTTTAGACCCGATGTAGTCCTGGATTAGATCTAGTTTAGACCTGATGTAGTTCTGGTTTAGTCCAAATGTAGTCCTGGTTTAATCTTAGTTTAGACCTGATGTAGTCCTGCTTTAGGCCTGTTTTAGTCCTAATTTAGAAGTGATGTAGTCCTGGTTTAGTCCAAATTTAGTCCTGGTTTAATCCTAGTTTAGACCTGATGTAGTCCTGATTTAGCCTTGTTTTAGTCCTAGTTTAGACCTGATGTAGTCCTGGTTTAGACCTCATGTAGTCCTGGTTTAGACCTGATGTAGTCCTGGTTTAGACCTGATGTAGTCTTGGTTTAGTCCAAATGTAGTCCTGGTTTAATCCTAGTTTAGACCTGATGTAGTCCTGATTTAGACCTGATGTAGTCTTGGTTTAGTCCAAATGTAGTCCTGGTTTAATCCTAGTTTAGACCTGATGTAGTCCTGATTTAGCCTTGTTTTAGTCCTAGTTTAGACCCAATGTAGTCCTGATTTAGCCTTGTTTTAGTCCTAGTTTAGACCTGATGTAGTCCTGGTTTAGTCCCAGTTTAGACCTGATGTAGTCCTTGTTTAGAACTGATGTAGCCCTGGTTTAGTATTAGTTTAGTCCTGGTTTAGATCAGACTGGTCCAAAATAGGGACACCTGGGCCATTTCTTGTATAAAACTGGGACAAATCACTGGTTTTGGATAGATCCGCTGGGACAGGGAACACGGGGCTCCAAACTGGGACTGTCCTGGGTAAACAGGGACGTCTGGTCAGCCTGGCCATGAGTCAGCGCAGTCTTAAAATGATAAACCGTCTCCAGATTGAGCCGCGTTGCAGTGGAAACAAAACCGCGTCCTCGTCCTCCTCTGTGTGTGCGCCTTGAGCGGATCAGAATGGGATTAGGCCGGACTCTAGACGTGTGTGGCCCGTGGAGCTCAGCAGCGCATACCTGCCGGGTGCACGCAGGTACCCTTAATTCTCGGAGTTAACGTCTACCTCCTGTGTAAACACGTCAGCATGTGTGTCACGTGCGTCGCGGTGGCTTCGTTAAGTCGTGTGTCTGGAAGGGGCCAGGTGGTTCTACAAATCTACTGAAAACAGACCAACCAAGTCCTTATCTACTGTTATGTAGAGCAGACATTTTGGACGGAGGGTTAAGGGAAAGGAAATCACGGTTTGGCTTAAGTGTTGTATTAAGACTAGTCACGGAATGCTCCTGCTTCTTCAAGATTCATGCACGCTATAGTCGAAAATGAAAATTGTGACATATGCGTATTTTGGGAAAGAACTGGCTCGCTGTTTGATGAAGAGTCTGACTGGCTGCTTCTTTATAATTCCAGATGTGTAATGGTGAATCGATTCAAATTTATTTTGTCGATATAATGCTCTAATATTCTGCAAAGTGTTGTCACCTAAATATGACTAATTGCTGATCGCCATTTATGATTTTTTTTATTTCACAAACATGTGCTGACTGTTCGTTGTGATGTCTTGAGAATTACAAGTCAGACTAACAGAGATTTAAAAGCTTTGTGAAAAAATAGCACTATGTAACTTTTCTTGGGGTAACTTTTCTTGACTTTTCTTGAGAAAACTCATGGCATATATACCCAAAAAATAGCAATAAGTCCAAATATGTGTGCAGAGACATGCAAATCTATTGCAGAAATTTTTATTTGATTAACTCTTCAAGCTATTGTATTTTCTGCCACGCCGTGTCTCGTAGAGGCGTTTAAGATTATATTCCTTGAGCACCGCCACAAACACACCATGCATATAGGTCTGTTCACCTCCTTCAACAAATAAGAATTAGTCAATTTTTCTTGGAAAATCCTGCACTCGGCATGCACTTTTCTCATTTTTGACAAAAATGAGAAAGAGGCCTTTGGAAAGAGGCAATTCTTCATTTGTGAAGAATTGCTGTGCTGTGCTGTGCTGCTCTGGTGGGAGGCGAACACGCACAGAGGCGCTGGAGACGCTGCTATGCTAAGTGGCACAGAAAATTACCAAAAAATTCTGAAAAATGTAAACATTTTAATAGAAACTCAGCCGAGGGCCAGATTAAAGGTCTGCATGTTTGACACCTGTGGCCTAGAACAACTCGGGGTACTGGCACTTGCTTGGAAAATTTTCAGTTTTAAAAGATGAATTGACAAAGGAGAGAATTCAAATTTATCAACTGGAAGTTTATTTGATCAAATACGTAGCTCAACTAATACCCTGCCTACCCTTAGTACGGTATTAGTTTCAGAGTAACTTCTTGGTATCTAACTCTTCCCTGCAGGCAGATTTAAGGCAGTGTCCTCCAGCATTCTGACCAGAAGTGAAGCAGCAGCTTGGATGAGCTGCGAAATGTATTCGACCAAATAAACTTTGTCCAGTTGACAAATTTAAATTCTCTCCTTGGGGTTAGGACCATGGATTTTACCTGGATGACTGAGGGATTTTACGCACATCATGGCAAAGAATTGTATCTGAATGTTTTGGAGTTTTTTGGGTGTGCAGAGGACTGGGTGGTGAACAGCTGCCCCTGCGACCCAGCCGGATAAAGCGGAAAGAAGGTTTCTGTTGGATAATTGTGGTACAAATGTTATTAAAACAAGAAAATCTAATGTACTCGTAAAGGGATTTATAATTGCTAAAGAAACACCAGTACCACTAATCAGAGGTACTCAAATATGAGACAAAAAATGTTAGGAATCACAGTTCTAGAATGACCTAAAGTGCCATCAAACTTCTTTACCTTCATGGAAACGAGCAAGTGACGCCACCAGGTCAAGTTACAGGTCAAATCTGTGGAGAAGCAAGCCTACTCACAGGAACAATGCATGATTTTCAAGGTAACTTTGGGCAAAAGTATATATGTGTTTTTTTGTTTCTGTTGGTTTGCTTAGGTGGTGTTCTGAAATGTTCAAGATTATTAATAAAAAAATAAAACAATGAAACAAAACAAAAAAAACTTGGAATTAAACAAAGGATAACTTGGAAATGCCATACTGTGTCTAGAATAAAACAAAAGAAGACATTTTTAAGCCTGGGCCCTTACAAACCTTGCCTAGTGTCATGATTTTTTGTGGTTTTACTTTTTTTCTACCATGACGATGATGAAGTCAGTGTGTTTCCAGGCCACAGCTGACATTGATCCCCTGTATGATCTCACACAAGGGCCTCCAGCTCCCCCAGCCCAGCGAGATCTACATGAAATCAAATGCTATTACTCGCTGTTAGCTGTCAACAACATGTGAAACTCTACGCTTCAAAAACCAACGGTGGATATGTGCTGGTCCATGTGCTGCCCCGCTACTATATATCCTCCATCCACCGGCGGGACTTCACCTACCCATAATTCAGCTGCAAGCCACCTGCACAACGGCCAGGTCAGGAGATTATGTTTGGGTATAATGATTACTTAAGACGCTCTTAAAACTGTAGCCCACTTGGCACTGACAGACTTTTATGATTAATTTATGTAAAAGGTTTATTTTCTGAAGGCCAATCTCAAATGACAGATGAACGCAGTGCACTAAACAATTACATACAAATAAACAAAAGCTCTTAAATAAGCCCCATACTGATCGCTGACATTTAAAATTCTTGTAATTGCACAATTTATACATGGAAAGCATAGCACAAAAGCGTCCAGTCATTTATGATTTAGAGTGAAAGCAAAAATATTTATCCAGACATCCATCGCTATCAGCATGTTATTTAAAGTGTTATTTAAATTTAAGCTTCACTTACAACTACATTTCAAATAGAGCTATGGCTGTGTCCCATTACTCTGCCTTACCCCTTCCCCTTTATCTATGTCTTTGTCTTGCCCTGAGCTGAGAGGGCAAGGTGTACGATTGAAAAAAAGAAATGGGACACCCCTCGATTACCGTCTGCAGATTATCGGGTACCTCAACCCGAAAAAAGCTTGTGGTTGTTCCATGACAATGATAACGCACTACAATTAAAACCGCAACAACAGTTCACTAAAAGTCACGTAGAACATGAGCATCACTATCACTGTAGACTTGTATGTGTGTATGTTTTAATCGTACTTAATTCGTTTAAGCGACCTTGTGTGTCCAGAAAGGCGCCTAGTAAATCAAATGTATTATTATAAAAATTTAGGGCTGTCAGCGTTAACGCGTTAATCGCGACTAGATTAATGCAATCCATAATGCGGCCATTTTATTTTTTTATATCACGATCACCAGCCTTTTTGTCCCTTCTAAAAATGCTTTTTTTTTTTTTTACTTGCGGTTAGAATTCGCCGACTTTTCGTCCCTTCTACACATCCATAGGCAGCTCCTCTGGCTGTTTCGCTTTCAAACTTCAGATCACCATGCGTCAATAAACTTACCGCTGTGATGGAGAAACAGACACTTCTGGAACTTTTGAACGGCTTATTTGACTTTAAAAAACTTCCAGACGCTACAATTTACAAGTCAAGAGTTAAATACAGCCTGTGTCAAGCAGAGTTTCAGCACCAGCGAAGAATGACTAGTCTAAGTTAGCATCTCCAAGCTAAACACCCGGGTGCAGCGACCGGAGCCAAGAGCCTCAGGTCCGACAAACGACCATTTGGCAGAGTCGCCACTGACCTGTGGATAATCACACGGCAAAGAAATACAGCGATTGCTAAATGGGTACCAATTGCTTTACATTATGGCTTTAAAACTGTCTTGAAATGCAAAATAACACAATTTTAAACATGCAATTCAATATGCGATTAATTAACTGTGGAATTTCTGATCTTATTTGAGATTTTTTTTTTTAAATAATCGTTTGACAGCCATATTAAAATTGTAAATCATGTTAATCCCAACCTTTGAACCTCCCAATCATTGATACCAACCTGCCTGAGCTTGTGGACGTACCCCTTCGTTTCAAGTCTGGTCTAGAGCTTATTTCGCCCTTTGTCCTCACATGAACGCACAAAACCAAGGGGTAGGGGTAAGATGAAGGGGTAAGACAGAGTAATGGGATGCAGTCTTTTATTTTATGATTTTTATGGCTTTGCTTTTATTTGATTTTTACTCGTTTTATTATTTTAGGACTGGTATGATCAAATTTTTAGCAATTTATCGTTCGTTGTCTTCACTTTATGATCTCTGTGCAGCACTTTGGAAACTCTTGTGTTTGTAAAATGTGCTATGTAAAAAAGGTGGATTTGGAAGGGAGTGGGAGTCCCTAAACACTTAAAATTGCAGTGGCCTCTGGAGCCAGGACATACAGATTTTTATACAAATTTGACCAGAAAACCGCAAATATACCTAGTTTGCACTGAAATGGCCAAAATTATAGATGAATTAGCAAGAACGTAAAACTAAGATTTGACAAAATAAGTGAACATTGCACAAAAAAACAACTGGAAACAATCATTTGTATTGAAAAATGTAAAATGAAAAAAATAATAAGTATTGTTTTTATTGTTAGTGCAAAGCAGTGCATGGGAGAAACCTTCTGCTTGAACTCCAAATGTAACAGGAGATGTTTGGCTTTCAGACGGGAACTTTGTGGTTCACAGTGGATGAGAGGTGGACTGTGCTGACCCAGAGCTGACCAGCAGTTAACCGACCACAAGTCACTCATCACAGTGTGTTGAACATTTTTTGAGGCCAGCGTTGAATGTGTGTTTTGTTTATATCCGTGAAAAACTTAACATGCCATCTAAAATATTATAGCTGGCTATTATTGGTGTATTATTTTTGACACTACAGTTGAATACACACATTGTTGGGAGCATGACGGAAATATTAAAGACCCTGTTTATGAACGCCCTTTGGGAAAGCCCGTTATACCATACAGGGTGTGTAAAAGTAGCTATTTCACAAAGAAAATGCGACTGAATGGTAATGCATTTGAGAATATAAGACATTTTGTTTATTGAGACCCAAATAGAGACAGTTGGCAGGAACATTTTTTTTAGTTTACTCAGATGTTTTTGACAAGAACAGTTGTTTCTACATTGACAGACAGTTGTTTGTCATGGTTCAGTGCCAGAGCGAGAGAAAGGACCAAAGGGGCGGGCGTACACATCTCAGTAAAGAGGTTCCTCACTCATGATTCAAAACTGGGTCCAGGGCCTTTAGTCAATCGTTGCGCTTCCATTAAACATCCCTCTCCAATATGACGAATTCATTTTTACATCGCCGCTATTTTATTCTTGTTTGCATGAAGGATTAATTGCACAGAGCTGACAGTGCTCTGGAGTACATATCCTCCTATAATAAATGCTAACATTTATCTATTTTCGGGCTGCATATGGAGAGCCGTTATTGTAGCCAATTACAGTATGAGCTTCGTTCAAATACACAGCAGGTCCATCCAAAACAAACAGCACATGCTGGGCAGTTATTACTCCAACCACAGGCAGAGGAAATGGTCGTCACTGTTTATGAACTCACATTTACTCGTGTCTCTATGAAGAACTGTGGCCTCCCATATCCTCAATACAGCCTTTTTATCATTTGTTTGGGGCTGTAGCGTTTACTATAAAATGTATTCTGGGCAATGCTTTTATAATTTGATGGTATAGTTCTGGTCTATGTGAGCCAAATATATCAAGGCAGAGGGTTGGTGGTTACAGACTGTGGCTTGATAAAATGAATAGTACACGGCAATGTATAGTTAAATAAGTACTGTGCTTAAAGTATCAAAGAACGGGTTGTTTTGTAATTGTTGTGTTGGATGTATGAGACATTAAAATATCATTTAGTGTATTCTTGGATTTCAAACTTATTGTATTGTATATGTATTCTTGGGTTTCAAACATCCAAAAGATGAACATATTTTGGTTTGTATTAATTTTTATGGCAACTGTGCTAATTTTATTTATAATTTTGAAATCCATGGGTAATCTAATGCCATCATTCTCAAGATGGGGTCAAGGGGTCTCTGGGCCAATATTATAATTCATTATAAATTATTTAGTACAGTGATATACAATTCTAAGTAAGCAAGTTAGTTATGGAAACTATGATGCCTCAAAAGGTTGAAGACCTCATGCTATTTAAAAATACGCAAAAAAAAGGGTATTAATTGATATTTCTTCAGATCATTTAATGTTGAACCATGAGAGATAAACAACTGCCTGCTGATTTCACATAGTTCTGTTTTTAAGCACACAAACCAACCAATGCTGACTATACTGAATATATAGGGAAAAAATCCAATCTGGTTGCAACGACTAGTCTTCTAAACGTTCTTTTCCTCCTTATCTATTAGCCTCACACAGTTGTCGGGAAAGAGGATTTACCTGCCTGGAGAGGAAATGAGAAATTGTCTTTATAGTGGCCCAGGTGGAGAGGGATATGAGAGCTGAGACAGGCTGCTGACAACTGCACTTTTGCACATTAATACCGCCACAAGACTTTCCATGTGTCTGGCTCTTTACTGCTACTAATTATACAAATGGGCTGGGGCTGCAGGCAGAAGAGTGAACCACAACACTGCTTCCAAAGATGGTCCGTGCACGTACCTGTATGATGCGTAGAAAAGTGTCCAGGGAGTTGTATTTCATAAGGATTAATCGTAATACTGCAGTTGAACACGTTTCTGTCCACCTGCTTGTCAAACTAAACTATCCTGACTGCAAAATGGCGCGAATGCTTTGCTCTAATTTTGCGTCTGCGTGCGGGGATAATTTCGGTCTCACATTTTAGCGTTGTCGGCAAGGTGAAAATGCTGATTCACAAAACGCCTTTTCAAAGTCCCCATTGTGCAGAGAGAAAAAGAGGACACATTTTCCCAGAGTTGAGGCTGTCTCTGCTTAGGAGCGCAAATTGGAGAACACAAGATCTTTTCAAAGTGACTTTTCCACTACGGCAAACACAATTTTTTCCTAAGACATATTTTGTTTACAAACTAGCGGTTATCGAGAGCGGTTAGCATCACCTCGGTAATTATTCTGCTGTTTGGGCCAGGATTTGTCGCTCCATTGGTCGGCATCCGAAATTCAGAGGCAAAATGGATGTATAATTGTGCCCATGTCAAAACATAACCTAAAAGGATTTCAATAGACCCTATCACTGACGTCAGCTGCCGACTAAGACTTAATTTGTACTCACTGCCATGACACAATAATTGCCGAACAAACCAAAGGACACAACCTTGATATAACACCCTTGTATTATGTAAACTTCAAGATGTCAAGACAAACACAACATTAACATTCAAAAAGTGCATTTAAAATACATAAAGCCACAAAACCACTGTGTTTTGGATGTCAGTCAGTGTAAAAGACATTGTGTCCCAGTCACCGAAGTAATCAAGCGGTTTCGTTGATGGATAGGAAGAGTGTGTGCTTTGCAAATAGCTGCAAGCAATAGCTTTAAGTTTCACTAAATTATCATCAACTTTCTTTTAGATATCTTCCCGGGGACTGTCATGTGTTTGTCTTCGTGTTTTTTCATTGCCTGACATCACCGTTCGACAGTAACACAGCGACAGTTGCTCAGTGGTTAGAGCAGAAGGTCGGAAGATCTGTCGTCCTTAGGGAAGACACTTCCCGCACATTGTTTAGTATGAATGTGGTGTGTGAATGATCTGCGTGAAGTTGGCCTCCCATTAAATGCAAACCTACACAAAAACTATGTCAATCGTTTGTGCTGTTTTGTCCTGCAAAAAGTTTCGTTTGTGCTAATATGGTTCTTAAGATATTTGCAGTTTTATTTTCGGCTGATGACGTCGTCCAGCCCCTCAAAATATTAAATAGGGCTCAAAACAGGCAGAAAATTATAGAAAATGTCTGTATTTTGTTTGTGCTGTTTTGTGCTGTGACAATTTTCATTTGTGCGAGTTTATTTCTAAAATTATTCATTATTATTTCTGTGATAATTATATGACATCATTTCCGCTCAGCAGACGGAAGAGACTTTAGCAAAAATTGGCAAAACTAGTGAAGATAAACGATCTCAGGCTGCAGAAAAGTATGTAACGGTCTTTAGTAATTTGCTTTTGATTCATTTTTATAAAATAATAGACTTTTCCACAGCCTGAGATTTATCTTCACTAGTTTTGCAGAGTTTGCTGCCGTCTGCTGAGCAGAAATGACGTCCTATAATTAACATAGAAATAATAATTAATAATTATAGAAATAAACTCACACAAATGAAAATTGTCACAAATTGTCTATAATTTTCTGCCTGTTTTGAGGCTGTTTCACATTTTGAGGGGCTGGACGTCATCGGCCGAAAATAAAACTGTAAATATCTTAAGAACCAGAATCGCACAAGCGAAACTTTTTGCAGCACAAAACAGCACATTTAAAGCACAAACACAAGCACAAGCACACCATTTTGGGCGTTTTAGAGCATTTTTAAGCTTCCAGGGGAGCTGACCCCAATTTGACCTATAAAAGAATCGTTAATTTCTCCAAAACTAAAGCAGCACAAACAAAACTTTTTGCAGCATAAAGCAGCACAAACAAAGCACAAACGATTGACATAGTTTTTGTGTAGGTTTGCATTTGATGGGGGCAACTTCACACAGGGGTCTGAATGGAGCAGACCGGCAGCCTCACTTCCTTCAGTCTGCCCCAGGTCAGCTGTGGCTATGATATGAGTGAATGAATAATAACTACAGTTTAGACAAGACTGTAAAGTGCATAATGAGTATAAGGCATTATTAGGATTAGTAGTAGTAACTAACCTGACCTAACCCTAACCTTACTAACATTAAGAATTCACATTTTACTGTGATAAAAAAGATGATGATGAAATGAATAAAATTAAATAAAAAAATGCTTGAAATGGAGACCCAGTATCGTACGGCTCCTCTTTCTGTCTCTTATTAATGCTGCTTTGAGCCGCTGTATCTTTAAATGTCATGTCAGCCCCAGCCTCGCTCAGTGCTCTTTACTCTCCTCTTCACTATAAGCCAAAGTTAGGCACTCTTAAGCACGCAGAGGAGGATAGCCAAAACAGCGTCAGTGAGGCCTGTGCACACTGAAATAGATGACAGAAAACTCCCTACTGTCTCTGCTTTAGGCCTCCTGTCTGATCCCTGTGTATCTGTCAGGGTATAATGCAGAGTAATATAGAGTACAATACAGAGTAATACTGTTATATTATTTAAAATGCTTTATATAGCATTAGTTTTCATTAATATATTATTACATCTTAATGTAATATACAACCTTCCAGAACTAGATACATGCAGACGTACTGTATATTCATTAAGAAAGAGTTAAGGAACTGGCTGGATAAGAGGAATTGTCAGTGCCATTGATATAAGATAGTGAGAATTTAACGATTCCCATCCTTACCATCAGCAGAAATGTTGCTGTGTGCGCCTTCAATTATTAAAAACAAACAAACAAACACATGTTTCCAAAAATGGAGAACCTCCACTTGCCAGTTTGGAAGAAGCTTCGTATAAAACACAGTTCTAACACAAAAGCAACACTCAAAACAAAAATAAATAATCATTTGAATCATCTAACGGGAATGAATATATGACCAGTTGTTTAGGACTGAAAAAGTCTGTGAAGCAAAATAAAATATCTGAGAAACCCCTCAGTGGTCCAGTCAAGTTCGATACCAAAAGACAATTTAATTCTATTTAATTTCTGTCACTCATCGGTCTCCAGTCAGTATCGAAGAAGCCACTTGGACGATCTTAACGGCAAAACTTTTGTCCAGTTGAAGGAATTGATGTTTTGTTGTATATGTGTGCTTACTACCTTATTATTTTTTATTTATTTAGGGGACAGGGACAGTTCACAATATACTGTACATTAACCTTAACAGGAGAGATTCATTGTGCTAGCTTGTAGCACTGGAGCTAATTTCCACTCAGCCACTGTGCTGCTCTCTGGCCATAAAAGCTGTAAGTCTATATTTTCTGCCATAATGCTATTGTTAGTTTGTTGTCTTCAGCCTTAGTCAGGTAAAAGAAAACCATGTATAATATAAGAAGGTCTCAAATGCCTACCATGGTGAGCTAAAGATAGTGTCTGTAAGCTGTTGTTTCTTCTATTAGCGCTTCCTACACTTTTCCTGTTCTATTCACATATGCACTGCACCCATGACATTGTTGGTGATTAAAACATGACATTTGTTGCCTCACTCTAACTTCTGGAACACTTCTCCAAAGTAATTTCTTCTTTTTACAAGTGCACATCTGATAAAATCTTCTCCGATCTTTCAGAAAACGGGTGGTCATTGGAGGTATGAAGTTATTTGTGGTCTGGCTCGAGATGCACAACTCACATTTTGTAAGTCTGTTTTTCCCTTTTTGCACAAATGCATTTTACCAAGTCGCGAATGCAGCCTAGAAGTAAAGGAAATTCCAATCCACAAGATTGCTAACATGCCCATTTGTAGTTAACTGAATTAGCCATAGAAGGAAGTTTGTCAAGAAATGGCAATTTGAAGGTGATAATTATATCTAATAAATCTGAGCAGGACCAAACACAGACACAACACGATCATTGTAAAATAAAAAATGCAGACAGGAAGTAGTTGAAATTGAAAACTGTGTCTCACATCTCACTCTGCTGCCTGCTTAGGTTGGACCAGCTAATACACAGCAATAATGTGTCCTACCACAACTATGCAGATCTACTGTATGTCTCACTGCAGCAGGGGACCATGGACCAGTGGATTCACTCTGCCACTGCATCCCACAGATCAGTGTGTGGATGCAAACAACTTTCTCCAGCTAAACCCAGACAAGACTGAACGTGAGAGAACGTGTCAGCAGTCTCTCTCTCTAAAACCCTCATATCAGGATATAAATCTAGGGGGAATAATGGACTTTTACCATCTAAAAAACATCAAATCTACTGTGTACTCTTAGGGAGACTTAGGCTGAATCTCATTTCACCCCTTGGCCTTACCCCTCCGTTTTGGGCGTTCACGTGTAGTGGTAGGGGTGTCCCAGTTACCGTTATGGCAGAGGGGTAGGGGAAAGTTTTTCAGAAGCACACTCCAAACGGAGGGGTATGAGCAATTTCTCAGAATGCCTTACGAATCGCTGGCAAGATCGCTGCTGCCACAACCAAAGAAGTTCACAAATGTATTTTCTCCATTATTTATGGTTTAAAATTTGTGATAACCACTGTATTGTCTTAAATTTAACATTGTTCCGATGCGTAATGGTAATTTTCTTCATGAAATGCACACGAAAAACTAGTACTATGTTGAGCAGTGTCATGTTATTTGTGACTTGAGTGATCGGTTGATGCATGGAGATAAAGTTGTGAATGAATTGCTTTCTGCCCCTACCCCTTGTTGCTCAGTTTCAAGGTGCAAAGGGCAACGGGTAGGGGCAGAAATTAGAAATGGGATTGGCCCTTATCCATGTACTTGTCTCCAGTAGGTTAGATTACTGTAACGGCCACCTCGCTGTAAAACATGAGGAATCAGCCTTTGAGTTTTATGCAGCTAAAATCTGTAACAGTGTTTCTGAAGAATACTGAAAATAACAGATAGTATCATGATATTGTAGTAATGTACAAACACAGTCAGTCATTAGAGAATATGAGCAACGTTGGGGAAAAAAATCATTCTACTCCAAATAAATGTTCATGTTTTTTATTTGGTCTGTGTTTAATTCATTACAGACTACATATTCAGTCTGATCCCCATAAAATAAAACATATTCAGTATGTAGAATAATTAAATCAAACACTAAGCAAGTCATTGACCAGGTGAAGGCAGAAGCTAAAGTTTATTGTGCCGACCCTTTGATTGTGTGACAAATAACACTGCTTAAAATGGTCAATATTAGTAGAACAAACCAGTACATGCAGTGATTGTGTCCGCATTTGCAGCTTTGCTTTTGTCAGTTTAACCCGGAGCAGTTGTGGCACCGGAATGTAAACCAAATTAACATCTAAAAAGTATTGTACAAGCGTTCTCATTATTATTTCACAATGGGACCTTATTTAGTTTGGTTCTGTGCTTGTTACTAAATGGGAAGCTTTGTGTTTTATATCATTTCTAAGTCATAGGAGCACTAACTTTCCTGGTTTAGGGTTCACCAACTGTTTGTCTTCATAGTGATGCTGCTGCTTTGCCTTGAATGCTCCACAGTATGGCATTAAACTCTCCAATCCCATATTGTGAAACATTCCGGGCAAAACAATCATATTTCCATGGAGAAAATCAGATAGCGGATCCCCCAGCAGAAAAGTTGCATGGTGCACATTTAACATCTGACTGAAAGAAGAGCAGTAGAGTTGCTTAAGGTGATTGGATGATTTTCGACGTTGCTGAATCCCATTTCCATGCCATAGACGTCATCAGAGTGAGAGCACACATGTAGCCTGCTGCAGCGGAATCATAAACACTTGTGTGGAGGACGAGGAAATGAAAAGTGCAGCCAATCAGTGTCCTGCTGCAGACCGGCTTCAGACTGTGAGGACTGGGGCTTCCTTTCCACAGACAGCTAAGAGCACCGCTTTGCTTTGGCTCAAGGGTGACTGAAAAAGCCAAGCAACCGTGTAGTAAAAGCTTAAAGGGCTCATATTATGCTATTTTCTGATTTGTTATAATGTGGTTTCCTCTTCACAAACAGACCTGCAGTTGTGTTTTGCTTCATTCTCACATGTTTAACACACAAACCCTGCATATTTAGGCTGAGGCTACATTTACACGGAAATGGACGGAAGCAAAAACGCAAAAGTGTGGTTTCGTTTTCACTGTTATTCTGCATTTACGACCAAATACCTGCATATAAGCCTTCTGCTTCTCTACGTCCTCTTCTCCAGCGCTTCACCATATTGTTTTGTCAATTCAAAACAATATCGCGGAGCGTAATAACACCACCAATTTCATGTGGACGGACGAGGCTCTGAATGACTGTGTGATCAGTGGAGTCACTTTCTGACACGAGTCCTGTGGGATTTGCGGCTGCTCAGGCAAGTTGACGCTCTGCCATGTTTGTTTTTTTCCTGAACTGATTCGTGTTCGTGACGTTTGCGTTTTCCACCCGTTACCAGTGTCGTGTAAATAGCCCCTGAGTTCTTCTATCTAAACGGAAAGCACCCACCTCCACTCGACTATACAAACCTTCAGTAGATTCATTTGGATGATTTCACCTCTGGAATTGCCAATCTCTTCTGAACTAAAGATAAGATGCAGCTGTTTACCTGAAAACTACTACTACATGACATGGAGATGTAGACAGACTAATGAAAGGATTGCTCAAAGATGTGTAAATTAAACAAATCACAACTCCAAGTATGTTTTTGATGAGATAACAACATTCTAACATGGCTTAAAGCTCACAAGAATCCATTTGGTGTAATATAGGATCCTTAAAGTTGTCAAGAAAGCATGTGCTCCACAGTGCTGCCTTTGGTATAAAGTGCTGATGTCAGTACACATAAGGATCAACTGTGTGTGTCTGGTTTATTTGTTTGTGGATTATTTTTGAGCTTTTGAGCCTCTGTTTTAAGATAGTTATAACATAATTAAAAGCTTGAAAAATATGTGTTCCATAGTATAGTTAAATTTACACTTAGAAAATACAGACACTGAAATAATAGCTGTTCAGATATGGCATCAAAAACAGGTATCTTTATTGGTACTTGAGTAATCCTGTATTGCCCTGCGATTAAGGCTGAAATGCTCAAAATAAATACATAAAATCACATCCCCCTATCTCCGCCCACTGCTGTTAAATTATTTGCAATTATTCAGAAAAGTCATACTCTCAGTCCCAGTATAGGGTTTTGAAATATCTGGCAATTTTGTGAAACAGTTGTGAAAAAATGCATAGCACACTCAGGCCAGTGACTCTGGTGAGTGTTTTCTGTTTCATTTGAATTTTTCTGTTGCTTGTTACAGTGAATTGCCAAAAAAGAGGCGGTTTCTCACTTCTGCAGTACGTCTATGGACCTGTTTCAGTTATTAAGCTGTTTTAGGGCATTTTCACACCGCTGGTTCGACTGGTCAGCACCAGGCAATTAAATTGTTATTATTTAGCAGATAGACTCCAGTGTGGTCCGCTTTCACACCGGCAAACGAACCAAAACTGGTCCAATTGATGTTTCAGTAATGTTTATCTTCCAGGAGAAATAAGCGCCCATTTTGGGGTCAGCCCAACGTTCCCTGTACCTCTGTCCCCAGAACTTTATACACAGTTCACTGCATATGAGCCCGGAGCAGAAGCACTGGGCTTAGGTAACAGCGGTAAAGACTCGGGAGCTTCACCGCAGAGTGCAGCCCCTCAGGACGGGCCAGGGATCTGGTCCTTGGTCTTGTGCCGTCCTTCACGTGCGTTGTTCAGATCGGTCCAGAGGCGCCGTCCTCCATGTGCTGGTTCCAGATGGGGACGAGCAAGACCAGTGTGCAATGGACTGGGGCTGAGCGGTTCCGTGCCATCCTCTGGGCGCTAGGTTTGGCATTTGGTGCTGAATCAAGCAGACCGAGACCACCTCTTTTTTGCGGTCTCGGTCCAGTTGATTTGATGCGGATCCGAGTGCGATTGATGCCTTCACACCAGAAAAAACAAACCGAACTAAGAGCTTTTGGTTCGAATGCACCAACTGCTGTCGATCCGAAAGCACCCTTAGATCACTATTACAGTTTACAATGAACAAACTGTATTGCAATGATCCACATTTGTTATAACATAAAATAAATGACAGAAAAAACATGTGCTCTTTAAATTTCTAGCACAAACTGAGCATATGCTACAGGCCTGTCACTCATCATTCTGCACATGCTAGAATGGATAAGAAATACAAGCACATGTCACAGCGTTTGGCCTCTATAAATCATATCTGAAGTCGTGCTTAAACAAAACCGGAGCATTTGGGCTGTTGTGTTCAAACATTGGAGCGGTAGGTTGCCTGTTACCACTCAGCCTGTTCCTTCTGCTGCAGATCGCATGGAGAAAAAGGTTGTGGCCTTTTTGGAATGTGCCCACAAGCCCCGCCCCGTCCGGCTCGCACTCTCGCTGTTGCACTCATTCATCTTCAGAGCGCTTGTCCTCACTTCCCCCAGCACACGACAAGTCCAGAAACATCAAAAATCCAGACTGAAATAAGTAAAAACAAGTGAGGATTATCAAACATAGACATGAGGCGGGTGTAAATTTCAAACAGTAGCCTCACAGAAGGGCCGTGTTTGTGATCTGTTTTCCATTGGTTTCTAGGGATTTGTTTGGAATTACACAGAATAATCCTGCAAAACCTGGAATGTTACTGAAATGTTGTAAATTGCGCTGAATACTGAAAACAATATATAGTATCATGAGATTTTTGTTCAGTCTCTCAATCATTTAACTGTAAATTCCAAACACAATCAATAAAAATAGAATCATCATATATTATTGTTCTTATTATAACAATAAAAATTCTTCTGTCCTACTTAAATTAAAGTTAAAAGCCCTTTATCACATTTTTGGGGGGCAAAACTTGTCTTACCCCAGTACAAATATGCTGTATATGGGGCTCTTGGCGTCAAAATGAGACCACTGTGTGCGTCTGCATCTAATTATAAAAGGTTTTATCTGAAAATGTGCGATTAGCATGCTAGTTGTTGTTGGCTTCACCATGACGGCAAAACTCATCAGTCATAAATTAGGATGCTTGGAGCACCCTCGCCTCCTCTCCAGCGAATCACAGCTCACTTCTACCACACCTCAATTTCCCAGAAGCCTTTTTGTAGCAGCCTATCCCGGTGACCCAGTTTGTCCCGAATAACTCGACCCCACCCTCCCAACCCCGATCTGTTCGCTTCCAGACATAAGACGCCTACGAGGGGGGTCATGTACCTGCTGAGCCATGTGAAGATTGAGACTGAACCCCCACCCTGAGTCTCAACCCAGTCGACCTGCCTCGTCTCCATATAATAAACTCTTTTCTCTTTGCACGTGTTGTTGTTGGCGTGGTCCTTGCTGGTGAAGTGAGGAATAACTTTTAAAAATAAGATAATTGTGGTTTTTATGTGTTCAAGTGCAGTCGAGCCAGCTTATATATAATATTCAACCAGGAAAACTGTATTTCCGAGACTTACTGCATTTGGCCTATCACAGCCTTTGATATTTGTCGTATGATTCACTTGAAACTTTTTTTTGCATTACCGTGAGTTGCCTGTTTCCATGTAGATAGGTTTAAAACCATTTGGTCAGAAGCAATAATAACGGGCACATGCTTGACCCCACGCGTCATTTGGGTTTGTTGAATCGGGACGTGCCGCTGCGTCTGTAAACACATGCATTTCTGCACTTGTGCAGGGAGTACAAATATGTCTGAGTGCTAACTTCTTAGGTTCTTTTTTAAGACAATGTAGTCAAGTGTATTTACCTTGTTGACATGTTTCGGTTGCTGCTGCGAGCCATCTTCAGAACCGGTGTTGGTGGTGACTTGTCGTATATCAGCTGTTGTTACTTCTGGTAGGTGTGGTCAGCCTGATGGACCTGCAAGTTGGTAAAACTGACCACGCCTCCCGTCGCCCGGTCTCTCTGGAGAAGGGTGTCCCGGGTGTGTGAAAGGAGGAACGGTTGATGGTGTCCGTGCTTCGTTTCCTGATTTCAGTGTCCTCCCTGATCCAGCGTTTGAACTTGTTCTTCTCCGATCCAGTGACCCGTGCCCCGTCCCAATCCAGAATGTGGTTATTTCTTTTACAGTGGTCGGATATGGCAGATTTTCGGTTTTCCTTTTCTGCTTTGTCTGTGCTCTGTGACCGACAAAAGGAGCTGTAAACTTTGAGGAGAGGCAGAGGATGCCCCGCTGTTCAACTCTGCAAAACACCGGCTCCTCTCCCGCTTCTGTCCATGCGGGGAAACTCTCGCCTCTCACTAAACTCACTATAACCTCCTCAAACCAGCGCCTTGCCTCTGCACACTCAGTTTTGATGTGCGTTGGTCTTAAGTCTCCTGGCATTCATTAATAAATAAGCATCACCTCCTGTATAGCATTCCACATTTTTATGACACCACAAGTAACCTACCACACATAAGAAAAAATATCCACCCAATATACTCCACTTTCTTAGACCAGATGTTCATTCCTTGCTCACATGAACTTTGCAGCATTAGCTTGAGGCTGTACAGTGTAGCCTATGTTCAACCTCGCACTTGATTGCCGACACATTTTAGACCACAACCTTTGACAGTCTGCTCCAGAAGTGTGGCTATCCTTATTCCGGTGTAAAGCCCCCCACCCCTCGCTCACATTAAGGAGTTATTGACCTCCCGCTGTCCCTGTCTGGAGCTTGTCTACCCCGAGAGGTCATCCGTGCACATACATTGTTTAAACGAGGTGCAAACATATGGCCCTATGGTGAGCTTGGCCCGTGAAGGTGGAATGTTACATCATCATTAAGCGACCCAAGACCTGAAGTTTGATGAGCGGGTTTACTGAAAGGGCCACAAACTCCCCACCGAGCCCTCCTTAATTATATCGCGAAATGTCAGACGTTATCCAGGGAATATAAAATCAAGCTCTCATTTCCAAAATACTGTCGGGATGTTGTGGAAACACTCAGAATTTGCTTTTGAAATCTGGTATTCCTGTTTTGTCATAAATGGGATTAATGACTGGGTTGAGGACATTGTTGGCTCTGTGGGGATCATTTGTTTTAGCAGTGATAATGAGCCGAAAAAAGTTACCCCATAGATGGTTAACCAGACTCTGTAAACCGCAAAATGATAATTAGGGTGGTTGCACTGTTGAATTAGTCTTAAAGGGTCTGTACCTGATTTTAAAGCTGCTATATTACACACAGTTAACTGAGTTGTGTTTTGTTTCATTCATATATTGTGATTTTCAAGTTAACAGATACAGTTTACCTTTAGTTTAGTAGAAATGGGCAATTCCAGAGCTGAAATCATCCCAAATATCTGTGTATGAAAAAAAAACACAACTTGAGGTATGTTTTCATGAGGAAACAACATTATAACATAGATCAGAAAATAATGTAATACTGTATGGGTCCTTTATGGGTACCAGAGTCCTGCACCGGGTTTAATGTTCTGGGATTTTATGGGTGGGTATGCGCCGGGTAGTGACTGCACACGGGCAAGTCAGGTGAATCAGTGCATGAGGTGTGCTCTTAATCCCCGAATCTAACGCTGACAGTGAGAGACTTTTCCTCCACTGGATTTGTGATCCAAGAACACAGAACGCAGCCGAAACCTGAGGACTGTCCCTGCACAGTAATGTTGGTTAGATATAATTAAGGCTTTTATTTTGTGTTAAACTGACATAGGTTGTTTTCTTTTTCGTTGTTTGTTTCATTGTTATTGTGCTATTTAGGGCTCAGGTAGAGCAAAATGTTTAGCCCACAAGTTTAACCGACCAGTGATTAGGCGACTGCGAAAAGTCGAAAGAAAAGAAAAAAAAAAGGAATGTATCGTGTATTACTAGTTGAAGACTTAGTGGCTACCTATTATTGCTGCTTTTCATTGTTGTTCATTGAGAGGCCCATTGAAAAAAATAAAGTGCATCAGTTCGAATGCTTCTAATTTGTGTGCGATTTATCACAGGCACGGGCGGGTAACAGGTGGAAGGTTAACGGGCCCGGGCGGGTGCAGGACTCTGATGGGTATTGTTTGGTAAAAGCTGCTAAATAAGAAAAGAATTGAGACTTTTTTACATAGTATTTTCTCAGGTAATAACTAATACAGAAGCTACAGACAGGGCTCACCTTTTTGAGTCCTATCAGGCACATTGTTAATAAGAATTTTGAGAAACCAACTGCCTGGCACGAACTTAAACTTAATTCTCTGTCATGGTGCATTTTCAAGAGTGACAAAAAAGCAAATAGTTGGTACTGGGTAGAGACTGGAAAACTATACGGAACTAAGCACATGGCACTAACCCTTACAGTTGTTTTTGGGTCATGGTACAGTGTCACAGTGGCAGAAGAACTAAGTGGACGGGGCTAAAAGGTCAAACTAAAAGATGTTCCTGACTCATGATTTGAAATCAGGTACAGGCTCTTTGTTTCAGTTTTCTTATTTGCAGGAAAACAATAGGGGAAAAGGATCACTCAGTCCCTGCCTTTTCTTCACCAATTCTATTTGGTCGAAACTAGCTGGGGCACTGAAGGAGAGTTATATCCTAAAAAAGGTAAACAGGACACAGGGCTAAGGTTTTGGGACACACATACAAAAGAAGGACAGTTCAAACTTGAATCATCCATGTAGCTTCATCTGCTTATCTGGTACAAAGACACACAATCTGAAACAAAATGTCCAAACACTTTCTCTTGGCACTTTTCACTCTTTTTAAGTTCTTTTCATGTAAAAAAAAAAATCTGCCACCATGTGCTGGCTTCACCTGACACACTATAGCCCCCAAAGACCTCAGGCCAATTTTAGTACATTTCTCCTCACCTGGAGAAGTGTTATACATCCTTTTGTTCAGTACAACCTGTTATTTCACAATCTGCTACTATAGTTGTGTCATATGGCTGTAATAAAAGCTACAGGACCAGAAATAGAGAAAAAAAAAAAAAACAGAAACTTTTGGGCATAAAAATGCTTAATTTAGGGCCTTAGCTACAAAAATGCAAAATATCAAGTCTGTAAGTAAATAAAAAATATCCTTAATGTCCTCAAAACAAAAAAAAGTCCAATCGCCCCATGAATTTCCTGGTGCCAGTCATGGAAACAGCTCCTGTCAGGTCCAGGGCCAGAGCCACATCACTTCCTGCATTTCCATGGTGTTTATTACATTTGGATTTGTACATTTTGAGTGAAATAAACCTTACAAATAAGAATTGCAAGGGATGCGCAATTATGCAGACCAATATGCGGAATTTATTTGAGAAAAAACTGCACTTTTTCAATTGTTATTAACCTACACGCCCGAGAGGACTCAAACATCTTGACTCACTTCACTTTTTGGCAAGGTTTCGGCCAATCAAAATGGCTGGAGTTCATGCATTGGGCAGAAACCAAAGGACACTTATTTTGCGCACATCATAATGCTGCAGATATGTACAGAAAACTCTATGTCTGCGCTTTCAGAGGGAAACAAGTAAGTTTCTATTTTTTACGACTAGAAAGTTATGCACAATTATATAAAACTTATTCCTCAGAATCGTATACGATGTCGTAGGTCTTCGATCGCTAGATAATGAGCAGGTCTACTCCGAGGTTTTGCACAGAGACCAAAATAGATGTAGCTGTTTGTCTGTCCATACTGTATATTTGTTGTATTTAGATCGAATCAAAATCCATTTTTATTTTAACACATCATTCTATACAGGCTTTTATTTTATTATAGGTTACATTTCACTATTATCATTCATTGCGCTATGTTGAAACAAATTTCTAGTTTGTTCATTTTTTTGGCACACACTTTTTTTTCTTATTCTGATTCCATTTTACATGGTTGGTCCTGACCTGCACCTCTGATCCCACCACATTCTCTAATATATCCCAGTCCAATATGCACTCGTGGTTTGTGGTTTCTTAAAATCAACAGAGACTTGACATATAATTTTAAAAAAGATGGCTGACACTTGAAAATATTTCCAATTGAATCACCAACATTGTACACTTGTCACTGCTGCAGGTCACATTACACCTCTGCGACGCCATAAACAATGTTGATGATCCAAAGAAAGTCATTTTATTCACAGCTTACGGTGGCTCCAACACTAACAGTAACATCTGTTGACAATGACTCTTCAAATTAATGCACAACATCCATCTCAACCAATAAGCCCAGCCATTTTTCTAAGCAGGTTAAAAGCTCCCAAACGGCTACACTGGGTCAGCCTTGTGTTTTATTAATCACATAAATATTATGTTGAAATTCAAGTATTATTAAGTATGAGCAACCTCAAGGAACCACTCACCCATTCATACACGTTCATACACCAATGTTAGGGTAGCTCACAATATGATATAAATAAAAGTTTTCTAAATTTTGCCAGATCACATTTTGCCTTGTTTCTATTAACACTGTGAATATCTGTACCAAAAATTGAGCCAATAGGACGCCGGTAAAAGGTGGCACACTTTTTCACAATTTTTAATGTTCGACGTAAGAATGCGTAACTTTTGCAGAAACAAAACTTGAATAATACAAAGATGAACAATACAAAATAAGTATCTCTCCCAGTCTCCCTGTACTTATACTACATTTATTAGAACATTAGAACATTTCAAACACTATATTCATGTGTGATGGCTTTGTTTTCTTTGATACTTTATGTGTCCTTGCACAAGGCGGAGCAAAAACTGTTTTTGGTCTTCATTTCACACAGATCGACACAGACATTCACATCGACAGTCTGGAGTTATAATAGTTTTGCTTCTGGTGAAGTGTGGAGTGGGTCAGACTGTTTTTAGTGGCAGGACGACTATGGCCATTGACATGCACTAGCCTAGCACCAGCAACCTCTGCAAATACAAGGACTGGACGGAATATTTAAAAAAGTGTCTCCACACGTCTCCGACACTCTGGCTCACGAGGAAATGAGACCCTATGTCCAAAATTCTGAACTGTCCTTTTAACAATTTCAAAATGGTGAAATGAAATTGTGAAAAAAGTGTGCCACCCCTAAATGTACAGCAGTTGACTCGATTTTTGGTACAGATGCTTATAATATCAATTGGAATAAGACAAAAAGCGATAATAAAGCGAAAAATTGGTGAAAGTGAATTTTTATGAACAACCCTAACCAACGTACACAGACACTGGGGCGAGATGGGTTAAGTGTCATGCACAAGGACACGACAGGTGGAATCGCACTGCCAACTTGCAATGATATTTATGTCGGGAGCAGAACGGCCAAATTTTAGTTCAGTGGACAACAGGGATGGGTAAGATTAGTCAATTATCATGTTCATTTTAATTGACAAACCGAAATAAGTTGCTGTGCGTAACGTAGTGTAAGGAGTCGAGGCTGCGTCTCACAGCACAAACACTGGAGTTTCGGCCTCACAGTCCCACGTCTCAGCTCTGGCTCCTTGGAGATCACTATATTCCCCAGAGTGCATTTACCTGCTCATCAGTATCCCGGTTATGATCTTTTTTTTTTAGAGTATCCGGTTTCGCATGTATACGCAGTATCTCCAACGCGACACACGCACAGAACAGACTCACCAGCCTCATCACATCCTCTGTCACAGAAAGAACACTCATATTCCACTGAGTCGTGTCCTTTAGTCCAACCGAAGCTGAACCACATCAGCACAAGGAAAGAGCTGCTTTTTTCGCGTACTGTTAATGAAAATGAGCCATGCAATTTTAAGTTTCGTTTCTGTAAGACGTAAACAAATGTGCAAAGCTGCATTAAAGTCATTCTAATCTCAAACAGGCTGATGTGGCTCTATAGTGGTTATGGTTTATATATTGTAAAGTTGAGTTTATTTATGCAGATTAGTAATTAGTATCGTTAATTTTCCCGATAATCGATTAAGAAAATTGAACCAAGTGCTCATCCCTGGTGGACAAACTACCAACTGAGCTCCTGTCACCGTGTCACGTATTTGAGAAAACATGTCTTGCCCATGTACAGATATATTGTATAATCAGCTGTTACCACAAAGTCTGTGCTGCCAACGTGCTGCTAACTTTACCGATGCTATAAACTACGTTCCCGTCTTTCAAAGTTAGGAAACACACTTATAAACTCATCACTTGGAATTAGGATGGAATAACTTCGGAATGGAATAACTAAGACCCAAAGTCTGATTTTATTGAATAACTGCAAGTACAGAAGAATGGGCAAAGATTTGGGGAAAGGGAAAACATTTTTTGTGAGCACAGAAATGTAGGACAATTTAGAATTACTCAGCCAGTCATGAATCAATCAGAATATAACTCTGCGTAAGCTAATGATGAGGGACCACCGTTATAACATGGTTAAAACCCCATAAAAGTCAATTCACGAAAAATATCTCCCCTTTAAATTCAGTTGTCGACAGCTTTGCATGCATCTATAATCACTAGCATTCCAAGTTGTTGTGTGTTGCTTACTTTTTGCTTGTTATTTTTGATATGGTTAAAAAGTTCTCCTCTGTAGCTCTGGTCCAAAAGACTTGAGGCTAGGTAGACGATCCAAGCCAAAAGCAGTGATGCACGAGTTAGTGTGAGAATGATTAAACTGAGGAGTGGCAGAAGGTCCGTTGACAAAACCCAGAGAGAGGAATGGCTCGTGAGGGGAAGCAGACCTAGCCACTAAAACATAGTATTACCTCAAAGCGAAGAAAGACGCGATGCAAGTTTTATAGCTCCAACGTCACTTCTAACTTGCAGCCATGCTTGAAACCAAAATTCTGCTCAGGAATTGCGCAGTTTTTTCCTTATTCTAAAGGATTCACGTTTTGCAATAGGGCAATGGTGATGGAAAACACAATTGATCAAAGCATTTTATGTCAGCACAGTGCAGTATATATTTTAGTGCAAAGTGTACATCGGTAAATCACTTGTAACAGTGGCCACAGGGGGTGACAGCTTTTCAGCACGGTACATTGTAAAGTCATTACTGCCTTAAAAATAGTGTTAAAATGGTCCAGCTGGACAGAGAAGAGTGTCCTGGATTCAACCTGTTTTATAAAGTGCCAAGTTTATTCCACATTGTAGCACATATTTGACTATCTGATCGAAGCTACGGCCAATTAGGTCCTTAAAAATCTTGGCATTTTCTTAGAATGGCAGAGGTAGGAGAGTGTGTTTGTGCAATTCCTTATAAATTTAAGGATATGACCTCAACTTCATTCTTTCAGCCTGGATTATATTCATTGAGTTTTACAACCAGCTTTGTAAAGTGTTGTAAATTGTTCTAAGTAAGCATCATCAACTGGTTTAATCTTTACGGTTATCTTCTGCTTTTTAGCACGACTTTCTTGTCAGGTTTTCTGAGCATAATATAGCACAATAGAGAATATACTGATAATTGTAGGTATCCACAGTCTTGTGCAGTTAGCTGAATCATGGTGATCTTTGTGAGTTCACAAACTGGCTCCCGCTTTTGGGACAGGACCGGACCACCAATGGGCTCGGTTCAATCACAGCATTCTGGTCTGGGTGGAAGCCAAAAGTGAGGGTCCCAAACAAACCAAAGCAAACATGGCAACACACATGGCTACACTTTGGCCTGTTTTAACAGAAATACACTATTTTGTTTTCTGCAGTGGAAGGGAAAGATGCCTGTGCTTTTCTCTCCATTATAATTAGTAGTATGAAAGTGATGTGTGCATGGCAGGACTCCCTTGAAAAAGAGATTAGTAATCTCAATGGGACTTTCCTGGGTAAATAAAGGTAAAAAAAATAAAAATAAAATAATAATTAACAGAATTTTGATTTCTCTGCTTCTTTTGTCAAGTATTAGTGGGAAGTGAACTCCCTTGGTATAGGACTCAATTCTGACTGCTTCAAATTCACAATCTGGAGTTAACCTGGTTTCAACGGGGGCCTGTACTTCATTTCAGACGTGTTTCTGAATGATCAGTTAGCCACGCCCACTTCTCCCACTCTGATGTTGAACTATGATAGAGAAACAAATACCGTATTTTCTGGACTAAGTCGCTCCGAAGTAAAAGCCGCATCAACCAAAAAATGCACAGTGAAGAAGAAAAAAACATATATACATCGCACTGGACTATAAGAACGCCCTTAGTGGCAACTGTTGTTGTGATTTTGGGCGCTACAAAAATAAATTGAATAAGTCGCATTTTTTGAGGGAAATTTATAAAATCAGAGACCAAGAACCGACATTTAATCTTGAAAGGCAACAACAACTGGTGTCTGGTCTGGTGTGTTCGCATCACACATGAACAATTATTCAGAAAACTAGAGCAGAAACAACCAAACAAGTTTACCAAACTCTCCATCTCACTATCACTAAATCCTTCATCCTTGGTGTCACTTCAAAGCAACTCCGCCAACTCTAGCTAAATCCAGCTTTTAGCCAGTGATTAGCTTTTTTGTTTTCGTCATTGCAGTTCGAGTTTCCTCCGCTTTTCTCCAGTCAAACGCAAGTTTCTCGTTCACTCCAAACTTTCTTTCTGCTGCTCGATTACTGTTTTCAGTCGCATAGTTCATTATTTGCAGCAGGACAGCGGCTCTTTCTGCAGGAGACATGTGCAGTAGAGCGAGAAGTAATAGCACAATAGGCATAACAGATACTGGCACACAAGCCTAGAGCGCCCTCTTGTGGCTGTCAGTGTGAAAATAACCAACATGTGAAATTATAGATTTTATATACAACTCGCACCTGAGTATAAGTCGCAGGACCACCCAAAACATGAAAAAAGTGTGACTTATAGTTTGAAAAATACGGTACATGTTGTTTCCGCTTGGCTCTATTCATCAATCTCTGGTTGAAAAAATTGCCTTGCTTCTTTCCAGTCACAAAATATATATGTATAAATGGGCATTGCTTACTCACTAGCCACTGCGTTCCAAATAGCTCCTAGTTTTGGTCTTACAATGTTCGTAATAACCCACTTTACATGATCCTGGTGTTTTTATTTACCTATTTTGTCTGTAAATCAGTCCCTATTCCTTATACGCAACTGGAATCCAACTTTGCCCCATAACCGCAGCCTCAGTGAGCTTCATTTGACTGGAGCCGAACGCTATGGGTGACATCACACTTTTACTCCCTTAGCCCATGTGTTTACACAAGCTATGTTTACTGTGATACAAGTGTTTTTTTCAACTAGGGAGGCTGAAGAGCAGAGCAGATGAGGACATACCACTACTGTACGGGCTTCCAAGCATCTTCTCCGCAGCGGAGGAGTCACAGCGTGTATTATATCACTTTCTATAAACTTCACGTTGAAGGTCAGACACAATGCTTCAATGCTATTTGGCCCTGGCGTTGAAACACATGAATCCTTTCTGCTTTTTGTTGTGATCGATAGACGCCCTCGCAGCATGTCGTCAAACCAATGCCAACCCTCTCCCATACGTCCCACCGTTTGCATCCATGCGTGAGGTTCCATTTCAGACCTCTCCCTGGTTCTCGGTCCAGGTCATAAAGGACTAAATGACTTGGCTGGAGTCAGAACCAAAGCGTTTAGTTGGTGTAAAGCCACGTTGATGTCATTGGACGCCCACGCCAACTCCATCCAACCCCCTCAGATGGTGACATTACAGCCCTCTGCAGCCTCTGAAGTCGGGATTTACGCTACTCTGGAACATTAGCAGATTAGTCATGACTTCGCACATAAATGAGCACCAGTATTTGAAGTTATTCTTGTCTTTAAAAATCGTTTGTCAGTCTTTCGTCACTCCCCACATTTGATGGTGACCCATATGTGTGTCCTGGGGGGAGGCAGGCAGGGAGACAGCAGCTTTCCAGCACTTAGGGAAGTAAAAGCTGCTAAAAAAGTGCTTTCAACTCAAAACCAATAGAATAAAGTCAATATGTTGCTTTTCGCCAAGTCGCTTTAAGTAAAAAATAGATTAAAAGAGTTTTTTTCTTCTGCTTGGTTGTGTTTATTACATTGAACGGAACTTATGTCCTTACTGTGAACAAGCCTCCACAAACCCGATTCTTTGTTCCTTTGGCTATAATCTTCCACAATATAACATAAAATTTATCAATCACCATAGAGAAAGTTTGATTTTAACTTTCAATGTCCACAGAATCATGCATGTGACTTGCCACCTCCAGAACGTTACACACAGTGCCTTTAAAATCTTTAATATGTCGATCAAACATGGGTTTATTATAGTAATATTCCCTGAACAAAAGTTGTAGTCGCATTCATGAATGTTTGAGCAAGCTGTCGTTTTGAGGATTGAGCGCTCGGCAAATTTCCGTTTGCATCTGTCTCTGCACAACATATATGTGGGTCAATGATATGATGCTAAAATTTTCAGTCCAATTGCCGTCCAATTTCCTCAGTTAAAAAGGTTAAAATTTCATAATAATTCACTACATTTCTGTAGAACCTCTGACCTCCATGGAACCAAATCATTTTTTTCATAAATCATGAGTTATTCTGCATGTTTTTTGTACTTAAAGTGTTAAAATGCCATGTGGTGCGACCGTGCATCATGTGGTGCGACTAATAACAGCAGGAATTCTATGGCTGGAGTTTAATAACAGACAAAGTTGACTTGGGTGAGTGGTTCTTTAGACATTTTTCTTCATTTGATGCATTTTCCAGGGCAGTAGTTTGTTCATTAAACACAAGCAGGCGACTGTCATATTTGATGTCAAAAGAAAATACCAATATGCATTAAAAAAAAAAAAAATGCCAACAGTTTGTTTCTATACACTTCATATTACTCAGATTACTCAGATTAATAACCCAACAATGTTTTAGAAAATAAAACAATTTTAAGATTATTCTCAGTCGCACCACATGACATTTTACACTAAAAATGCTTAATATAAATGTGAAACACAGATTTATGCACCTGACACTGTAAATATTTGAAAAAGTTCAATAGAAACTAATGTTTTTTTATATTTTAAAACTTGCCTGTTGAAAATCCTTATACGTCATTGACCCATGTACTTCCTTCCGTGTGATTCTGTGAAAAATGTAGACACTGGGTCACACACATTGGGTTCAAATATGTCAAAAGGCAATTTTTCAAAAGCAAAATTTTATATACATATATATTGTTTGCTATTGTGCTATTGCTATTGTGCTTTTGTGAAACACAGCTACGAGGGAGGGTCAGCAGCAGAGAATCAGTTCTGCAGTTTTGAAATAATTGACGCAGCTCATGACTTCAACATTTCCTCTCATTTCCTCTCATTTCCTCTCATGACTTCAACATTTCCTCTCAAATAAATGTACAGTAACACACTCATTTACCAACTGCTTTTTTTGTTGTTGTTGTTAAAAATCAAACACCTAAACAGATTCTTGAAGATATGATTATACTATATTTATCTCAAGATTGTCCTCCCCAGGAAGAACCCCCCAGCACCATGTGACTGCAAACTATCGATATGACATGTTTAAGTTGTTAAATTAATAGATCAATATTTCAATATGTACATTATAGCATATCCTGTGTGTATGACAGATATTTCTGATTCTCTTGTTTTGACTTCACTTGGTTAGATAATACCATTTTAAATATAAGTTATAGTTTTAGACCAATCAAGAACCAATTTGCAAAGTAAAGTTGAAAAATAAGTTATAAATTACATGACCTCACGGTAGGAAGAATTCTATTTAAAAGTTTGGTACAATTAGCATAGAAAACACATTTTTTACTGATATTTTAATTCAGCAAGATAATGCAGTTTTCTCATATTTGTATTTGTCAGATAATTTGATAATCTCTGTGTACATTTGAGGAGTTTTTCTGGGTAACAGTTATGGGATTCTCTAGTTTGAGCTCACGATTTCCAACCAAACAGCACAATTTTAAACCTAAAAAATGGCCAAATTGGGAAAACGAATGTGAATGTTCTCGCAAAAATCCTAAATATAGTAATCTTAACTACGTTTTAGCAAAATGAGAGGTCAAACCCGTCATGGGCAATTTAATTACCAGCTAAAAAGCCTAGAGTGTCACCTGAAAACGTACCCCTGATTTCAAATGGACGCAGAATACAGTTGTGATTTTCCTCGCTGAAGCTAAAAACATGATAAAAATGTACATGGACCTACACACTGACATCTGACAATACACTGTGGACCGTGTATGGGTTTGCCTTGAGCTGAAGACTCCTCCATATGGAAGCAAGGCCCTCTCATTGTGATGGATGTCGGCTCATTTTCAACACTGATACGAGCCGACGTTAAACCTGTCTGTTATATGGAATTCTGAGGTCTGTGCCCCTGTATATTTCACTTATATTTCCATTCAAAGCCACGCCGTCTTTCACTTTAATGACTTGGGATAGCTGCTTCCTCCAAATTCCCATTCATTTCCAGCCAGTCCGAGTCTTGACAGCGTTCGGTAGTGTTAGCATTCGAACGGATTAGGACTTAATTCCAGTCGGGGAAAGAGTCAGTACATGGACCCCTGCGATGTGGATTTAGGCGCACTGGTCAGGGGTTGGCTGAGAGCAGTAAATACAACACAAACAGAACCAGCTCAAAGGGGAAACTTTTCATCCCGGCTCTATAACTCTTCGTACTTCTTTCCCCATTATATTTTATGTCCAAGATTTTTCGCAGTGATTGCAATAGCAGGCCCCGGAAAGAAATCATGGAGGAACAGCTAGAGCTAGCGCACGAGGGAGGGAGGTGCATCTGTAGGACTGAGGATACGCCACTGCGACATGCTCAGCAAACTTTTTTTTTTTTTTTGTAATCGACTTTAAGTGTAGCCTTCGAAATGACTGATGCTGCAAAACAGGGTTCAAACTGAGCTCCATACTATTTAATCAAGTCTGGTGTCTAGACTGGAGCTTTGAGGCAAATATTTATGCCGTTTTGAATGCTGTCCATCTGTCCCCGAGTTAAAACCACACTATGTAACGTTTTAGCCAAAAATATATTCAAATAAAATCATGTTTTAGTGAAAAACTTACAAAAATATGCATAATTACTGTGAGAGGGCTTGTATTTCCTGCAAACCTGCCCGTTTCCATTGAAATGTTGTTCCTCCAGTATAACACAAATCCATTCGATACCCATGGAGAATGTTCTGAAGTTTTAGCTTTCTATTTCCATTGACTCATGCCGTGATGTGCCATCCCTAAATAGTTACAAATTGTACTTTTAAAGTTGAATTGAAGATACATCACAAAATTCGACTTTTACTAAACATAAAAAAGAGCTTTCCAATCAATTAAGCGACTTTCAGACCGCAGGGCTTAATGCTCAATTGGGATTTTTTGTGAAATCTGATTTTTTTGCAAGGTTGTTCACATTTCCAATTAAATGCGACTTGTATGTGATCTCCAGTGTGAACTTTAAACGCCCCAAAAGTGTCCCGCATGAGCATTGGAGACACGACGACGTCACAGCAGCAGCGAGCTCAGTGTTTACGGAAGTCGCCTAAACATGGACGATGGATTGATCTGGAGATTTTAAAGTTGCTGTCGTTTCACTCTCGCGGGAGGAAACACATCTCCAGCCTATTTCAGTAGCAAACGCGTCGTGGTTGGGCTGTATTGGCTCCCAACAGGTGCTTGTTACAGCACAATAGCCAAACTCTCGCTTGTTGATGACGTGTAGTTCGGATGTAGGTCGACCTGGCCATTCAGACTGAAGTCGCACGTCAAAAGATCGGATATGTATCGGTTTTAGGAGCACATATCCAAGTGGCCTGGGTCACAGTTGAAAAAATCGGATCTGTGTCGTTCAGACTGTCATAAAAAGATCAGAGAGAGTGTACCTATGTTCCCACGGCCCATTGGTCCCACAGCATATTCCCAATGTTCCATGTTCTAAGAAAAAAATCAAATTCAGGTCCTATGTTCCACAACTAACCATAACCCTATCCCTAACCCTAACACCGTGGGACCAATGGGCTGTGGGACTAATGGGCTGTGGGAACAGAGGGCTGACCCCAAGATCAGATACAGGTCACATAGGGGCGAAAAAAAAAACAGATTTGGGTCACTTCAGGCTGCAGTCTGAACGTAGCCTTAGACTGTTTTAATTTGGTCCCATATAACCTTACGCTTCTCTTAAGCAGCGCAGTGAAGCACCAGGAAACCATCTCTAGATCTTGATTTTAATGACTCTGGATGTTTTTGGTTGATGCTGGAAACGAAACCCACCCAGAATGAAAAGTATCAATATAAAAATACACACATCAGTGCAGTGAGCCTGTATTTAGGATTTGTGAGTCGTGCTTAAATCAGAAAAGTGTTTTTAGAATGTATTCAGTAACCCAGTTGAAACTCTGGCATATGAACATTTCTCATCACAAAATGACAGTTAGATGATACAAAACCTTATTACACAACGCAACAAGTATAACGTTAAAGCTGAAATACCCGACTATGTTTTTCATTAAAGAGCAAAACCTTTTTTCCCCCAGAAAGTGTATTTTAAAGTGTATTTTGTGACCATGTGTGTCAAAAAACAAAACCGTTAGACACTCTTAAATTGTAAAGTTTTAGAATTAGATGTAGAATAAAAAATTGGTTTGCAAGAGGAGTAAAAGAAGCTATTTCTGTGAATCCCGCTCTGAACGGGAATGGTGGACTCCGATATGATCCACCAGCTGTTTACAGAAGCATTTCGAACCTGTGGACAAAGATCATGACAAGATACTCAAATGCTAATCACTTTACTTTACAGTGTGGTTGGTGAAACAGCCTTTACACAATAGCAGCATAACGGCCCATAAAGTTTGCTAGTAAAGGTAGTACAATTTGACTCTAAAATTCATCTCTTTGGGGCCGGTTTAGTCAACTCAGGGTAGGATAAATTCCCAGAGTTTAAAGCCAGTGCCATCAAATTGAAAATGGGTTCTGGATGGGAGCCGTAACATCTTGATCGCAAAAACAGTGTCCAGATGACCGCCGCTGAAACCGTCTCAACTCTAATTAGAAAACATTTTATTTATTGCAAACTACTACTTTGGGATGAGATCTGATTGGCCCAGTCTGCCTCACCTCACCATCTGAAAAAAACTGTATTAAAGGGTCCGTTTTACACTATTTTGTGTTGTTTCCACATCAAAAACTTACTTGGAGTTGCATTTTGTTTCATTCACACATGTTTAACACACAGACCCTGCATATTTAGGATGAGATCTTCTCTTAAACAGAAAACACACCTTGTGATCACTGGAAAAAAACATATCTAGGCAAGTTAAAATGACTTAAATTAAGAACATTTTACTTTATTTGAGTCGATTCAACTTGACAAGTCAAATGATCTGCCAGTGGAATAAGTGTTTTTTCTTAATTAACATTCAATTTTATTTCTTATTTTAAAAGCAAAAAGGTGTTGATTTTCTTATTTTAAGTGTAGCAAGATCATATTTTCATATTTTAAGTACAAAAGGTCTTGTTCCACTGGCAGATCATTTTAGATGTCAAGTGAAATGTACTCAAATCATGGTAAAAGTTTCTTAATTTAAGTCATCTTTACTTGACTGGATTTTGGTTTTTTGCAGTGATGTCATTGTGTTTTTAAACTCCACACACTTTATCACTTTAATTTGGATCATTTCATCCCTGGAAGTGCTCGTCTCTACTAAACAAAAGGTGAAATGTAGCTGTTAAAAACTACAGCTTCATGACATCACAAGGTGAAACAGAGCATTCTTACCTTTGTAGGTGTAAACAGACTAATAATCCAGGATTACTTACACATGTGTGAAACAAAACACAACTCCAGGTATGTTTGAGGAGGAAAACAACATTCTAACATGGCTTAAAGCTCACAGGAGTCAGAGTAATACAGTATAGGACTTTTAAAGCTTTGGCACTGAGGTCTTACACGAACATACCGACCAAATAATTCATGCACGTTAATACTAATGATGTGCCAAGAGGTTTGTGAGATTTATCTGGATTTAACACATTTATCTACACAGTTGGATTATCAGGTAGTCCATCTTTAAGACACCATGACACATCTAAGAAAAATGCCACGTTTCCTTTCAGAGTCGCTAAATTTGCTTTGTTTGTGAAAAAGATGAGGTCATGGTGTTTTACAGTAGGACACATGAACAGGTCCTGGTGCTGTTGTTCCAGTAACACTATTACTGTCTGAAACCACAGAGAGCTGCAGTCCATTACACTCACTGAGAGGGCTCTGTTTAACAGGGTACAGCTGCCTGAGCCAGACACTGCACCACATCACAAATGCACCTACAGGATATGGGCCAGGAGTGATTTGTGTCTATAGGGAAAGCAGCTTTAAAACAGATACACTGGGGTCGTGACTTCTGCACAAGCTGAGCAGAGCTGTGTACAAAACTGTGCTCAAGTGAGTGTTGTTACTAAAAAAGTAATGTTGACCTTATTTAAAAATGCACGTCACATTTTTCATGCGCTTATTTTATACTGAAGCAAATTATTTTGATTTTTAAAGCTATCATATGTAATTAGATTGGCCAACCCGTCCCGTGCTGTATTTTCACATATCACCCATATGAGTGGACTAAGTGAGTGTGACGTCACCGCAGCATCAGCGTCGCTCAAATGAGGCTCCTGATGCCACGTTTACAGGAGCAAATTTGGAAATCCAACCGCGAGTATCATAGCAACCACAAGAGCCAATCATGATTGAGGTCGTTAAATGTGCCGCCCTCCTCAGTGTGGTGATACTCTGCACCATTCTGCACGAACCGCTGTATTTCGGTGATTCTTGAGAATAATAAGGAAATTTTTAGCTTTTATCATCAAACTTTAAATAGTAAGTTTAAGTCATTGATTTATGTTTTATGGTCTGTTACATGCGAACAACAATAATTTATAATCGGTAATTTAGCTAAATTTACTTTACTTTGTAAGTTAAATTATGCTGGTTAAGATTCTAGTAACATTAGCTATTGGAATTGTTTGAGATTTTTGTCATTTTATTTCAAAAATAGTAAATCGGGGCAGGAAAGCGGGAAGGGAACTTAGCAGCGAAACACACTAGCTATCAATCAAACCTGTTGCTAATGCTAGGGGGAGGGACCTCGGGGAATGAAGGCGTCTGATTGGTCTGTTATTTATCTTCATATTTTGATTTAGGAACAAAATAGCGAAATTTTTAAAAATCTGGATCATGTCGAGCGACCTCATATGAACATTTTAAGACCAAAATGACGAGGCCACAGCAGCAGTTACAGAGAGAGGGGGTGATAATATCCCAATGTAAGTCAATGGGAAAAAGGGAGGGAAGGAGCCGGAAGAGCCTCCTGGAGCACTTCCTGTTTAGCACACGGTGGCTAGCGCTTTAGCTATGTCCACTCATATATACGGTCTATGATATCACTACTACTCAGCCAGCTCAGGAGCTCATGATGGACTTTTGAGACACTACAGTCTTTTTATACTTATACACTTATACTATGTGGCAGCAAATGTGGCTGAAGACCTTCTAGGGAAAATGCTCCGAAAGCTTCCAGAAGAAATACTTTGTGGAAATAAACACAAGGGACTCCTGGATTGTGTGAAATGAACTGTTTGTTTTTCCTGTATCCATGAAGACGGTGCAAGAGGTTAGCTCAGGAACTAATGCTGGACATTAGAGATGTTAGAGGTTTTTTACACCAAATGTGCCAAAAGACCATCCAACGGAAACACCTTGAGGAAAAATCTAATCTAATAAATAAATATACACATGAACAGATCTTTTAAAATGCATACATACATTTAAAATTATTAAAATAATGATTGTGATGAAACAATTTTAAAAAAACAATAGACTGGTAAAACATCTGTCCAGAAGGTTTTGTTGTGAAAGTTTTGCTGTAATGAGACTAACCAAATAGATAACAAGAAAGAAAATGTATTAAAATTATCCTAAAGGTACAAAAAAGTACAAAAATACCTTCAGTGAAAAGCACCAACCCTAAAGTACTTTATTTCAAATCAAATCAAACCGTTTCTGGCATTGATTTGACTCCTAACATTTCCAGCATACCTGCTTCCTATTAGTCATTACCGAAGAGCATTCCTTAGTAGATTTCGATGCTGTCATTCTGTAAGAGTTCACTGACGTTATCTGGATGTTTGGCTATAAAAGAAGCACTGGAAATTACTGTAATTATCTCTCCACCAGATCCTCTTCATGTTTACAACCTTAGAACTTGTGTTTGTCCTCACTGCATTCATCCAGAGCAGAGGAAATATCAATATGGCTCACATCAGGTCGCAGAGTAAATGACGCTTAATTGTTTACAGAAAGTGCTGAAGCTTTGGGGATATTGTGGTACTGACTAAAGCATTCTTAGCCTGGCCCGCCTTATCGTCCTTTTTACCAAACTTTTACAAAGACACAATCAGTCTGGTAATGCTTCATAGACATTTGATATTCTCTGAAGCCTGACCAATCATAAATGTGTTTCCAAAATGTTATAAAAAAGTATAAATCTGCATTGTTGTACTTTTTGTTTTATAATGTGTACCTGTTTAGGATTTGTGAGCCATGCACGAATGGAAAAGTCTTTCGAGAAACTACTTTTCAGTAACCCGACTGATACACTTGCAGCTTATGTCATCAGAATTCCCCAGGGAAGGTGAAACTAACCAGAAGCACTGCTCTGTCTAAAGCTCTGTTACTCAGATTAGACTTTATTGTGATATTTATTTTAACACAATCTTAAAGCCGCCACACACTACAGGAGAATTTGCCCGATTTTAGCTGCGATTTCTTCTTCCCGAGTTCGGGGAGGCGTGACCCGACTTTTTGTCTCCGTGTGCGATTTTGAAGCCGCTGCTCCTCATGTGCAGAGTCAGTGTCAGATCAGAACCACCGAACATCAACAACGTGATGGAAACAGACGATAAAACAGAGCGTCAGGGGCAGAGGAGCGACGGACACAGAGACGCAAGATACAAACTCGGGATATAGCGAAAATAAAGACTTTATTACTCACTTAATGTAAAGTGGTAAATTTAAAGTGCAGCATCTCACCCACATTATCCATAGAAATTGTCCGGCAAATAATGACATCCAGTCCACAAAACCGTGCTGTGAATCCAATTTGCAGTGGTCGTTGAAAGTAGAAAGACAGTATTTCCTCACGTGTTTACACCCACACAGCGGTGAAGATGCAGATTAGTGATAGTGACTCTACTTCCTGTGGACTTTATCACCTTTGATAATCGAGCTCTGATCTTTGAACACTTAAGCGTCTCAAAGCGACTCGTTTCACTGTAGACAGGAAACAGCTGACACGATCAGACTCTCAACTTCATATCCTCTGGTCCGCAGACAGATCCCGCTGCAGTCTTTGTGATCGGAGATTTTAAGTCTCATAAGATTCTCCTTGTGTCTGTGGTGTTTGCGCTTTTTGTCGCATGTTTAAAAAACCTTTAAGACCAAAAAATCCTGTAGTGTGTAGTGACCTTAACCGTAAAGAACTGACTTAGTTGGAACTATGACAGGTGAGCGGATTTGTTCTGTTTAAACAAGTCACTCTCAATTACAGTCATAATCCAGCTAGCATCAAGTCAGGTGTCTGCACGATTTTGTCCATCTCCGACAAAAGATTTCCGATCGTGGGGAAAATCTTGAGTCATAGCTCAAAATTGTGGATCGTAGGTAGGTCTCAGAGTGAGACTGGTACAAATCACTGGTTTTGTATAAATCTGCTGGGACAGGGGACACAGGGCTCAAAACTGGGACTGTCCCGGGTCAATAGGGACGTCTGGTCACCTTAAGCATGGCTGATATTTTGGAATTTTGGTCACAGCATGAGCTCTCCCCTCTGTGGCCAACAGTAAACACAAGCGCTCGTCAGTAACAGCAGAGCTCCACTGTGAACAGGACCAATCTCCTCTGTTCCCTTTCATATACTCACTTGTACAAATGCAGAAACACAGCCTGCATGTACCGCTACTCTCAGCTAACCTGTACAATTACAGACCGCTAACCTCTACAATTACAGAGGGAGACATTAGCACACAGAGCCTGGAGCCTGATATTCACTGCACATGTGCCGTCGTACAGTTTAAATCCCTCACATCAGAATCAGAATCAGAAAGGTTTTTATTGCCATATGAGTGAACAGGTTCACAACATTAGGAAATTGCTGTGGTACTTGGAGCAGGATATAGACAAACACTGACATACAGCAAATAAAATAGAATAAAATAAAGTAGAAACAATAAGCTATAATATAACAACAAAATTTACAAATTTACAGGAATATAATAATATAAGAGTATAAGAGTATAACAGTGCAGGTAATGATCAGTGCAAAACAGGCAGGTGCAAAAACACAGGGCCATGTGACAGAAGCAGAGTGGGGGATGGGACCAGTCCTAATGTTATTATTTATGAGTCCAACAGCAGAGGGGAAGAAACTGTGTTTGTGGCGAGAGGTTCTGGTCCGAATGGACCGTAGCCTCCTGCCTGAGGGGAGCAGGTCAAAAAATCTGTGTCCAGGGTGAAAAGGGTCAGCTGCAATGTGACCTGCACATGTCTGGGTCCTGGAGGTGTACAGGTCCTGAAGAGATGGAAGGCTGCACCCAATCACCTTCTCAGCAGAGCGCACAACACGCTGCAGTCTCTGTTTGACATCGTGTAGTGAGACACTGTTATGAAAGATGAAAGAAACTTGTGCAGTGAACACGAGACTGTTTTGCAGTTAGTCACTCTCACTTTTTTGTGTTTGACATTACAGCTCTGTGTTGGTGTCTAATTTTCTGACACTGAGTACAGGACCTAGATGACTTTTCAGATAATTTCCAAATCCTTGAAAATCCCAGCTCTTTGTTCGATATTATGGTTTTTACATGTTCAATCCACCACATTGTTTTCTTCTCTTATTTTCATTTCTCCTTGGTGTTTCATCGATCGTATCAGTGTTGGAATAAGTGCTCCTGATACCATAACCTTCACACATCTGCTGCAGTGAAATTCAGTCCATGGCCAAATGACTGTTTTCAAATGTGTGATGGGGTCCAAATCTGATATATAATATGCAAATTGGAAATAAGGGATTTGACTTTTCCTCTGACATGATGTTGGATTTGAGTGTAATAAATGAGACAATTCACATGAGTTTAAAGAAATAGTAATATGAGTATATGCTTTTTGGTTTTCTTTATGGTTTATTTCTTATTTATTTTGTATTATTCATATTTTTTCCAACATTGTCCAATGACTTTTTCCCAGACAGTTCGCAGTCAGTTGTCTGATGATGTCCATGTACAGTGCAGGTAAAAGTTTGAAGGTCTCTTGTTCTTTATGTCCATAAATCATATTCTCTTCTTGCTTGTGAAAATGCAGCTAAGGTTTTTGTTTGTTTGATTTTATTTGCTTATTTCAATGATAATTCCCTCTGCTGCCAGAAGACGGCATGCAAACACCTGGTCCCAGATTTAAGGTAAACTTAAAGCAATACTGTGGAACATTCAAGGCAATGCAGTGACCTTAAACAGGTAGCAGTCAGTACCCCTGTAAAGTAGAAACCCTGTTAAAGCAGAACTAACTAGCATTTTTACTGTGATTAAATATGTAATTTTTTAGCGTGTTTGAGAAGCCTCCTTCTGCCGTCACTGGCTCTTTTTTTAAAATACAGCTCTGGAAAAAAAAAATCAGAGACCAGAACAAAATTATCAGTTTCTCTGATTTTACCACCTATAGGTTTGTGTTTGAGTAAAATGAACATTTTTGTTTCATTCTATAAAATACTGACGACATTTCTCCCAAATTCCAAATAAAAATATTGTCATTTAGAGCATTTATTTGCAGGAAATGACACATGTTCAAAATAAAAAAGATTTAATGTTTTCAGACCTCGAATAATGCAAAGAAAACAAGATCATATTCATTTTAAAACAGCACAGTACTAATGTTTTAACTTAGGAAGAGTTCAGAAATCAATAGGAGGTGTGCTTGTGTTGAATTCAACAGACGCTGGAACAGAGCGGCCATCACACATGTAGAGATGCTGATTTCAGAAAAAAAAAATTTTTCCAGAGCTGTATATTTTATATTATGTTTTTTGTGTAATTATACTGCTTTATTTCAATAATAATTTTTTAAAAAAGAGAATAAATGGGGGGAAAAAAAGATTTTGAATCTGTTCCCTGACTGTGTATTTTCATACGAGAGCTGCAGGGAAAGTCTAACACTGAAAGTTACTTAGTTTTGCTTTAATCGCTTTGGGACTGACTGAGCTGATTCTCAGTAAAAAAGACTGTTGGACTAGTAGCAGTTTGCAAACTATGAATGTTCTGAATTTGTGAATTGTCAGATATAAGCAAGTCTTTTTTTCTTCGTGTGGTCATATGCCAGAGAAGAGGTTTGCTGTCGGCACAAACGGGCTTAAAAACGGGCTCCTTTTTTCCAGCGTTACCTCACATGTAGATCTGAGGATTCCCATACTTTTGAGCTCATTTGAACTTCTCTTTCTGTTCCCTTGTATGAGTGATGAGCTGTCTCGGAGTGAGGGGATAAAAACCAAGTGTCTTCTACAAAATGGCAGACAGAGTTTGGGTGATTGTGTGCTGTCAGCAGCTCCGTGAAAAGACCATTTATGCCCAAGTGGTACTTTAAACTCTTAAGTCTAAACTTTGGATTATTCTAAACAGAAAGTGCCTTGTCACCACAACTGAAGTCTAATTGTATTGCAAAAGACAGCTCGTATTATAATGTCGCCCAAGCTCAATCAACTCACTTGGCAAATGATATGGTTTATAAGCGATACGTATGTCAGAATGAAAAGGCTCCATTTCCATACAACTTTACCTCGAGTTCTCAAAGCTCCAGAGTGACATGAAATCAAGCAGTGAATTATGTGCAGAAACAATGGTTTCTTTCATAATTGGAATATTACAGAACAGATGACAAACTTTAGCTAAAAAAGACCAAAAGAGTGTCAATCAGCTTTAAAATATATGCTTTCTATCTTTGCACTGTTGCCGTGGACTTGAAACATAGACGTAAAGGTGCACGATGTTTGCCCGACCTGCCAGTTCTTTCCACATTCTGTTCAAATCCAGACGGGACTGAAAACGGACCACAGAGCATGAAAATCCTCCATCCTAACTTGAGGCGATCCAACCACAACGGTTAATTTGTATGTGTCTCTCAAATGTCCTCTCCAAAATTCTCATGACCTTCAAAAGAAAATGTATAACTCCATTTACCTGAGATAAATAAAAGTTTTCGTGCTTAGATTCTGCAAAAATCTGTGCTGTTTCTAGATTCTGCAAAAATCTGCGCTGTCCGGACGTCCAGTTTCCATGTAAATTCTATGTGGATGCGTCTTTAGGCATCAGCGCAGAGCGAATCTGGCATCGATGCGGCGTGTCTTTAGCGTTCAGGCGTCAGCATCAGAAGACGAGCAAACTCCTCAAAGCATCAGTTATTAGAAGAATTAGAAGCATTTTGGGCCTAGCAACAAGAAACTTTTTATTTTCAAAGGCTCTGAAGTGTATTGGTAGTTTTGAGTTCATGATTGTAACCACAGAACTCAGTGTATAGAGCAGAGGTATCAGTTGGCGGACTCCGGTCTGGACCGAGAAAGCGTTCCGGATCCACGCAATATTTCACTGGCCTGTGCTAGTTCATTGAAGCTGTGTTCTCCATCCCCGCCTTTCGCCAGTCCCTCACAAGTTTCTGCTTTTTTCTGCTGCTCGATTACCTTTTTTTTTTTTTCAATGGTACAGAAGTATTGGTGCGATCGACTGATACCAGACAGAACAGCGGCTCTTTCTGCAGGAGACGTGTGCAGTAGAGCGAGAAGTGACAGTGGTACAGGAGTAACGGGAGCAGCAGATACTGACACACAAGCCGAGAGCGTCCTAGAGCGACTTATGCAAATGAGCCATGCAGTTTTAAGTTTCGTTTCTGTAAAACGTAAACAAATATGCGTAAAGCTGCATTAAACACATTCTTACTCAATGTATATGTTGAGCAGAGAACCGGAAATGTATGTAGAGCGGTGGTGAAGAGGATCGATCACAGCTCTTAGTGCCTGCGTGGCTTCCCCTTTTGATGCGTAGTTAGAAAATTTCGGAGGTGCATGTTGACGCAAAAGTTTTGACGCAGAACCACAATTTTGCCTTAATTCGGCCTGTAGCTTTTCACACTGATTCGGACAGAACACACAATACTTTCAAATTTCAAATGTTCCATGTGGATTTACTACATTTTTTGCTAGAAGTTTTAAGTTTGGAAATACACCGTCGCTCTTTCAGACCCTGGAAACACTGTAAATTTGGTAAAGCCTGTGTCCAACCCCACTAAAACTCGATATACTCCTCAAAATTGTATTTGTTGAGCAAGGCTTTATATGTCTATAATGTTAACATCCTCAAAGTTGAAAGTGTCTCTTTTCTTTTTTTGAGCGTTTCAGTTCACTTTAAGGTACTGCTGAATGCGCAGTTTAAATAAGCCACTTGTTTCAATATCAAACAAATGTAAAACTTAAACCTCACTATCTCAAACTCTTTGTTGGTTTTACAATATTCGTATTAACAAAATAAGCAACTTTTACCGCCCTCAATTGTTTATCCTAAGCTCTTAATTCAAAGTTGTGTTATTTTTCCAGATATGGCCGCAGCCGTAGATTAAAATATCAAAGGCGAAGAGACAATGAGAGTTAGACTAACACACAAAGCAGTAAGGAGAGGAGACAAGTGGAAAGTTGAACCTGGAAGGATGCTTACAGTGGCCGTCCAAATTAAACAGACACTGAGCCAGAGCCGACCTCAATGAACCATCCATCACAGCACTGGGATGTTATAGCGCTGTTGCTGTGTGTCTATAGGTGCAGTGTAAATACGAGGGTCGGTCAAACAGGGTTGGATCCAGCCTGGATATGGGATGAACTGGTGCAAAGATGAGGTAACAAGGCATTTTGGACGGAAGGAAAATGGCGCAAGAGGCAAAAAAGTTCCACTGGAAATCAGAATATTGTTGTCCCCAAAAGCGTTGTAAAATAATTCAGCAATTGTTTTGGTTCTTGCGGTAAGAACTTTTCTACTGCCACGTGGTTTTTCTGTTATGATAAAGTCAGCATAGTTAGTTTGGAGTTAGTTTAGTGGTTAAATAAATTAGTCAAACCATTGTACACTGACATTTTTAAAGCCTTTTAACCAAATAAAGGTTGTAATATGCTGACTGAAGACTCCTAAATACAGAATATTTATGGTATGGTGTATTATTGAGTAAAATCTGAATTTATTTCATCAGTATTGTTGACATTTGAGAATGCTGCTGTCTTTTGGCATGCCTTAGTGCAGATAACACTACCAATAATCAAAATGCAATTACAATTATTTAATAGCTGACTAGTTATGGTCATTGCTATACATTTTCGTAGCTCTATAGTTTCCAGGCCCTTCCTTCAGCATTTGGCCACTACTAGGCCTGTCACCAAAACAAATTGTGAAGCACGACATATTGCTACAGAGATAAACTGCGATAAATGATAATACTGAAACTACTTTATGCCTTTGACACAAGAACAAGAAACTAAGATAATTCCAGTAAACATTTTTAGATAAACAGCATCATAAAGAGGCATGGGTTCCAATAGATAAATAAAAGAATGAACCAATAATTAGCTACTGAAGTCAAATATTTAACCTTGTACAGATGTTTTTTATTAAACAAACAAAAAAAAATCTGAATGTTAAATCAACATAGCGATAATCCTGACAGGCCTAGCCACTGTTGGGATCCATATCTAGATCTGTAGAAGATTAAACTATGTACTTCTTCTGGTTTTATGGGGAAAAAACTGGACTATCCGGAGGAAACTCATCTGAGCATGGAAAAAACATTGAAATTTGAATCAAAAAGGCCCCATCTCACCAGGACCAAGTCTCTCATGTAGGGTCAGCGACTCCTATACTTGTGCAGAACGCCAAACATTTTCCTTTCTGATTTGACAGTAAAGCAAAACATAATTGTCTGTTAAATCACTTTTCTGGTCATCACAAGTTAAAAACATCCCATTTGTCTTATGTCCTCCCCTCTGTCCACGGTGATACTTCCAAATGTCTAAACACGATGAGAGGATCTTGGCCCCTGTGATCCTCACTTCACCTGCGAGACTTCATCTTATTAGTGACTGCTCCTCCATTTCCAACCACTCCGGAGCGGACGGGAATCTCCCAGGCTTTTATCATCACAAAAACATCCATCAACATCCTAGGTCAAGGTAAAGGCTCCAGACATTATTGCATGTAGACACTTTTCACTGCGAGTCCCCCAGGCGGGTCTTATATACTATATTATGATAAATTGCCGGATTGTTCTCCAATATTCCACTGTTGGGATGCAGCTGCAAACATGAGCGCTAATACAGAGTGGACGCAACATGCATAGGACTGTTCATTAATGATTTCAGGCCGACAGCAATGAATCATACTGACACAGACACTCACAAGTCACTATCTGAATATTATAAGGTCCATGTGTGAATGAGGTAGTTACACAGTGTCACTGATAATCCTCTGCAGTGCGCTTGACTCATTCGGAAAGCAGATAGTTTTTGGAAGAAAGAACACAGTTTTATAAAGGTTACGCGACCACACCCAAAAGCAGAGAGTGTGTCTAACATCAAGATCAAGAAGAATGTATTTTCAAAGGAGAGCCGACAGCGACGACTAAACAACAGGGATGTGCCAGTATATCGCTATATCGTCATACTAAAGTTTGTGATTGTGATTCCCTGCCCGACTAGACAATATAGAAGGTGGAAGAAAGGGTGGAAGTAAAAGGCTTGGAGACCAACTAGATGTCTTAAGCAGAAGTTTATTTACCATCAATAATACTTGCCCGGGGTAACAATATGATTTCAAAAAGTGAACATAGTCTGATCTTTGAGTGTTCAAGCCCCTGAACTCCGCTTCCAAAGGAGGAGGTTTATAAAGTGAGTGTGGGGAGATTATGAAGGCCAGTAGACAACAGTTAGACAGCAATATGTCACAATTTAGATAGTGGTGCCAATGGTGCCAAGAGAAGATCATGGTTTAAATATAGCTTTTGTGAGTCAGTGTTAAAGGGAGACTCCGGCACATTTGAAGCTAAAGACTGTTGCTAGAGGTGGTCGAATACCGTCAGAAGCCAAAAAACGGCACAGATCAGTGTTGTCTAGGCAGAGATCTCGCTGTGGTAGTGAGTCTGTCAAGGTAACAAGCTAGCATAGTGAATTGGGCAAGTTCTTAGCTTCACACTGAAGAAGATTAACACCACTTTCTAACCCATCTTACAACAGCCACGAGTCTAACAAACAAAACGCTCTGCCTGGTTCACTCATTAGTGTCTGGAAACGCTATAAAACTTTATAAGCAGCCTTAGCATTACCCATTCAATTTTCCACTGCGCATGCAAAAGCCCAAAAGACTCGATTGCCGACTCCAATGGCCAGAAACAACAAGTGAGGATCGACTACTGACTGTGAAGACCAATACAAACTGAAATTTCTTGAAAGAAAATGGTTCGGGAATGTATTTTTTAACGTTTTCAAAAACTATTATTCACCTGTAGATAAAGGGGATCAGAAACGACATTGGTGATCAAATTTTTGGGCTTTCGCATGCGCAGTGGGAAATCAACAGAGGTAAGTGTAAGGCTGCTTATAAAGTTATTTTATAACATTTCCAGACGGCTAATAAGTGAGCCAGACAGAGCGTTTTGTTTGTTAGACTCGTGGCTGCTGTAACATGGATTAGAAAGTGGTATCAAGCCTCTTCTTTGCAAATTGGCATTTTACGTGGAAGTTAAGAACTTGCCCCCATCACTACACTAGTTTGTTGCCTTGACAGACTCACTATCACAGTGAGATCTCCGCCGAGGCAAAACTGATCTGTGCCGTTTTTTGGCTTCTGACAGTATTCGACCACCTCCAGCAATGGACTTTAGCTTCAAACGTGCCTGAGTTCCCCTTTAAGCAGGAGACGTTTATTTAACATCAATAATACGGCCCCAGGGGGGACGTGAAATGTCAACTTAGTTTGATTCCAAAAGTGAACATAGTCTGATCTTTGAGTGTCCAAGCTCCTTGACTCTGCTTCCAAAGGAGGAGGTTTATAAAGCAAGTGTGGGGAGACTATGAAAACCAGTAGACTCCAGTTAGCCAACAATATGCCACAGTTTAGATAGTGGTGCCAATGATATGCCAAGAGAAGATCATGGCGTAAATATAGCTTTTGTGAGTCAATGTTAAACTGACCGATGTACATGGAGGATAAATTAATTACATTTTCTTACAGTTACAGTGAATGAGCTTCTGCTGAGTCTTTCCAACTTGCTATTTATTTGAGTCTATTTTTGTCTATTATCTTACATTCATCTCAAAACGATTTTCAGATTATAATCCTAAAATGACGCCAAATGGGGGTAATAATAGTCGGGGAGCCAAAGTTTCAAAAATTGGTTGAAACTGACATGGCATGCAATACCTTTTATGTGTGTTTTGTTTTTGTTTTGTTTACTTTACTTTCCATGAATTAGCTTCTCCTGAGTCTTTCCATCTTAAAGCAACATTGCGTGACCTTCTGGAGATAGCACATTACCTTAACCAGATTGATATGTGTTTTCATGGAGAAAAGCAGGTGGAGCCCTCCTTCAGGCGAAGAGTGAGGATTTTGGAGATGAAAGTTCACTCATAGCAAAGACAAATGTTGGTTTACATTTTTAAGTGCGAATGAAACCTCCAAAATGAAACATAGATATTTTAGTCTATTAGTTTACATTCATCTCAGTACGATTTTCAGATTATAATCCTAAAATGACACCAAATGGGGGTACAGTAGAAAGTACAATGGGGGAAAAAAATGTAAAATTGGTCAGATAAATCTTGCTTTTCTTTGCTCTTCAGAATCTCGTTGCTTCATGCTTCAGTTGAACCACGGCCCGGGAACACTCAAGTGGGCATTTTGTCAACATGAGTGCGTGGAATGAAGGATAGACTGGTTTACATATCTGAGAGTTTACTTTGGGCATTTGGCTGCTCTCTGTAAACAGTAGACCTTAGGGGAGGACAGTAGTCAAAGCCATCCTCTTCGCCCTGTCACGATGATAAATTGACTGTTAGTGAACATGACTGAAGCTAGAAGATGAAGTAGTTGTTAGTGATAGTAAACTAAAAATGTTTTAATGTTTTTTTTTTTCTGCGTTCCATTATGGTGTGCTCCTTATTCACAGATGCACACTCCCCATGCCTTTACCTAGCCTGAACTCTCTGTCTGGCGCAGTCACCGTGCATGTTAGAATAATTACCACTTAGATAATTTTTGACTTTGTATTTGTCTTAGTCCAGACAAATTAATTTTTACATACAGTATATAAATGTGCAGTCATTTTGTTTCAACTGCTATGGGAGTACTGCAAATGTCTAGTCTCCGTTTATTGTTTTTATCACGACACTAAGCTATATATGATCCTATATTACACGCATTGATTCTTGTGAGCTTTAAACTGTGTTATAGTATTTTTACCTCCTCAAACCTCAAAAACATACGTAGAGTTGTGTTTTGTTTCAATCACATATGTTTGAGTAATCCTTATTGTCTACTGTCAACATTTCTTAAGCTCAAAACGCTCTGTTCCACCTTGTGCTGTCATGAAGCACTAGTTTTCAAGATAACATTTACCTTTTGTTTAGTGGAGATCGGCAATTCCAGGGCTGAAATTGTCCAAGTGATTCTAGTGAAGGTGTATGGAGTTTAAGGCCTCGTTTACACGTACATGGGTATTTTCAGAAACAAACCTCACTCCGTTTTCCGAAATAACATCGTGCACACAGTATCGTTTTCAGAAAAGTTTCAGTTTACATGAACCCTCATAAATAAAGTTGTATGTACATAGGATCTAAGTGGACAGTTATTGCCTGACGCACTTCCCTGACTATTTTTGACACAGTCGATCGAGCAAAATCGAAAGCGCTGGCGTCGTGCGGAGTCTACCCTCGTCGGACAGGTAATACAACATGCAGGCAACTTTTTTATGACATTGACAGGAGACCGCATGACCCTTGATGTAAGGACACAGCAAGTTGGAGAGTAACAGCAGTGATGGCCGCGACATCATAAAATTTTCACGCCACTCCTCTGGGACAAACATTTCATTTTCAAAATTATCCCACCAGACAGCGCCCAAAAACAGCGACGTTGGCGGAGACTGCGTCTGGGTCTTTGAGTCGTAAGGAGAAGAGAGAAAACTGCTGAGCTCCGAGCCTCATTTGTCTCTCTTCATCGATATGATCCATCAGCTGTGCAAATGCAAACACATGACAAGTGTTTGCAGCAGAAGTAATGCGGCTGCTGCTCTGAACACTTCCATGATCATCACCAGAGAAAAACGTTAACACTGGTCGCACTTTGGCGTGTCAACTGCCTAAAACGCAGTTTATGTGACTTTACATGCAAACGAAATCATAGTTTTCCAAAATCTCCACTTTTGCCGGAGTTTTTAGATTAGGAGATTTAGATTTTTTTAGATTCGTTTTCAGAGGCGAATTCTCTGCGTGTAAAAGATGGGCACAAACAAACGGAAATTACTTTTTAAAAATATCCGTGTACGTGTAAACAGATATAACATCTAAAACACAGTGGAGCACTTCCTGTATTACCACAGGAAATCATAAGGTGGAACAGTGTTTTCAGTTTGAGTGAAGAACTCAGCCTAAATATGCAGGTTTTGCTTTTGATGAGCAAACAGCATTATAACATAGATCAGAAAGTGGCATAATGCGGGCACTTTAAAATAATCTGTGGATACTAATTGTAAGTGTAAAGAGCAGTGCAAAAAATCATACTCTCATAGCTGGGGGCTCGTCCAACAAGGGCCCGTATGGTGGAAAGCATTTTCCACATACAGTACTGTGCAAAAGTTTTAGGCAGGTGCTGTAAACAAAGACTCCTTTCAAAAATATAAATAATGATAGTTTGTATTTTTTCAATTTACAAAATGCAAAGTGAGTGAACAAAAGAAAAAGCCAAAGCCATTAAGAAGGATCTTCAGCGTAAAGAAGAAGCAGAAGTTGTGTTGGTGATGGTCTGGCCCCACAGAGCCCTGACCTCAACATCATGGAGTGAGTCTGGGATTAACATGAAGAGACAGAAGGATGTGAGGAAGCTCCATCCACTCAAGATCTGAGCTCAGTTCTTCAACATGTTTGGAACAGCGACCAGCCCAGTTCCTTCACAAACTGTCAGTAAACCTAGAAGAACTGATGCTCTTCTGAAGGCAAAACTCAACCCAAATACTGATCTGATTTAGATTTCTCTTTTGTTCATTCACTGCATTTTGTTGACTAATGAAAATAAATGATGAACACTTCCATTTTTGAAGGCTTTTGTAGTTTACAGCATTTTTCCTCACCTGCCTAAAACTTTTGCATTGTACTGTAAATGGATAACAATATATCATTATGACCAGGGATCTACATCAGAGTACCTAAAGAAACCTATGTGTGCACGGGGAGAAGATGCAAATGAAAAACAAAAACACCCCATTTGAGAAGACTGAAAGTAAAAACGATAAGCCATAAATCCTCTGGAACAGGATCTATGGAGGATCTAATTGGATGTGAGAAGACGCTCTGTTTTTGGTGAATCACAGCTCATAACAAAAAAAAAGTGTACGTCAAGAAATAATGTAAAAAAATCTACTTGCTTTCTTACTTAAGCTTTCACTTAAAGAGTCTGTGCTCAATTTTTGTACGTATTTGTGCAAGAATTGTCCCATTACAGATATATTGTAGCAGCTCTTGCAGTCAAAATAAGTCAGCTGTGCATTCTCTTCATCTAAAATTTTCCATCCATCAATCTTCTTCTGCTTTATCTGGCTGGGTCGCCGTGGCAGCAATTAGCCGCCCAGTCCTCTGCGCACCTGACTATGAAATGACCACCTGAAAACATTTTATTGTTCGGTAATAAGGAAGTGCACTGTTCGCAGACTAGTTGTTGTTCGCTTTACAGCACTCTGGCTTCTGAAAGCTGTGAAAAGCACTCGCAAACTCATTGCAGTGAATCATTAGGATGCTCGGGGAATGCATTAGGTAAGTGAGGAATAACTTTGGACTAGAGGTCTGCAACGCAAATTTCGCGGGAATGGGCGGCTTCAATTTCCCTGCGGGTGGCTAAAAGAAACACTGCGGGAAAGTGAAAACAGGAGCGCTTTACCTTGTACATCCAAAGACGTGTAAGGAGGGAAATGAAACAGACAACCCCATGAACCACTTTATTAATAGAATAAATGGCTTGTTTTCTCCTGCGGGATGGAAGAAGACACAAAATCAATGCATCTCTATTAGACGATACTGTACATGTGCAGACAGAATTCTTAGAGTTTCATGGGTTGCGGGCAGGAGTGGGCATACACGTCGCGGGATTGGGCGGTCACGTTGCGTACACGTCGCGGGATTGGGCGGTAATGGTCAGAAATTCAGCGGGAGCGGGCGGGAATGGGATGAAAAACAGTCCCGTGCAGTTCTCTACTTCTACCTCTGAAAATCTTCGAAAATGATACAGCGTTTTTAAAATCTGATAAATTTGGCTCATACATAAAACTAGGCATAAACAATAAATTGGATAAAGAAATGAATCTAAACAATCACATTCAAACTGGAAAACTATCCTATGCTTAAATCTTGCAGTTGCTATCTTACCGACCGCAATTTAATCACGCTCAACGGCAATGCCATTAGCTTCAAATACGCTTCTGTATTCGAAATATATTTGGTGAGGACTTTACCATCTCTCTCCCATATGGGCAAGATTAAGACGAGACCACAGCACCTCTTTGCCTCTCTAATCCCGTCCGCAGATATCATCCTCCTTTCACTCTCTGCGGGCCACACAACAAGAACAAGCACATTTGGCAGTACATTCTTTCTATATTACTAACATGTGCACACTTCCAAGGCCAAGGTTCAAATACTTAATCTTGTGTGCTGAATTTAAGGCTGTGTTCTATAGTTTTAGTTGCGTCACTGCAAATTGTCGTATTGTTTTAATGGCTGTGTAATCGGCAATGCAGAGAATGTTCCGCATAAAGTTTAGGCTACTTTAACGGGGCTCTACCTGATTTTCTTCCCATGTATTTGAGAAAAACGTGTCTCGCCCCACTTCAGATGTATTGTAAAAGCAGTTCTTGAGGTAAAAAAAAAGTCCAGTGTGGAGTATGCATCTGATTATGGAGTGTTTTATTGTTCGATAATCAGGAAATGTTGTTGTTAGCTTTACAGCAACAAAAGAGTAGTGAAAAGTGCTTATAAACTCATCGCAGTGAATAATTACGATGCTCTGAATGCATACGGGAAGTGAGGAAAACCTTTGGGCCACTGCAAATCGTTTGAAATACTGAACTAGTCGTGTTTTTTACATCATTAGTGGATTTTGAGTGAATCATGCATGCTTGTAACCCTGTATTTTTCTGCATTTGGAGTGTAAAAGCTCTGAAAATTTTGTTTTTTAGGTGTTTTTTAAGCTTCGGACCAATATTGTTACATAAATATTATTAATGTATGGTGAAAAACCCAGCTGTTGGCTACTATGGACTCTTTTTTAACTGGACGTCACTAGATCAGTTATTATTATACTGTGTTGAATAATTTGTACATAGACCGTATATATGAGTGGACATAGCTAAAGCGTTAGCTGCCGCGTGCCAAACAGGAAGTGCTCCTGGAGGCTCTTCCGGCTCCTTCTCACCCTTTTCCCATTTTCCACATTGGGATCTTATCGTCCCTCTCTCCATAAATGCTGCTGTGGCCTCGTCATTTTGGTCTTAAAATGTTCGTATGAAGCCGCTCTGCATGATCTTGAATTTTTCATTTCGCTATTTTGTTCCTAAATCATGATATGAACATAAATAACGGACCAATCAGACGCCTTCATTCCTCGAGGTCGCTGCCGCCGAGCTTTAGCAACAGGTTTGATTGACAGCTCGTGTGTTTCGCTGCTAAGTAAATTTCCTTCCCGCTTTGCAATGAATAAAAGGTGAAATATACTCTGATAGTAAACAAACAAATACATAAATTGCAGGAGAAACGTTTTGGATATTTGTTTTATTAAAGCTATTATTAATTTCTAATTCAAATTGACAAAAAACAAGTAGAATTGAGGTAAAGCTTTTCATATTACGTGCTGCCCTGAAGTATTGGGTGATGTAAACAAAACTGGGGCCCATCCATGTCCATAATTCAAATAATAAAAGTTAAACCACCAAAGAATGTTAAAAAGATTGACCAGCAGTGAACCCAAACTCAAAAGCAGCCTTACACTCATTTGACCTTGGCTGTGTGAATCTTTGGAAGGATAAGCTACTGGTTTCTAGGGCCATTTATAATACCCGCCTTTCATTTCTCTCACGAATCTACAATCTACACTGTATATCACAAACAAGACAAATGCAACCTCAGTGTAACCCGATACAAGTGGTGCACCAGTCTGATAGCTTCGATAGGGATGTTTGTAATAAATCAGGACATAAAGTAAACTGCGTGCACTTATGAAGGATTAAAAAACTCAAGATAACAAAAGTGTATGACTGAGATTCAATAAAGAGTTTTTATGGCCTCTGTAAATGTGCACTGTAAATATTTTCACCATTGGCTCTTAAGTTCATCACGAGAGGTAAATAATGTGCCAAGTGTGCCTCGTAAGAATGTTGTTCATAATTATCAGTAAAGGTATTTTTATTTAAAGGAACAGTATGTAAGATTTTGGTTTTAAATCCTCCTCCTAAACATGACCAAACGGTGTCTCCAGGTACGAGGTAGACAATCAAAGAGCTTTTACTGATTGCACTGCTGATTTATTCTTAATTACATACACACTGGACATGTTATAATTTGGTGTTTTGGTTCTAAAAACTATTATCCAATTAGAAATCAGAATGAGCCTCACATGACTCAACCCAACCTCAGTTTTGGTGCTGAAATCCAGTTGGTTTAAACCTTAAATGACTCTCTCTGGTCCTAATCTTCACTGTCCAACCCCAGCACCTCTCATTATTTAGAGCTAGTACAGCCTCAGTGAGCGAATTCTGGAGGTTCTGAGCTTTCGTGTGATGCATATTTACTAAGAATGAGAAAAACTAGTATGTAATATCTGCAGGTTAAGGCACTGGTAACCCATGTTCAATTGTGTCTTTGTGATAACAATAAAGGTGCAGGAAACACACTGTTCCTTTAATTAAAGAACGCCAATGTCAAATATTTACTAAACTATCAGAATGTTGGATGACAAGGACGTGCATCGGTGCTCTGATTTTGTGTTCCCTGTTTAAAACCTATATCACACCATTCTACACTGCACAATTATTCAAATTATAATAAATCAAGTTTGCAGAGGTTAAAGGTCGCCTACAATGATGCCTTGAGAATGCTCCTTCGAGTCACTAGGGGCTCAGTGCGAGTCAGTGGTTTGCATCAACAGGATTAGCAGCTTGCGAGGGACTTTTAAGACAGCTCATGTTTAGTTTTATGTGTCATATGGACAACTCAGAAAACCAAGTCATAGCAGCTTTGGTCAGTCCTCAGAAAAGCTGCTACAGACGTGTATCTAAACTGAGACAGCACTTGTGTAAAAATGTGTACCTCTTATAACTGTATACATTTTGTATCTGCACTCTTTTATATTATATTTTTCTTTTATTGTGTGTGAATTGGACTAGCTGCCTGTAATAAAGTTATATATAATGTCTGAAAATATCAAATGGATCAATAATAAAAAGCTAGTAGAGCATTTCACAAAATGTACTTCATACACACACGTCATGGTCCACATGAGGGAATGTGTTATGTTTAGTAGGAAAATCTGACAGCTCCACACGGTGGGTTTGAGACATTAGTGAAGAGCTCAAGATCATATTTGGTGTTATATGTCAATCGTGACATGCATTTGTTTAAACCTGCTGCTTAATGACTTTGTTTAGCTTCTACATCTGCACAGCTGCAAGAGTGTGAGCAGGCAGCCAGTCAACTGTACTGAACAAAGGTTTGACTCGTGGATTTAGCCTGGGTCAGAGTGATAATTAAATCACACGTTGAAAAGCTCATTAATGCTCCGTCTGTTATATTAGGCTATTCTGTGCTCACAGTGGATCTGACGTTTAAGCTAAATTAGGGAGCAAGATTGGGAAACTGGTAATGAGCAAACATGAGCGCATAATGCATAAGACTCTGTACCTAAATGTGACTGGCCACTCCGTTCAGAGGGGATGAGGGCATATTTTTGTTTAATTTTACACAAATTTAGGACTAGACTATTTTAAAAGTCCTTGCCTTAAAGCAGGCCTATTATGCAAAATCAAGCTTTTAGAGCTTTTAACCATGTAAGAGGTGTTTTCTCTCACCATTTTCTCACCCGAAGTTGTATTTGGAGTGATTTGTGCATGTTGAGACATTTTTAATAACTTATTTTCGAGGTGCCATATTCCTGATCAACCTCCATTTTCACCTCGGCTTACTGACTTAGCTCTCCATTTTTATTTTCTTAATCAGTAATACCCATAGGCTTCGGCAGCATCACAGTCATTTTGGTACAAATGACAAAAATCTGCTACTCACTAGTGAGATCTGCAGCCATCAGAGGGACAGACAACTTCACAGCTCTTTGTTGTGTGACATTTACGGCGACGTCAGCTCGCCGCAGTTTTGTAGTGCGGACTTGTATATTTTATGAAGTAATTTTAGATTAATATTGTGATTTAAAATGTGCAAATGATATCATAATGTGGATCATATAATTGTTAGATCAGTTAAGATATGACTCATAGCTTTCACATGCGCACACAAGCACAATATATCTTCTTTATGGTGCCACCCTTGGGCCCAGGCACATGCACATATGCACACATGCCCTTTTTGCCTTGTATTTAAAAGTGTCCTCTGTGTGTGTGTGTGTGTGTGTGTGTGTGTGTAAAACAATGGCAGCACAAAAGCTCCATGGTATTCTACCCAACCCATTTTCTTGTAATATGGGGTTGTTGATAAAGAATAAATTGTTTAAGGTTGTTGAATGTTTTATGAAGTTGGCAATTATTTAACCCCGTTTCACCAGGGAGATTGGCTGAAATTTGGAAAAGGGGGGTTGATGCGCTCTAAGTCGCTTTTCTTTACAAACGTTAAATTATTTAGTTTACACACAAAATGGAAGAACAAAACTAAAATGTAAACAACAAATCGGGGTCTTGAAGCGTTCGCACCGGAGCGTTCGCACTAAAGACGAGCAACTTAACATAATGAGCTAAACTCCATGGTGAGCGGTAAAGTCTCCTCTCGGTTCTCCACTCGGTTGCAAACGCGATGCTCTTCCCTGTTTTACTGATTGGAGGCGACGAAGGCGAATGAACCTGCCATCACATGTTGTTCTCTGTTTACATACATTACAAATGTCATATTGTCTAAAGAACCGGGAAAAAATTTGCGCACATGCTGCCCTTTTCTGACTTTGAGCCCCTGCCCTTCTATAATTATGTGCATGTGCCTGGTCGGGCCACACCGGTGACAAAAATCTGGACATGTTCCTGGTACAGATTTGAGCTAAGTGAAATTTCAGGTCCATTTCAGTATTTTAAACCAAGGCTCAACATGTTCCAGCTAAAAACTTTGACCAGTCACCATAACAAATGAATGGCTCCACGGTGCAAAGTCACACGTTGTGTCAGGGTTTTATATTTCAACCAAAATAATACAGTGAAAAATTACACAAAGGGCATGTGCTATCTTAACATGCATTTTCATGATGGAGAAACCGCTGGTGTTTGGTCAAACCATCATAATTTAAAATAAGTACATGTCCTGCTGATTTAACCTGATTGACGATGACGCTTAAAGGAGTTATAACTCTTGCCACAGCTGCCCTTCTCACTCCCATTCATAAACATTTGCGACGCCTATATTCTTTACCATCAACTTTTACTGCCATCTTAACTGTAGCCATTATGTTTAGATGAATTGCCTTCCATGGTCTTATCTGCCGCACAGAAGCTTTGGAAAATCATTTGTAAAACGCGCCTGACGTTGTGTTTGGAGAAGTGACATTGTTAGCATATAGCGAGTAAGTTATATCGGTTGGGCGCAGTGATCCCGTGTGACCTCCGGGGGCAGCGATTTGGATAAAAATGACAACGCATGAAGCTATAGATCACTCACCAAAGCAGGGGAGTCTTGCCCTTGCCCGTCTGGTCAGTAGTAAAGTTCAAAGAATTCAGACCTTTAGTTATTTTCTTTGCACTGCAGAGTTACTGAGGCCATAGCTCAACTGTGGCTCTTTTCCTGCAGAGGGCAAAGTTCACAGTTGTGGCGACGGCTTTGGACCAGAGAGGAAAAGTAGAGGAGATTTCTTTCCTGCTTAACAATAGAGGAAAAATGCTGGAATCTGAGGATGGAAGATTACAGGAATTGTGTTTGACCTCAGTGTTGATAAATGTTTTTCAAAGAATGTTGTATGTGTTGAATGGCGAGTTTGGAAGCATGTAAAAGAAATTCTGAACCAGCTCTCGGGTTGATGGACGAAAGCTCTCCTGTTGACTTCTAAACCTACAAGAAGAGGGGGTATTTTACTTTTATGGATTATTAACTGCCAACTCATTACATATTTAGATCCACGTTACGTTTGTTTCACTTTCATTTTTGTTGCTTCTCGGCCCTAAGTCACCACCCCTTTCAGAGCGTTATCCCGCTAATGAAACTACTGCAGATGGCATCAGGTTTGTCAGGTTGTGTACTGTTTTGTGTCATGCTTTTGTTATACTTAAGAATTGTCGTGCAGGCGGGTGATGTAGGTTTGTGGTTTGTTGAGTATTGCACAGGATCTTACAGCTGTGGGTGTGATATAAAAAATAACAAATATAAAATATCCTACAGCTTAAATGTCAAAACGGAGCTATTGCCAATGGTGAAAACAACCTGCTTAAGGCATATAAACCAGGACTAACCCGGGACTAAACCAGAACTAAACCAGGAGGGGCGCCCGTGTAGATGGACTCGGGTTCTCACTCTCAAGTCCAAGATTAGTCCTAGTTTAGTCGTGGTTTCAACCTGGTTTCGACCTGTTTTAGTCCTCGTTCAGTCCTTGTTTAGTCCTGTTTTAGTCCTGGTGAAGTTCTAGTTCAGTCCTCGTTTAGTCCTGGTTTAGCCCTGGTGAAGTTCTAGTTCAGTCCTGGTTTAGTCCTGGTTTATCCCTGGTTCAGTTCTGGTTCAGTCCTGGTTCATTCCTGGTTTAGTCCTGGTTTAGTCCCGGTTTAATCCTGGTTTAGCCCTGCTTCAGTTCTGGTTCAGTCCTGTTTTAGTTCTGGTTTAGACCTGTTTTAGTCCTGGTTCTGTCCGTATGAGGAAGTCCAGCATCTCGTGATGTGGAGCTCCGAGGATTCACCTTTCACGATATGGACGGAAGAACAAAGGAGGATCAACGGTTTGATTTATGTTCAGTAGATGATCATGAACGGCGTTAATGTTAATAACACGATTCTGTGTCATTTTAAGTTTAAAAAAATCAAATGTTACAGATTTTTACTGGGCTGGCGCCTTTATGTTTGTACTGAAAGTGAGTTTTTCAATGTATATTGAAAAACTCCTGTGTGTATTTCAGCATGTGAAGCTGCTACACTACTGCAGTTAACCATAAGGAGGGTTCGAATACGGCCCAGGGGAGATCGCTAAGTTACTGAGACCTGCATGGGTGACATCTAAACCCTCCTAAGGCATGTTTTTGATGAGGGAACCATGTTTATGACGTAGTAGAAAACTAAAACAAAAAAACAACAACTATGTTTCATAATACCCCCTCTTCGTCCTTTTCTTTTGTGTTGTTTTTACTTCCATACCAGGTCATTGTGACCTGTCTGGTAAAATGTAGAACAACAATCAAATAAAAAAGTTCATGATACACGATATGTTAAAATTGTGCCATGATAAAAAAAAAGAAGACAACAAAACAGTTGGTTTATTTTCATATGATTGATATTTTTTCTATACACAAAAGTATATTTTTCATCCAGCATAAACATGTTCAAAAGCAGAATCATTCTTTATTTTATTTTGTGCGGTTTTAGTCTGACGTTTTTTGGGAAATGGCAAAATGATATGAGGGTTTTTTATTTGTTATGTCAGGACATTGGCAGTTCCAAATGCGATGATTCACAATAGCCAAACTTTTTCATAAATCCCAAATGAAAAGTGCGCCTGGGAAACAGCAAGTTATTTTTGACGTGATGATTTTTAAATGACATATTATGCATTATAAAGCTTGAATAAAAAGTCACTATATCCATCAGACTTTCTCAAAGACAATAAGCAAAGATCTGTGCGTATTTCCAATCGGCTTTCAACTTGTCACAATCAGATGGGGCGTCTAGTTTCACCGTAATAACCAAAAACACACTGATCCCATTAGCATCCTTTCAGCTGGTGGCCACTTCTTAGATAAACTTTCACGTCAACAACCCAAACCTGTTTTTCTTCTTCCAATCAATTTCCTCTGCGGCAGACGGGGGATTACCTCCAAGGCTGCTCCATTTCTCCAACCACCTCCATCGCCATCTTTTGACCAGTGCTTATTTTGCCTTCCTTTCGCGTATTTAGCTCTATTTGTTGATCTTGGTCATGCTTCTCCGTTGGAACCTGGTCTAGTTTTGTCTGGACACAGACTGGACCAAGTCTGCTGCTACAGGCCTGAATATACAAACGTCATTGGTCACGGCATCGTACGGACAATTCGGTTGTTTCCTCAAAGGAGAAAAAAGAAATCCATACATTCTCAAGTGTGTATTTTTGCAAAGATAGAAAATGAAGAAGTTTGATTTCGACCACACGGATCAGTCTGGATAAATACATGCAAAAAGTGATGGAGAGGTAGAAAGAGATTAGAGGTGAGTTATTTTACACAGTTGCTCAGTGTATATTGTGGTCCAAAGGTTTCAGGGGTAAATACTTAGTTTGATTTGGGATATTTTGGGATAATTTAGTTTACGTTGGCATGTTAGAGCAGTTCCAATTGTAGTATTTGAGAGTAATGGTCACTGTAACCCGTGCGATGAATGTTCCTGCTCATTTAAAGAGACTTTTGGGTACCACAGTTAATTTTGTTCACTATAGAATGGCTGCTCACATTTTCCCTCATTAAGACTTCCTGACTTCCATGATGCCTTTGTGCGAATTTGAATTTAGGCTTAGGACTGTACATTTTATCTCTGGATCTCTGCAGAAAATGGGCTTTCTGTGGAAGAACTCCTAAAAAGGGAGTATTATACAAAATTGACTTTTTGAGGCTTTTATATGTTATATTGTTGTCCTCTCATCTAAAACATACCAGGGGTTGTATTTTTGCTTCATTAATCCGTTACAGTTGTCCCTCACTATAACGCGGTTCACCTTTCGCTGCCTTTCTGTTTCGCGCATTTTTTGTGTGGAATTTTTCATGCTTTTTTCTTTTACAGTGCATTGTGTTCTGCGTTCTGATTGGCTAAAGGAGAACCCGAGCATTGTGTCCTGCGTGATCGAAGGTGGCATGTCTGTTTATAAGAATAAAAAACAGCGCCAACAACTACCCATGTTTTTACATAAATGTTCCATTCACAATTTGCCTGTTTTAGTTGTGTCAAACAAAACTACCGGCTTCCACGACAAATTTTTAAATCCATAAACCCGTGGCTCTATTAGCTTAGCAATCATAAACAAAGACTTTGCGTCCATCGATGCAATAAAGGACTTTTAATATCTTCCTGGGTCCCGAAGCAAAAACGTGTATTGTAACATATATTTTTTGTAATTTTCTGTTTATTTGGAGGTAAATTAACACTTTAGCATTCAGTTCATTTTAATTTTATTTGTAATTATGTTCTCGGTAATGGATGCCATGGACATTTTGGTGTTAAATGTGAAGGGAGCAGCCTAACTTTTTTGATGACCAACATCTTTAGACTCTTTTAGTTTCTTTTTTTAAATTTTTTTATCATAGTGCAGTCACAAACTTTTTTTTATTTTTATCCTGGACATGACAGTACCCTATAATCCCCCAGCCCCCAGCTAAATAAAGACATAATTTGTTTACTATGCCAGTGTTAATTTGCGTAGCGGACAGCAGAGGGAGCTCCAGTGCCAGGACACAAAGGTGTAGTTTATAATGTATATTCTCCTAATGCAGAAAATGTTTTAATTTAGGATATGTGAAATACTTATCCCAAAGTGACCAAAGGGGTGCTTAAACAGGAATTAAAACCACAAGAATACCTAATATGCATTATAAGTATAAGTAAAGACCAGTGGACACCTAAATGAGGCAAAAGAGACACAGTGAGAGGCTTAAAGGAGAGAAAAGGCGCTTGTTTGAGCAGGTTATAGTTCAGTTCAATTCAATTCAGTTTTATTTCTATAGCCCAGAATCACAACAAGAGTTTCCCCAATGGGCTTCACAGTGAAAAACATGGAAACATAAACTGACATAGACATCAGCAAACACATTCAGTCTCTCGATGAACAGACGATCCTTGGTGCCAGAGCAAAAAACCCACCGGCAGGTGCAGTATGAGAAAATTCTCTCCAGACACTGTTGCCAACCAGCTGTCGCCATGCGGCACCTTCAGACCTGAGAGCTTTGGAACCAGCACTTTATAGAGAGCAGGGTTCAGACGGACAGGTAGACGTGTGGGGGACTGGACATTGGCTTATTTGGGTTGAGGGCTTCAACTGGGCAGGTGGGGGCTCAATCCAGACAGGTGGGACTCCATATAGTTATAGTGAGTAAAGAGGAGCCGGTGTTGTCCCTGCCTCTGCTGCTGCCTCTTCTCAACGTTTACAGCGCTCGTATTATCAGTCACAGAGACATGTCTGTACTCACCGCACTGGTTCAGAATGTGTTTTCAGATGCGACGCCGCGTTCTGATGCAACAAACCCGAGTGGCACAAGGTGTGTGTTGGCTCACAGAAAATGATGGAGGTGAAAATTTTGCCGCTCGTCAAAGCGCTTCACTTAACACTTAAACTTAATAAAGTAAATATACCCTTTAACTACGCATTGGCAAACACAACTAACCTTTTTAATTCACCTACTTTTCCAAGCAGGAGTATAGCATAAGTAATATCTGCCAGTATTTTCTGTTCTCACTTCAAGGTTCACCCCACAGCACTGTTCCTGGCTCACGCAAACACATGACACTTTAACTTGGGCCAAAACCCCAAAAAGCAGGATTTGATTTGCACCATGCGTCTACTGTTATGGTTTGTGCATTCATATGAAAAGACAGACACGGTGAAGCCAAAAGCTGTCATCCGGACAATTCGATATAGAACGTGCGAAAAGCCTTTGGTTTCATTTCTCTGCTCATTTGGAGTGCCACGAGATCTTTTCGAGAAACTTCCAGAAATGTTGTGTGGATTTGAACAATTCTCTCTATGTTTCCACACATTGTCTTTGAAGGGAAAGAGAAAAGTTTCAAAGTGGGAGTATGGGGGCCACCCTGGATGTGTTCACATTTTATATTCTGTGGTTTAATTACACACCTTAGCCCACTCAGTGCTTGGGCACGGGAGTCAGCACCTTCTGTCCGGAAACGCAGCTGCTGCCATGTTCACCCAAGCCACAATTAAAAGCCCTGAGCACATTTACAAGGCTGAAGGATGTATTAGACTATGGATCAAGTGGAGGGCTGTTTTTCTCATCTGGTGCTGCTGGCTGGGTTCAAGTCATTGTTTCCGGCCTTTGTCCCTTGGGGTGTGCACAGTGACTGGTTTAGTACTTACATGATCTTCAGATTTTATTTCAAATGTTCTGGGCAGAGTAATGTAGTTAATTTGTTTTATCGTTGTGTATTGTTCTGTTTGAGTTGAGAAAATGTCATAACCTAATCTTAGATCACTTATTTATCACTCATCACTTTTATTGTGAAACATGGACATTAAAACTACACGAGATTCGAAGTCTTGAAGGTCTTTGTGATCTCTCCTCAAAGCAAAACTTCACATGTTCATACACTTAACAATTCAAACCCCCAACTGAGTAAATGACTGTGACCCCATCCACACTAGTGCGTATTCGAGTCATTTTCGTCTCCACACTAATCCGATGGAAAACGGCTCCAGAGATGGAATGATCTGGTGCTGCCAGCTCCCACCGATTCCCCCGAGCACACATCTGATGCCTGAAAACGTTGATACGCTGCCGTAGGAGCTCTGGTTGCCGTCCTTATTGGAACACATCACTGTGACGTGCGCCTTCCTGATTCATGTGATGCTATTGCGGAAAACAAGAAGAGGAAAATGGGAAACAGTGTAGCTAGGAACTGAACCTCCTCCTCCGTTCATGAAAAGACTATTTTTACGCTTGCCATTGCAACTTCATACATGGTGCTCCACTTCCTTGTTTATTCCGCCCACATGACGTTGTGACGATGTGACCCCAGCCTAGTCACGTGACAAGCGTTTCAGGCAATTTCACGGACACAGAAATGACGTGTCTGGATGCAAATTATTTCCGATACAGTGATACGGTGCTTCGTTTCAGTGTAAACGTAACCTGGGAAATGTCTTGTGGGTTTTCAATAGTAATCCACATGATCCACATTGAGCTATTGATGTTTTGACAGTGTATTACTAAACTGTAACTTGGGTTAAGGTGAGCCTTTATTGTCCCTGCACAGAAATGTGTCCTCTGCATTCAGTCCATCCTTCAAAAGCCTCGACTCTAGAACAGCCTGTCCGGAGCAGTGGGCGCTGCAGTGTTGTGACCAGGAATCTATCTCCAGATACTGAGCCAGGCTCAGTCAGGACTCCCTGAGCTGGAGGACTTGACTTATTGTGCATTGGAATATTTGATATTGATCTGGAACCGCATCCTATCTCCTCGGTTTCAGTTTGGTATGAGTGACAGTTGGATTAACAAAACAGAGATGCATGGTCTGTTGGTGTCAAAACAAAGTGGCTTACACCTAAAAAGGGGGAAAAATAACTTAAAGGACTGAGAAACAGGGTGGAGTGAAGCACCAAATGTTTATTTTATATATGTCTATATTTTTTCAAATGTTATGGAAATTTGTCTTCTGCATTTGAGAGACATATAAACAAATTAGTGACTGTGGTTTCACCATCCCGAGTTAGGACAGAAGTTTTTTACGCTCTGTGGTCCAATTCCAGACATTTCTGGATATAAATATACTAGTAATGTAGAAAGGACCAGTTGGCCAGTTGGGGGTCTGAGCAGTAAAATATACTGTTGAATAAAGCTCTTAAATGTTCCAAGGTGAAATCGTCTCAAGCTGAAACTCTGTGTAAATAGTGACTTACTAAATTGTTCCTGAATATCTAATGAAGTAATGCAGGTTTAAATTTGCATTTTTACAGCAACCTAGGCCTTTTCATAACCTTTAATTGATTTGAAATCCATTTCTGAGAAGAAATTAAGATTCAAAACTGTGATCCTGTTGCAATAATCAGTCCATGACCCTCTACAGCACTTTTGGGCAGGCAGCCATCATTGATTCAAATATATTACATCAAAGTCCCCTGCACTGTGCAGTAAACTATGAACTGGCATGGACTCAAACCTCAATAATTACCCCAAAGCCTACTCAGATGTCTGTGATTCAAATACACTTGTTTCTTTGGTAACCGCGCAAGCAATCACTACGGCCATGCAACAGAAAAATATATATTTTCCTGACAGGTGCCAAATTCCTGTCACTGCCTGTACACTTAAGAACTTAGAAATTGTGTCCATCAAAAAGGGCTGTTTTACTCAAAGAACCAATTCTTTGAATAAGAGGCGATTCCCATTGAATGAGATTTAAATATTCAGCTGCTCCTGCCAGGTTTAATAAAACCCACCACAACAGATAAACACACCAGACAACCATGAGAACAGACTCAAATCTATAATAGATTATTGGTATGTATGGGAACTGAATAAAGCAAAAATCAAACAGGTCAGGTGAACAAATAGGAAAATGTACAAAAAGAGTATTAGTGTTTTTTTTTTTTTTTTTATGTGACTGTTAAGTGTGACATCCCCACAGTTCACACTTCTATAGGCTTTTTATATAGAACTTGTCTGAACCTCCTGATTAATTAAACAGAAACTACGTAACAATAAAACATAGCCGTACATATTTTTCCAGAAAAGTGTATATATTAACTCAAAATAACTTCATAACATATGTCTGTAAATGATCTCTTTAGGAGGACCAGACTTCACTGATCTTTTGGTGCAGTTCTCCATTTTAAAGTGGCTTCATATAAAACGCAGGAGTAGGTTAAAATCAGTCAAAATGCAATTACAGTGAATGAGGCTGGTCTTCCACTGGACCCGGAAGGAGAAGTGAACAATTTAACACCACAAAATGTATTATTAAAAATGCTCCAAATGATTATCTGATTCATTTGGGAGCTATAAAATACAGTTCTTCAAAAGGAGCTGATCCAAAAGAACAGTGTCTTTAAACACAGCCAGTCTGCCTATCACATGATGTTGCACTCAAATAGTTCTAATGATTCACTTTCAGTTAGTATGGATTATCCATTTAGAAATTAAAAAAAAAAAAACATGCCCTAAAATGTTAACATAACAACTTCTGATTATTTTTAGATGTCATCCATGCATGTTTCAGAAATTTAGTAATCTCTCCTGGGCCCATTCGAACCCTCTTTACTTTTCTACATCACCCATGCTCCTACATGACACTTTTCCATAAATATACAAAAGCACGACATAAACTTTATAAACCTGATACAATGTGCAGTAGTTTCAATAGCAGAATGCATGATGATTGTGTTGTGACAGCGCTCTGAAGGGGGAGTAACTTAACACAGAGAGCAAAGAGAGAGGAGACTTAGGTCAATAACAAACGTGAAACATATTCATACATATGAATATAGCATTTTTACAACAATACAAGGTAAAATGGTGATGATGTTATGTGTCAACAGTTAATACCAAGAGTAGTTTTTTTCGTGGTTTGGGTGGTCCCGACTTATACTCAGGTACGACTTATAAATAAAATCTATAATTTCATATGTTGGTTATTTTCACACTGACAGCCACGAGAGGGCGCTCTAGGCTTGTGTACCAATACCTCTTACGCCTCATGCTCTTACACCTGCACCACTGTCACTTCATTCACCAACTGCAGCACCTCATACCTGTTTGCTCAGTTAAATCCAGGTGGTGACTTTTTTTTGTCCAGGCAGTGAATAATCCACTGAATCTGGTCCTTTAGTCCGACAGAAGCTCACTGCATCAGTGCACAAACTGTTTTTTTCACTATATGTAAATTAGCCATGCAGCTTTAAGTTTTGTTTCTGTAAAACGTGAACAAATGTGCACAAAGCTGCATTAAACACATTATTACTCAGTGTGTATATTGAGCGGAGACCGTAAACATATGCAGAGCGGTGGTAGAGAGGACCAATCGAGCAGCAGAAAGAAAGTTTGGATTGAGCCAGAAACTTGTGTTTGACTGGAGAAAAGCGGAGGAAACTCGAACTGCAACAAAGAAAACAAAAAAGCTAATCGCTAGATTTAGCTAGAGTTGCTCAGAAATGACACTGAGGATGAAGAATTCAATGGATTTAGTGATTTGGAGTGAGATGAGAGTTTGGTAAACTTGTTCTGTTATTTCTGCTCTACTTTTCTAAATAACTGTTCATATGTGACGCAAACAAGCCTGTTGTTCTCTGTTCTATTGTTATTACTATAAACTTGCCTTTGTCTGTTCCTGGTGTCTGATCTGATCAGATGAATTTCCCCCCAAAAATGGTCCAGTGCGATTTTTGTTTTTTCTTCTTCTTCAATGTGCATTTTTTGGGTGGTGTGACTTATACTCTGGAGGGACTTATACTCTGGAAAATACGGTACCCCCTGTTTAAAAAGGGCTGCCTGACTTTGCACTCAACTCTTTCCATAGATTCATTTTCACAGTTAGTATCCATTTAGAAATGAAAACAATCATGTCCTATTTTAACAACAAATTACTTTTCTATTCCATTTTATAAACAACAGTATATTTGTGTCCAGGAATACTAAAAGTCCTGTATTACACAAAATTTTACTTTTGTGATCTTAAAGTTAGATTATTAAGTCATTTAAAGAATACCCAGAGTTGTGTTTTGTTTCATTCACATGACACGGGCAATTCCAGGGCTGAAATGATCCAAATGATTATAGTGAAGGTTGAAAAGTGGAGTACATGTATGAATGAAACAAAATACGGCTCTGGGTAAGTTTTGATGAGGAAACACCATTATAACATAGATCAAAAATGAGTGTAATATGGGCCCTTTAAATGTATTCTGCTTCTGTGTAAACTCTCCCAGGCTCACACCAGCTTTTCCTGCCTAGTAATGGCCCCTTTCCAGCGTGTCTGGGTGTAGGAGGCGCCCACCCCTCTCTGACACCAGTCCATGTGCTTAATTGACAATGAAAATACCTGGAGGCCGAACACACACTTCCAGTCCAAATGTATACCCGACCCTACAGGATTTTTAAACACCACAAGCACCTCAAGGAAAATAAGTGTAAACCCTTTCAGATGAATTCTCCAATGTGTTGTTTTGCTATGGTGAGCTTGCGGTCAGTGGAGTTTCTTTGGAGCTAAATCTAAAAAGCAGGTCAGTGGACATAGTGAAGCCACATGTAGAAAGTACTATTAATATGTTCACTTTGTTTAGTATCAAAGTTTGGATGTGGGCATTGCGCTTGGCTACTGAACTGACAAGCAAGTTCCTTTTGTGAAACATTGCTGCTTAAGTAACATTTTATGATATTCTGCAAGTAACATTAACAATTTATATATGCAATTCAGATAAAATAGATTAATATAAAAATGCTACTGTTTTATATATTAGTGAATTAAAAAGCACATATGAAAAAAGGACCTTTATGAGCTTTCAACTCAAGTTATAATGCTGTGCCCTCATCCAAAAAAAAAAATACCTGGTATTGTCCTTCATTTACACTTGTTTATTTAATCCTGTTTAAGAAAACTTTTTGCTCTGAGCTTCAGAAATTCCTCTGTTTTAGTTTCTCCAGGATGGTTGCATCGCAGATGGAAATCCAGACTTGGCAGACTTGTACTGAGCACTTCTGTCATAAAAGTCGTGAGTTTTTTATGTATGGCAAATCCCATTGTTACAGGTAGATGCTAACACCATATCCAAATGCTGAAATGTTCACCAGGATGACCTTAAACTTATTTGTCTCCATGAAGACAAGCAGGTTGCCAGTCATATTTTCCCGAAAATGACATGAATCAAATCCCGGGACAAGACGATTAATTTCGTGGGAATCCTGGGAAATAACTGCAGTTGTTTTTGTTCATTTTTCTAATTAGGCAATATTTAAATATCATTCAAATATTCGTCCCAAACTGACAATTTGTATCAAATGTCAAAATGTTTTAGTGTGACTTTTGTAAGCTACGAAACTGCACCGCCCGATGGATTGAAGCATTACGGCTCCCGTAGGCAGGAGCCAGTACGTATTACGATGTGAAGATGACAGATGAGACTGTGACTGGTGCTCAGCTGCAAATTTCCCTTCAAAAAACTGCCCAACGGGACTTTAGATAAAGCTAAGGTAGTTTGCAGATATTGCAGCGAAGAACTCTCTTTCCACGGAAGCACAACAAGTTTAAAATACCATCTAAAAGCAAAACACGTGTTTGATTCAGTGGGAGCAACAATGCTACTCGTACACTAACAACAAGCTGAGCACATCAACGGCAATGTTGTTAACAAAACTACCAGGGATAGAAAAATGTCAATAATATAACTTTTTGATAATAAATTGCATTTTTGTCAAAATATTTTGGTCTTTTTTTTGAAGAATAATTAACTGTGATTAATCGTGATTAATTGAAATTCTAAAGTGTGATTAATCTGATTTAAAAAATGAATTATTTCAAACTGCGCAGAGCTCCACGCCCGGGGCGAAGCACAGCCGTCGCCAGATCAAGCCCCGCGGACACCCCGCTCCACAGCCACGTGGACCCTGCTCTGCGGGCTCAGGGTTCCTCTCTGGCTGTCAACTACAAGAGTAGTCCTGGTTCAGTCCTGATTTAGAACTGGTTGAGACCTGGCCCAGTCCTGGTTTAGTCCCGGTTTAGTCCTGGTGTAGTCCTGATGTAGTCTTGGTGTAGTCCTGGTCTACTCACAGTTTAGACCTGGTTGAGACCTGGCCCAGTCCTGGATTAGTCCCTGTTTAGACCTTAGACCTGGTGGAGTCTTGGTATAATCCTGGTTTAGTACCGGTTTAGCGCTGGTTTAGACATGGTTTAAACCTGGTTTAATCCTGTTTTATTCCTGGTTCACTCCACATGCGGCGCAAAAGTGTAACATCATGATCGATGTGTCTTCTGGGACATGCACTTCTGCCTAATGCACCCAAAACAGACCCGTTCACTGACGTCGCGCCCTGTGATCCGGTGCGCCCCATAGTCCCAAAAATACGGTAGGCTATTTCCCCATTTCCCATCATAACCTTTCCCGGAATTCGAGCAATAGTTTTCATCAGATTAAACCTTAGTTGCCAGTAATATTTGATCTGTGGAGAGGCCAGACCAACCAGAACACCTGTAATTGGAGTTAGATAAGTTTAATGCCGAACACACCAAGCAAAGTAAAAGCAGGTCCATGGAAACAAGAGGTGACAAATTCAGAAATGTTTAACCATTTGAACCTGCCTCATGTTTTACAAAGAGTTGAAGGTTAAATCGCAGCATCTCAAGTCTCTCAAACAATGTTCTGAAAACACCTAGAATAGTGGGCTGCATGTGCGGGTCTCTGGATGCTCGTTTCCACTGCACACAGCTGGACTGAGTTACCGGCCGTGCAGGGGAGACACAGATGGTTCAATTCTCCTGTCACCCTGTCTGCTTGGCACAGACGGCTAACGGCAAGTGGGGCAGCCATACAAACCAGTGCATTCAAGAGCTGGCGTTTTCCACTTCTACTTGACACAAATAAAGTCGATGGAAGAGGGGAAAAACTCTTAAAAGCTTAGTTCAAAGATAAAACAAGGTGCAAGAGTAAGATTTCTACATGTACTGTATATAAATTCAGGTGTTAGAGGTGCTGTAGTTGATTTTGAACAGTTTGCAGTGGTCCAGAGTTTACTACTTATTCCCCACAATGAGTTTATGAGAGCTTTTCAGAACGTTTAGAGGCTGGAGTGGAGTTTTACCCCAAAAACTGCTTTAACAATACATCTGCGGTATCATTTGGCCATTTCATTCAGAACAAAAGATACAAAGGGATATCTCTGCACTTTTTGTTACGCTGAAAAAGGTTTTAAATTGCATTATTAATTCACTCCAAACCCAATGGTGGTAGTTACTGCTATAGCCACGGCTGCCCCGGGGTAGACTGGTGAAAGTGAGACTGTGATACTGATTCAGCGCTTCACTGTTATATCTATAGTAACTAAGACCGGGCTGAGAGCTGGGCATTCCTGTGGTGGTGCCCTCAGTTACAGTTGGCCCCTCTCTCACTTTATAGCTCAATTTTTTCTGTAAGTAAAGTGGTCACTGTGCACTGTGGAGGTGGGAGGTAGAGCCTGATGACAGCTACACACAGGTGGAAATCCTACAATAATAAAGCCCAGGGTTAAACTAACCGCTCCGATGCATTTTCTTTGGCCAAATATGACCAGTTATGCAGAACCATGTGGAACTATGTAAAGGTTTGCTATGCCATGTTTTAAGGACACAATGTGGCATTAACCATAGAGACATGGTCAGGTTACCAGTCAGAGCTGTGGAGAGGCGTCCCCACTCACAGACAGAAGTTTTCAAGCTCCTCTGTGGGGACCGAAAGCCGAGAAACACACTCCCTCCTTCTGGTGGGACGTGCCCAGAACACTTCCCCAGGAGGTGCCCAGAACAGGTGTCCGAGCCACCTCAGCTGCTCCTCTTGACATGGAGGAGTAGCGGCTCCACTCCAAGCACTTGTATCCACGATCTTGTCATTTCAGTCAGTACCTAAAGCCCATGACCATAGGTAAGAATAGGAACGTAGAGCAACCAGACCCAGAGTTTTGTCTTGAATAGATGCAAGATAGATCATAAGAGACAACAGTATATTCCATCCATCCATCCATCTTTTTCCGCTTTTATCTGGCTGGGTCATGGGGCAGCTGTTCGTACAGTATACAGTATATTGCATCTCCATGGACACTAATCGGCTGTTGGAGTCCTCAAAAAAAGTAACGTCGTGCACCCCTAACTGTATTTATTGATGCTCAAACTATTGAAGCTGCATTGTGAAAACACACACTTTAACTTTTTACCCTTCGATAAAATTTAAATGTACAATACAGCCTTATGTCCCTCTGTCATCTCCAAAGAACACATATGCACATGGACTTTTTGAGCTTGTAACTATGCTGTATAGTTGTCTCCTCCTCAAAAAAATCCCTAAACATACGTGGAGTTGTGTTTTTGCTTCAGTCATGCTTCTTTCAGTAATTCCTTGATCCAAAATGGTCTCGAGAATTCACATTTCACATTGTGCCTGCTTAGTTGTGTCGCAGGTAAATGTCCAAACTTCTCTTGCACATTTTTAAGCCCATAATGCATCTCCCGACTGGTTCTGCGGTCAAACTGTTTTCTAAAAGAAGCCATGGCTCAATGAGCGTCGCATTCACAGGGGATAAGGACCTCATTTGTTTACTTTCTAAGTGTTAATTCCTGTTGCCAACAGCAGAGGGAGCTCTAGCTCTTAAATTGGAAACAGGTATGATTTATAAAGTGTTTATAAAGTGTTATTCTTCCCAAATGCAAACATTATTGTAAGTTATAAAATGTAAAGGTGAACTAAAGGAAAATAAAGCCACAAGAATGCTAAATATTAGCGAGGTGTTTGCTCCCTTTAGTGGAATTTTTTTTTTTTTTTGTCAGTATTTTATTTTCCACACTTTATCATGGCCACAATTTGTATTTATTTTATTATGTCAAAACTCCAATAGTAAAAAGCTGCTGGCCTAAAATAAGCCAAACATTGTCAGTGCATTGGCGTCGATATAATTACAACATGCTATGAATCTCTTGTTTCTCCAGATGATTTTGGGTGTGGTAGTTTCCCCTATTCTAAAATCGTCCTGCTCCAGAATCGTTTTATTAGTATGAATTTCCCCAATCATTTCTGCAGCCCAAAAGGTTTTTTCCCACCGTTTTCTCCAATCCAACTATATATAGACATAAAACTCTACTTTATCTTTGTTTTGGAGAATAAAATCAGTCAAATTTATGGTTATTGGATACCAGCATGTAATTTCCGTATCGGCCTTCAAAGTTCTATCCTGCGGAGCGTAAAATGTAAAATGTGTTTCATCCATGCCCCCTGCTGTTCAAGAATCCTCACCTGTGCAGCCTCTTCATGGACTCTCCCATAATCCATTAGAGGTATGCGACTGTTAGGGAAGGTTTGATTCATTTTTATGCTAATATTTGGCTTGCTGCTCTTGCCGATAACTGATATTTGCTTTTAAAATCCATAGCAAGGCCCACAAATTGATCTTAAAGGTGCAATAGCTGCTTTTTATTGTCTTAAAAAACATGACAAACAGAATGATTTGCAGTGGTCCAAAGTTATTCCTCGCTTAACTAATTAATGCATTTCCATCTCCATAATTATTCACCGTGATTACATGAGCGCTTCTCGCAACTTTCAACACAGCGGAGATTTGCAGTCATGGTAAGGCTAATGTGCACTTCCTGATTATCGTTGAATTAAAAGCTTTCTAATTAGATGCAGACAGCTCGCAGCGAACATATTTTGACCTCAAGAGCTGCTTACGCTGTTCTGAACAACACAAATTTTGCTTGAATACATGAACAAAAGTTGGGTACAGGTGCTTTTACTTGTACGCAATGTATTTTTAAATATTTTTAACTAGGATATAAGATCATTTGTTAAATAGCTTTTGCTGTAGTTGCATTTTTACTCACTGGTTTGTGTCTGATGCACTGAGGACAATCTGAGAATGACACAAAGGCACACAGAAACCAGGACATATTGATGCGAAATGTCAGCAGATTTTTCTAGACATTGGCTGATACCGATATCTGAGGGTTTTCACACATATTGTATCAGCAAAAACAGAAAAAAATCTGCCGACACCCATTCCCCACAAACTGTATACTCCTGGCTATATGTATCCAAGACACAAAAAATAAACTTGTTCATTCATTCATCCATATAGCCTACCACAAACTCTCGAAAACCGTGATTTGGAGGGGGTCCCGTTGTTTTGAAGTTGTGCTGTAGTGAGCAGAGAAGACACAGGGAGATAAAAGAATTAGGTTATCTTAAAGTGTAGCTGACATTCCAAGTCTGGGGATGGTGTTGACTGCAGCGCTTAATCGAAGACACATGAGAGCTGGACCAGTCTCTGCCGAACGCTGTTCAACCGACCCGGAATAATGAGGCAAGAGTGACCTCCAGTGGTGGGATGTGGTATGAACAGCAGCGTTGGCATTCAGCTTTATATTTGTGAGTTTTAGTTTCCTATTATATGCAATGTTTTGGGCTCTTTTTTGTATTAATTGCTATGATGACAGTCCTTATTTTCATAATTCGGAAACAAATAGAATTTTTTTTATCCGAATGTTATTCATATTATACAAAATTATGTTCTAACTCCCCAACACATTCATCGCTTTCAGCTTCATGTTTATCGACACCCTTCAGAAGATATAATATGATTTTCTATTGTTCATTGCTATGGTAACTGTGCTAATTTTTCATATCTCTGAAACCCATACATGGGCATAGGCCAGTTGAAACTGAGACTACAACATAATTACTAGGCTTACTTACGAGGTCAGCCTATAAATGCAAGGCAATTAACATTATGGTTTCTTGATGCTTGCAGTTATGGAATTAGCTCTATATGTGATATCTGCTGCCCATATCAAAGCAGGAAATAAACAAGAAGAAATAGGCAAGACTTTTAGGAAACCTTATATAAAGTTAAACATGTTTTAGTGAAATCAGGAGTCTAACCTGCACTTACTTTTCTTTAACAATGATTTTCAGATGAGGACACCAGTTTCTCTTCCTTTTCCTTCATAATGTCGGAGTACTGGCTCCTGCCTCTCATTCGCATAAGTTATATCAGTGCATTCAAAATCTGAATATAAAGTGTGAACAAAACTTACACAACACACAACTATACATGCACTACCAGTCAAAAGTTTAGACTCACCCTCTCATTCAATGTTTTTTCTATATGTTTGAACTTTCTACATTTGATATGGACACAGAGGACATCAAATATTTGGATTAAGATGCATGAAATTATGTAGCAAAGTTTTTAAAAAGTTAAATAACTAATTGAACCAACTGAACACTGAATGAGACTGAGACCCTCATTTACTGCCTCATTTATTGTGGTGAAACGAGTGTATATTTGTGTGTATATTTTTGCATACAGCAGAGGGCAAGGTGTTTATCAACCTGTGAGCACAGCTCTGATCCTGCTGTATGCAAATATTCATGTTTCAAGTGGCCTCACCCCGTGATTTACGGCATAAAGTTGCAGAATATGGTAAAATGCCATGTTTATCTGATGAGGAAATCACAAGAATTACATAAAAAAGAAACATGTAATATTTATTATGAAATGTGTTGTTTTGGCTTATTGTAAAATGCAGAAAATGGGTGATTTGCAGAAAACAAATCTTAACCCTAAAAATATTTTATATATGTCATTTATTAATTCAGCTTTTAAATCACTATAACAGCCTCACCTGAACCGGCGGAGCGCAGCTCTGGTTCAGGCCGGGCTCACATGAGTTGGAGCGGGGAGTGGTGTAAAGTGCCTTGGTCTGAGCAGTGTCCCCAAGTGCACGAAGGCACGGGACACTCAGAACAAAATCTAACAAACCGGATCATTTTCAGCAGAGCCCATTCACAGAGATGGCACCGTAGGATCGAACTCCCAGGCCCGTCTATACCGGAGAGACAGCTCACTATGCTGAGTGTTTCTGTGTTTTTACCTCTGTTGATTATTGCTTTACCCGAACTCAGTTTTTCAGCTTTGGGCTGGAGTGCAGAGAGTTGTGTCCAAAGTTATGCTGCTGCTGTTTTATAGCCATGAGCTCATGGTGATAACTTGGGCAGTTTTAAAAGCGCAACCTCAACAATATAGTTAAAACACGCTTTGCCAAACTTAAAAAAATAAACTGAATTTTTGGCTCAACTAAAAAACAAATGTATTTGGGGCAGTCTGTTTCATGCCATTAAAAGTTGTTTTCCTGTGTTTGCCATTTGGTTGAAATGTGTGTATGTAGTAAGCCATATCAGTCGTGCCTTTTGATGTGTGCACACTGTGTGCTCAGGTCAGTTTTGATAAATAAGAAGAAAGCGCAACAACCCTAATAATTTTTTTTTTTTCAAATATGCAAATGTGGGTAATTTGTGGATTTGGTTAGCTATTTTTATTTTTTATTTTTTCTATGCTGCATACCATATACCTTATTTCATATTTTTGATGTTTTCTGTATGTACGTAGAAATGTAGAAAGTAGTAAAAATGTAGAAAAAAAAACTGACTGTGAGGATGAGTCCAAACTTTTGTCTGGTAGTGTCTATTTAATTAGTAGCCTACAAAAATGTCCATAACTTCCTGTCTTGTCTTGTAATAGAAGTCTGAGCATGTGTGCGACCTGTCTATGTTTTTATGGCCAGGTTTAGCTTTGGCTTTCATCATGGAGCTACATGCTGGGACCCACTGGGGGTGGATCATGAGAAATGCCTCACAGACACACAACAGAGGTCCAAGTCTAGTTTTATTATTGAAAAAACAGTGACAGATGACCTTGTCTGCTTGGATCAGGGCTAACACTTTGACATCCTATCCACGATCATTAACAGATCATTTACAATAGCAATAAGTCACTTTCACATGGTCTGTAATGGAAGACAGTAAAATGTAGTGGTGGCCTGGTACACCAAATGCATTTTAAATTTGGAAAGAGTTTACTTCAATGGGAAGTGGTCACATTTTTATTAGGGCTGTCAATATTAATGTGTAAAATATCGTTTTTTTAATGCAGATTAATCACACAATTTATTTTGAACACACATGTTCCTCTATCGAAAGCGCGATGGTGACCTGAAAGGCGGCGCAGGTTATGAGGTCAGTGCTCAGGTCTATCCATATGTGTATTTAGATAAAACTAAAGTAGTTTGCAGATATTGCAGCGATGAACTCTCCTTCCACAGAAGCACAACAAGTTTAAACACCATCTTAGAACAAAACACGTGTTTGATTCAGCGGCAGCAACGACGCTCCTTGTACCAACAACAAGCCGAGCACGACAACCTGCGGCAATGTTGTCAACAAAACTACCAGCGATAGAAAAATCAATAATTTAACTTTTTGATAATAAATTGCATTTTTGTCAAAATATTTTGGTCTTTTTTTGAAGAATAATTAACTGTGATTAATTGTGATTAATCAAAATTCTAAAGTGTGATTAATCTGATTAAAAAATTTATCGTTTGACAGCACTAATCGTTATATTGCACTTTTCCCTCAAGATGCTTTACATTAAGGAACCACTCACCCATTCAGACAATGGGGGTGAGGTGGGTTAAGTCTCTTGCCCAAGGACACAACAACAGCATTTAACTGTGGGAGCTGGAATTGCACCACCAACCTGTGGGTCAGTGGATCTGACCCCAGACCGTTCAATGATGTTTAAGTCGAGAGCAGGATTCGAATCACCAACCTTATGATCAGTGGACAAACACTCTACCAACTCTTAACATATACAATACCTGGGAATATGTTTTATATAACTGACATTATCCAAGGGAAATGAGTGTCCAATAGGAACTTTGTTTTCCGCCACAAGCATGCGTTCCACCCATTTTCATTGGCCCAAACTTTGCCAAAGAGTGTCTTGAGTCAAAATGGTTGACTGCTCTGAGCGTCTGTTTTCGTAACAATTGAAAAAGCCGGTTTATTTGACAGGTTTATTTCACTCAAAATGTACAAATCCAAATGTAATAAACACAATGGAAATGCAGGAGGTGATGTGGCTCTGGCCCTGGACTTTACAGGAGCTGTTTCCATGACTGGCACCGGAAAAGTAATGGAGCGATTGCACTTTTTTTTGGGCTTGAGGACATTAAGGATATTTTTAGTTTAGTTTAGTGACTTGATATTTTGCGCTTTTGTAGCTAAGGCCCTAAATTAAGGATTTTTTATGTCCAAAAGGTGTTTATACATGTTTGCTGTGTTTTTGTATTTCTGGTCCTATAGCTTTTATTACAGCCATATGACACAACTACAGCAGCAGATTGTGACATAGCGGGTTGTTACGTCCCCTTGCTAGGGGAAAGGGAACGCACAAAAAAAAGAAGATGTTGTGAGGTTTAACTAAGAAAAGTGCAATTTATTTACAGTGAGGAATGAACAATTGACCCCCAAAAAAACAAGGAAGGGTAATGGAAAAACAAACAAACAAATGGATTAAAATAAAAGGGAATTACTAAATGAAGAACCCTGGCTAAGTACACCCAAAACAAAAAGTCCAACTAATGGTGTACTAATTTACAATGTGTCTCAACAATAATTACAACTAGTTTTATAACCACAAAGACACAACAGAGTCACAAGCAAAACAAAAGTGGCACGCTGCAACAAAGTGAGTTGAGCTGCCCCGAACAGGTAGCGAACTGCGGCTTTTATGTCCCGCCCCCACAGGTGGCCTCCGCGGATTGGTGGGGGCGGTAGGTGTCCGGCCAATCCGGCAGCAGTAGCAGCAGCATCCCAGCCCCATCCAGCGGTGCTCTCCCGCGCATCCGGGTCCAGGGCTCACGGCCCAGATGCCTAGCACTCACCACACAAATAGAGGGCAACAGGAGCACATCAAACACACACACCCAAGGGCTAAGGCCCGTAACACGGGTTGTAATGAAGGGGGAGTTTTAATAGCAAAATTAAGAAAAAAATCCAGGTGAGGACAACTGTACTCAAATTGTTCTTAGATCTGGAAGGGTTAAAGGCGCTATATTTAATTTGTACTGTCTTTTTACTGTCATTTTAAACAGTTTGCAGTCACAACTTTCAGAGACCAGAGCAGAGTTTTGTCATCATTGTAACGCTAATACCAACATGCTAACAGTGCACTTCCTGATTCTATAAAGCACTTTAATTAGATGTTGACAGTTTCCAGTGGATTTATATAGAGCTGCTTATACAAGATTTGTACTGCTGCAAAACAAAAGTATCGAAAATCAGACACTAATCAAGTTGATGTTAAAACTGATGCCAAAACTTGATACTCATTTGAACAAGTATTGAGTCACACTCACAGGATAGAAATGAACCTTTCCTGGATACCTTTAGTATTATCCTGTGCTGTGTCTGAACAGGTATATGAGCACATAGACTAGTATATGCCCATGGACCGCTATGGAACTACCTGGACAGCTGAGGGGTTACACAGATGTAAAGGCCGCGACACATTAGAGGATTTTTCGGTCTTAAGCAATTTTTGAACATGCAACAAAAAGCGCACACCACAGACATGAAGAGAAACTTATGAGACTTAAAATCTCTGATCACAAAGACTTCAGCGGGATCTGTCTGCACTTCTAGTTTAGATACAAGTCAAAACTGTTATTCTTATTTGTGAAATGTGGTGCAATACTTCAGATACAGGGTTTTTGAAGCATAAAAAAGGTGATAAAGTCCACAGGAAGTAGAGTCACTGTCGCTAATCTGCACCTTTACGCTCTGTGGACGTAAACAAAAAACTTTCGTCTTTTTACTTTCAAAGAACGCTTCAAACTGAATTAATACCACAGTTTTGTGGACTGAATGTCATTATTTGCAGAAGACAATTTCTATCGATAATGTGGGTGAGATGCTGCACTTTAAATGTACCACTTTACATTAAGTGAGTAATAAAGTCTTTATTTTCGGTCTATCGTGAGTTTGTATGTTGCGTCTCTGTGTCCGTCGCTCCTCTGCCCCTGACGCTCTGTTTTATCATCTGTTTCCGTCGCGTTGTTGATGTTTGGTGGTTCTGATCTGACACTGACTCCACACATGAGGAGCAGCGGCTTCAAAATCGCACACGGAGACAAAAAGTTGGGTCACGCCTCCCTGAACTCGGGAAGAAGAAATCGCAGCTAAAATCGAGCAAATTCTCCTGTAGTGTGTGGAGGCCTTAAGATCACATGGTAATATAAAAGAAAGTACAATGATGTATTGTTGAAAGTCATGTTTTACTGTCTAAAGATGTTTTTTGGTATCACTGTAGTATCGGAATCATTAATGAGTCCTTAGATATCCTTTTTAGTGTTTTGGTATGATGACAACACTAGTCTAGAAACAAAAACTGAGTGGTTTCTGTGTCCTTCTTTCATTGTTCACAAGGCCACCCTATTGTCAAATGCATTCAGTCTAAGGTCAGACATTTTGCTTAAATTGTCCAAAACATTGTCTAATGACCCTATCCACTTCCAACTCTCTAAACATAGACTTCCTCTGAAATTACCCTCGTTGTCCCTGGTTAAAAAGCACAAACAGGTCTCTGCAGAACGGCCTTCACACCACAACACTACATCCATCACACTCTGCACTGGGCTTTTGGAAAATTCTATAAATATAACTTTAATTATATTCTTGTAACACTTATTAATGCAGTCTTACCAGATCATACTGTTTGCATTGTTACTTTTTAGCTTGTGCTACATTCACTCTCTTCAAACATTTCACAATGCTCACGACTGACCAACACTTTTTCGTAAACATTTGGTTAAGGATTTCACAGCTGAAACAAGTGGCTGTTTGAGCAGATAAGTATACAAGGAAACCACAAGTATTGCAAAAGTGCACAAGCCACAAGTTGTTATTCTGCTTTATGTGTTAATGAAAGTGTTCCAGCTCTAATGGTGTGACTGGTAGGATATTGAATTTGAATACTGAAAACCATTGGAATCCTGATCGGAACGTGTCCTTGACTGTGTGAGCTTTTGGATCCTATAAATCCACTGGTTCAAGTGCCAGCGCTGACTATTATGCACTGATGCACGCAATGGCACTTTGTCTTAGATCAAATCTGAAAAATTCTGAAAAAAAACAACAACTCCAAAATGGCTGCATATTAATTTCATTTGTAACCAGTTGGGCTAAAAATGGAAATGGATTAAAATACCAGTTTTAAGCATGCTTAAATATGACCAAATTTATAAGGTTCTTGAAATCTTTCAGAAAATGTCCTATAACCACCCAGGTGTATATATCAGAAACTTTACTTTTGGGTCAAAAACTGATCAGATATTTTTCCCTGAATCTCAAAATACAATGAGAGAGACTAGTGACTAAGCAGAGTCTATTCTCTGAGCCACAGGACGTCAGAGCTGAGACCTAAGTACAGGACTTGCAGACTTACTTCATGGTTATAGTCAGGCCCCAGTCAGAGCAGGATTCTGTTTGGTCAGTGGCTATTTGAATCCAACCTTTAGGAGACAAAAGCATGAATAAGTCTTTTCTCTGTTTTATGCACAATAAGAGACCTGCAATACACTTCATGTATAAGCAGCATATTAAAAGGAAAATGCATATAAAAATGTAATGAGTAGTTGCTGGCAAAAATAATTAAATATGTTGATACGGTTTTGTATTTTGAATACAAAACCGTCGGCGTGAAAGCACCCTTAAAAGGTGCCAAACCACACCTGCTGACAAATGCTTGCTCCAATCTTCATTCATTTTCATGGGCAAAAATATCCAAAATTGAAGGAGCAGTGTGGAGAAGGAGCTAACGCTGCTTTAGGTGGATCCAGATCCTCCTAACCAGCAGTTTGAACAATAGTCAAAACTACAACTCCCAGAAAACGGACTACAAGAAGGCAAGGCAAGTTTATTTGTACAGCACAATTCATACACAAAGTAATTCAAAGTGCTTTACAGAATAAGAAATACAATAAAATACAAACAAACATAAATCATCATCATCAAATTAAAAAGAGAGAGAGACATTAGATAAGAGAGAAGAGTGTGGAATGAAAAATGGCTTATGGCTTATGAGAATAATTTAAATCTTTCAGTCTTTTCATTATAAAAGTGATCGTACATGAGGGAAATTACTGTTAAATAAAGAGCTGGGCTAAACCTGCACACATCAAATCCCTGAAATGAAAAAAAAGAACTATCTCTAATGTTATATATGCACAGAATAGACTAGTGCTTCTCAATTATTTTCTGTCACGCCCCCCCTAGGAAGAAGAAAACATTGCGCGCCCCTCCACTCCACCGAACCCCTACCAAACGTGGACAAAACGCCTTCGGTCGCCGACATACGAGAGCAAAGTTTTTAGTCGCGTCTCCAAAGCGACTCCCGGGACGGAGGGCACCACAGCTGCTGTCAACATGCTGGATTATATTATTTTTAATTATGGGTTGCACTGAAAAACGTCCAACCTGTTATAAAGTGGGGGGTAAAAGGGGGAGTTTTAATAGCAAAATTAAGAAAAAAATCCAGGTGAAGACAAATGTACTAAAATTGCCCTTAGGTCTGGGAGGATTAAAGGTCATCACCTAACATTGTATGAAAAAAGCAGACTATCATGAAGGAACTCAAGCTTGAGCAACACGTTTTTTATCTTAAATAATCTGCAGAAGTGGGCAAATGAGGAAGCTTGATCTGCAAAAATCAGGAGTATAAATGACTGGACCAGACCGTACAACCTCATACTAACTGGCCACAGACACAGGTAACAGGCTTTTTCTTACACAACCTTTAATTAAGAGATGCAACTATGTCGGCCTATATACATGATTGTACTCTTTCTTTTAACTTTTATCAGGGAGCCATGAGGACCTACTTGGTGTTTGTGCTGGTGCTCTTCCCATCTGCTCTGCTGGGACAGACAGATGTTCGCTTCGATAAATTCATCAACCAACATGTCAACCAGGGTATGAGCCATTCGCGCTGTGATGCTGTGATGGGCAGCAGAAGAATAACTGAAACTAACAGCAATGTGTGCAAGGAGACCAATACTTTCATAGATGCCGGGACCAACGAAATCAAAAAGGTGTGTAATGAAGCTGGAACCCCATATGGAAACAACAATCGGTGGAGACAGAGCACCAAGCCCTTCTCTCTTGTGATCTGCACCCTGAAGAAAGGAAAAAACTACTATCCCCACTGTCAATATAGGGGGCGCAATCCTACCAATTACATTGTCATTGAATGTGATGGCAAATTCCCTGTGCACTTTGACCGTGATATTGTTTCCATTGGGTAAATAAATGAAATGTGATTAAAACCAAGCAGCAACCATAGCTGCCACTTCTTCCAGTAAAATTAATTCTTGCAGCATATCTGTTAGAATAAAATGCTTATAATGGAGTTATTAAAAATGTACATGTGGTTAAAAGAGTTCTTTGTTAAAAAGGAATGCTTTGAGAGACCAGATGCCTGACCTCTTATGACCTTTTCCCTCCTTGCAGACAATTCACAGGTCGTAACTTATGGCTTATCTCAGCAGATGTAAAACAAAGCCATGATATACTTCACTATGTTGTAACCTATGTATTCACTATGTTGTAAACTATGTATTCTCTGACTATGCTTTGTACTGACATGATTGATTTGATGAGAAGAAATAAAGGGACGTGCTGCAGAAGAAGGGGGAGGAGACCTGGGGTGTGTATGGCCGGGGGGCCCTTAGTAAGCAAGGGCCTTAGTAACAGGCAGACATCAGCAGCTCTCTCCTCCGTGGCACGTAAAAATGAAAAGACTGACTCAGGTGGTTTTTAATCTCAATGAGGCAGAGACTGGTTTAATGTAAAACTGTAAGATTTATCACTGGTTTGTGATCTTATTCCATGACAGTAAATGGTCCTTCCGAGCCGGATCCGTGTGCTTCTGCTGGAGGGTGAACAACAGAGATTGGAAGTGTGCGCGCACCCAGCATTCAGCTGAGAAATCCGTCTTTTCTCGACGGCAACCCCTGTTGGGCATCCTCTTCGTGGAAGGACCCGGACGACCAGAGCCAGTTATAACACCTGAGGTCAGAAATTTAACTTCTAAAGAGTGAAGTTAAGCAGAACTAGAGATGAATCTAGTATAGAGTATGAATGAACTGTTGAATGAGCTGTTGAATGGGGATTCAAATTGAACACTGTTAAGGTGTATCAAGGTTGAATCTCATTAAGGACATAGGTTGATGGTGTGCTGAAAATTGATCCAGTGTCCTTCTCGGTGTGTGAATTAACACCAAGTTTATGACCGCCCATCGTGGTAGAAGCTTGTCATAAAACACAGAGAAGATTCCAGAAGATCAACAGTAGGCAGACCTAGACACATAGTACAACATGGCAGAAAAAACAGTAAAAATAGAAACAGATTCGGAATATATGAAGCGAATTTATCCAGAAAGTTGCAAATTCCTAAAAAAATGGAAAGTAAAATATAATTTTGATGGAACTCTTGATGAAATTAAATTAAGTCAGTTAATGTTGAACTTATCAATTCATGATCAATTTAAAGGAAAGACAAAATATACACCTGGTAAACAGGTAACTACAGCTAGACTATGGATAGCAGAAAGTAAAAAACGTAAAAATGTGAACCCTAAAAAAATATCTGCATTAACTGTGTCTCGTCCGGAGGACGATGATGGCACAGTAGTGCAAAGGCGCCCTCTACAGGCAGAGCAGGCAGAGGGTGGTGAGGAACAAGGTGAAAATGAGGAATTGGGTGAGAAAGAAAAGAAGGAGGAGTTTAGGACCTTGGGCCTTTATCCAAAACTTCCAGAAATAGGAGTAGTACGAAAAAAACAAGCCAGCCAAAACCCATTTTGGGCTCCTCCCACTGCCCCAGAGGCCCAGCAGAGCCCTCCACCCGCATATGATACAAAAACTCCACCCCCCTGGCAGCTCCCATCTCCTAAAACTCCACCCCCCTGGCAGCTCCCATCTCCTAAAACTCCACCCCCCTGGCAGCTCCCATCTCCTATATCAAACCGTACCAGAAGTAAGACAGAGATGCCAGGTCTAGTTGAATATACCACAGACCAGACATGGGTTCAAATAGATTGTCCCACGAAAGAAGAAGAAATAGCTGAAGGGTATCCTTTAATTTCGCTTCCAGACCCGCACACACAGGGGGCAACGATACAGGTTTACAGACCATGGGCTGTAGCAGATATAAAAAAAGCATTGGAAGGCGTTACTAGAGCTGAAGCTGACATAGAGACATGCATTTCAGACTTAAAAGATCTAATCAATTCTTATGGCCTGGACGCGATGGAGTGTCAACGAGTTCTAATGTTGCATTTAGGACATAAATGGGCTTTAGTTAGAGGAGATTTTGACCCAACTCAAGCGCATGGAAATGGAAGACGTGTGATTCCCGCAGCAGAAATAGTACCTGTTCTAGACCATGCAAATGGAGTGTTAAGCTAGGATGCGTACACAGTTTCAGCGTAGAGCAGATTATAATAAAATCCAAAACACCAAACAGAAAGATGGGGAAACGGTGCAGGAATTTCAGGTCCGAATGACAGAAGTGTTTAAAGCAAACAGTGGCATCACAGAGAATGCAGATGTTAATGGGCCTTATCAACAACAACTAAAAATGGCTATATTAGGAGGACTTAAAGAACCAATTAAAAACTGGCTCCAAAAGGCGACGTAGGCTTTCCTACAGCAACATTGACAGATTTTATGACATATGCAATACACGCTGAGGGTGTAGTGCAGAAAAAGAAAATGCAGCAAGCAAACAAAGTGCTTATTTCTGAATCGGGAATAGAGACGTATGTCTTAGAAAAAAGAAGAAAAAAACAATATAAAAAAGCTGAACAAAGATACAAAAGAAATGATAAGCAGGAAAGAGATAAGGAGGAGGGCAAATGTTTTATATGCCACAAGAGAGGACATTTTGCTAAAAACTGTAGGCTGAGAGGAGAAGATAGTAGCAGTGAAGGAGAGGAAGAGAATGAAAGAGAGAATCAAAGACAGAAGCCCAGTAGAGCATGACTAGATAAGAAATACAAGGATAAATGTCAGGAAGACAGAAGAGGGAAAGTAATAAACCAAAAGAAATACACGTGGCTGAAAGACCTATGCCTACAGAAATACAGATTCAAAATAACACAGGAGAGGAAGAAGATCCCCAAAGTGCAGAAATGTATCTGTCATTTAATGAGATAGATTACAGGACGAAACCAGAAATGACGATTTATGTGAATGGACAACCTATGTTGTTCTTGGTAGACACAGGTGCAGAAAGAACTGTTATGAGAGACACAAAGCCATTTACGCCCTCAAATAAAACTATAAGAATTATTTCAGCAAATGGCAATATACAATCCCAAAAAATAAGTACCCCAATAGGGTTTAGTTTGACAGCAGCAGAGCCGAGACTACAGTTAGAAGTAGTATTATCACCAAGATGTCCACATAATCTCCTAGGCAGAGATCTAATATTAATGTTAGGTTTAGCATTGCTTCCTACGCCAGAGGGACGTCTAATGATAATCAAAGCAGATGCCCTGAATTACACAGGGGTCCACCCCGTTGAGAGCACAGGGGCCCTCCACTATTGGTGGAGTTTAGATCTCCCAGAGAAGGATCTACAACAAACTGCTAAATCACTTATAGAGATAGCAGAAGGGATGATACAGGGGGAGTATGACAGAAAAGAAAGAGACAAATTACATTGTACACTTAGGTACAAACGCACACCAGGACCAGACCAACCCTATAATGACGAAGTGCACAAATTAGGTCCCCAAAGCGTGACCTTACCTTACATTTATGCCAAAGATGGGTGTTCCTTCTGTGACATAAATGTAACTGAAACTGTGACTAGACTAATGCAGTCCCCATACACAAGACACGTGTCACTGACAAAAGGGAAAAATGACGAATGGAGAGACAATGCAATAAATATGAGACATGTACGTTCAATTACAGACTGGACTGAAACTGAAGATCCTAGTGTAGAAAAAAGCCTGAGTACTAGATGGAAAAGGAAAAAACTACATTATAGAGTGACAACAAAACCACAGACACATTTGACAGAGGGAGGAATAGACTGTGAAATATGACATGTAGATGCAGAAACATTCGTGCTAACTCCAGAAGAGAATGAAGCTTTAGAACAGATCTCACAAAAAGTGTGGAGCACAGGCCCAGCAGATGTAGGTCTAATGCATGGTGCCCAACCTGTAAAAATCACAGGCAAAACTGAGTTTAGGCCAAGAATTAAACAATATCCCCTAAAGCCAGATGCAGAAAAAGGGATAGAACCAGTAATAGAAGATTTAAAAAAGGCAGGTGTAATAATTCCATGCCCAGAGGCTAAATGCAATACACCAATTTTTCCAATAAAAAAAGCTCCACCCTCCACTTCGTGGAGAATGATTCAAGATCTACGTGCAGTAAATGATGCAATGCAACAGACTACACCAAATGTGCCTAATCCGCACACTTTATTAAATTCTATTAACCCAGAAAGCAAATTCTTCTCAGTTATAGACTTAGCAAACGCTTTTTTCAGCATTCCAGTTGCAAAGAGAGTCAAGATTGGTTTGGATTCACTTATAAAGGCCAGAAATATACCTTTGCTCGACTCCCACAAGGATTGGCTATTTCTCCCACAGTGTTTTCTCAAAACATTGCAAATTGCCTAAGTGGTTTTAACCCAAAAAATGATAGCCAAATTATTGTCTATGTAGATGACATCTTAGTGACGAATGCAGATCAGGAAAAATGCAAACAAGATACATTAGCCTTACTTGAATACCTAGGCCAAACAGGCAATAAAGTGAGCCGTGATAAATTACAACTATGGAGAAAAGAAGTGAAATATTTAGGCCACAATCTCACTTCAGAGGGCAGAACCATCTGTGAATCCAGAAAAGCAACCATTTTAGCTGCCCCAAAACCACTCACAAAAACAGATGATGTCGTTTTTAGGCCTCTGTAATTATTGCAGAGCATGGGTTGTAGATTACGCAGAAATGGTCCGACCCTTACAAAATCTAATTTATGAGACTCCAATGACAATGACAGATCATATACATTGGACAGCAGAGGCAGAAACAGCCTTCTGTAAATTGAAACAGGCATTGGCAACTACCACTGTACTGGCACTTCCTGATTACACAAAACCTTTCATTCAAACATGTGATACTCGAAATGGGTTTATGACTTCAGTGTTAATGCAAAAATATGGCTCAAAACTAAGACCAGTAGCCTATTACTCAAAACAATTAGATCCTGTAGCTAGAGCCACACCACCTTGTGTACAGGCAGTGATAGCTGCTGCAATGGCCATACAGGAGTCAGCAGAAGTGGTTCTGTTTCACCCGCTGACCCTTAAGGTTTCACATACCGTATCAGCGCTTTTAATGCAAACGAATATGGCATTTTTGTCACCTGCACGACATTTAATGTGCATGACAGTGCTATTATCACAACCACACTTAACCATAGAGAGGTGCAGTGCGTTAAACCCTGCCACACTCCTCCCCTGCCGGAGGATGGGCAGAAACACGATTGCATAAAAGAAACTGAAATAATACACAAACCCCGACCTGACTTACAAGATACTCCACTGAATGCAGGTGCAATAGTATTTGTAGATGGCTCAGCAAGTAAGAACAAGATAGGCCAAAATCAAGTAGGATATGCCATTACTACTATGGATAAAATTTTAAAACAAATGAAACTGCCTTCAAACTTATCAGCACAGGCTGCAGAATTAATAGCAGTCACGGAAGCTTGTAAATTGTTCAAAGATGAAGAGTTGACCATATGGACAGATAGTCAATATACTTATGGATCAACACATCACTTCTGTACACAATGGGCCAGAAGAGGTTTTAAAACATCCAGCGGCAAAACAGTGGCACATAAAGTCCTACTAGAAAATCTTTTAGAAGCCATAAAATTACCTAAAAGGCTAGCCATCTGCAAATGTGAAGCACACAAATCAAACACAGATCCTATCTCGGTAGGCAACAGATTAGCAGATACCGCAGCTAAAGCTGTGGCACAAAGCACACAGATGTTACATTCAGAAGAAATAACGAATCAAGACGAAAATTTGTTGTTAAATTATCAACAAAATGCTCCCAAATCTGAGAGAGATGCCTGGATAGGGAAAGGAGCTACAATAAAAAATAACCTATATGTAGGCCCTGCTGATAAACCATGGCTACCAAAATCATTATTTAATTGGGCAGCTAGATTGACGCATGGACTATGTCATGTGTCAACAGGGGGTATGATTGATATGGTGGAAAAGCATTATAATACAATAGGCTTTAATACATATTCAAAAATTTTTGTAAACAATGCCTAATCTGTATTAAAAATAATGCACAGGGACAGCTGAGACCTAAAAGAGGAGCTTTCCCTAATCCAGAACATCCTTTCCATACACTACACATGGATTTCATTCAATTAACGAAATCTAAAGGTGTAGAGTATTGTCTAGTGATTATAGACGCATTCTCCAAATGGGTGGAAATATTCCCAACAGCTAAACCGGATGCACTAACGGTGGCGAAAGCAATATGCAAGAGCATAATTCCCACATTTGGCATTCCAAAAGTTATAAGATCAGATAACGGAACCCATTTTGTTAATGAAGTCATCACAAAGATAGGGGAGAGATTTAACATAGATCTGAAGAGACACTGTGTATATCACCCACAGTCAGCAGGCCTAGTGGAGAGGACGAACGGGACAATAAAAAACAAGTTGGTCAAGACAATGAAGGAAACCAACAGACCATGGCCTGATTGCATTGAACTAGTTAAACTAAACATGCATATTTTGCCAGCAGAAGGGCATACGTTGAGCCCATTTGAAATATTATATGGAAGACCATATACTATTCCGGATTTACAATTAAAGACAATAGATCAACCAGACTCTGATCAAGATCTTATTGACTATATGAGAAAAACCCTGTTAACAAGAGATGTTGTAAACAGCAATAAACTGCCAGAAGGAACTATTTCTCTACAGGGCAACACGGCAAAACCAGGAGACCACGTGTTCATAAAGACTCTAAAGAGGAAGAATTGGACCAGTCCAAGGTGGGAGGGACCGTACCGAGTCATCTTGGCTACACCCACTGCAGTAAAGGTCGAGGGCAAAGCCACCTGGATTCATCAATCACACTGTAAGTTGAGGAACCAGTTGGACCTGACAGATCCAGGCCCAGCCTCCAAGACCTCCCAGACGCAGGACGCCGAGATTTCCAAGACCTCCTAGACTCAGGACATCTCTGACTCAGGCCTTCAAAGATCTCCTAGACCTCCTAGACTCAGGACATCTCTGACTCAGGCCTTCAGAGAACGCCTAGAATACTCCTAGACCAGGACTCCACAACAAGAGTGAGCAGTAGGTAAACAACTGTTCACTCCAACGGTGTTCTTACGAGGAAGTTGACCCTCGGGCACTGAAAAAGATGACAGCTCCATTCATCCCAAGGGAGAAGCAACTGTCTGAGAAAAGAGAAGTAAAACAACCACAAAACACCCAGTTAAAATGGTTAAATAAGGTGTTATTTGTCATAATTTTATTCATGGTGTACATAGCAATAATGTTTTTGATATATATCAAGCATACACACACTGACTTGGTAGTGAGTACACAGGTCACACAAACCAAATACAACGACTCCACTGTCTCTGAGACTGTGACACATCCTACGACTGAAATGACAAAAAAAGACAAGACAGAATTGACCCAAGTATTGATGCATAAACGATATATACTTACTCGTAGAGAAGTGATAAATCCACATCAAGTACATCACATACTAAATAATAAATGGTTTAACCTCATGAACATAACAGCACAACACCTTAACATCACAAAGGACTGTTATATCTGTTCCCTTATCCCTCACCATGCCAATGAGGTACCGGTGTTTACACCTGTCCCTCTTTCAGCTAAAGACATGTTTTGTGCATTGGCAGGGTACTGGTCGATGCGAACGAGTGTTAAACTGCCTCTATGTGATGGTTATTTGACAAATGCCTCAGACTGGAGGGATCCAGCTAAGTGGACTGACAACACTAACCAGACCATATGGAAAGGTGTCCAGGTTAGAAAGGGGCCTGAGTTCCCCGGACTGACAGTGACCAGAGAATGTGACAGGGGTTTCCAGTGGGTGGGGAACACTCAAGGTCGTAAAGAGCTCCCAGTCCCCGGATGGAGAACCACAGCCTATAAGGGGGGGCCATGGTATGCACTGCCTCTTACTCACAGAGGTAAAACAGTTGGACCCACAATAGGCATATTTACATTTAATTTGACGCAGGTAGCTAAAGACCTAAACCTAGTTGGGCTGCCAGCCGACTGGACTAGACTCAATGTACCCATCTGGGCCATTCCAGCTCCTGTAGGAGCGGTATGGATGTGTGGGAAAACTGCTCACCTCATCCTGCCACCAGACTGGTGTGGAGGCTGTTATTTAGCTTCTCTCCAACCAACAGTTTTCCAGTTAGTCTCAACTGACCAAAACCCGCACCACAACAAGGTAAAAAGGGCATACACACCACCAAAGCAATCTAACACCCATACCCCACTGATAAGTGGCACAAGAGGGTTTTTTATGACACTCTTGCCAAATTACGGAACAGCGTATCTCGGAAAAAGAATGAACGACGTATGGTGGGCGTTAGAAAACATAACTGGTATACTAGATGATATTACTACTCAACTCCGTGATGATCCAGAGCGCAAAGCTATGAGAGAAATGCTGATGTTACACCAGCTCTCTCTAGATTTCCTGTTTGCATCAGATGGAGGAATCTGTACTAAATTTGGTTCTGAACACTGTTGTACCTTTATTCCAGACTCTGCTGGAAATTGGTCTGAAATACATGACAGAGTTTCCACCCTCAAAGAGGAATTGGCACAAGCTAAAGATCAAGGAGGAAATTTTGATTCATGGTACAGTTGGTTTGATATATTTGGCCGATACAGGAAATTGGCAGCAACTATATTAACCTCCTTAATAATGTGTGCACTTTTGCTTCTAGTGTGTGGATGTTGTTGTATTCCAATCTTCAAAACACTAATGCAAAAGTCTATTCAGAGTACAATGACCTTAAATAATGAGGAGTTTCAACTTCTCTTAACAGATACCTTAACTTTTGACTCTGACAAGGACAGCCCAGACCTAGACTTTGAACACAAATAGACAAACTGAAACACAGGTAAAATGACTAAGAGCCAACATTATCCCCGAGTGTACGATTTTACACATTTTTATGGCGACATGTGCTAAAGTTATTGATATAGAAGGCTCATGTTCTGATCTTATATGATGTAATTTTTATAAACAGGGGGTAAAATGTTAGAATAAAATGCTTATAATGGAGTTATTAAAAATGTACATGTGGTTAAAAGAGTTCTTTGTTAAAAAGGAATGCTTTGAGAGACCAGATGCCTGACCTCTTATGACCTTTTCCCTCCTTGCAGACAATTCACAGGTCGTAACTTATGGCTTATCTCAGCAGATGTAAAACAAAGCCATGATATACTTCACTATGTTGTAACCTATGTATTCACTATGTTGTAAACTATGTATTCTCTGACTATGCTTTGTACTGACATGATTGATTTGATGAGAAGAAATAAAGGGACGTGCTGCAGAAGAAGGGGGAGGAGACCTGGGGTGTGTATGGCCGGGGGGCCCTTAGTAAGCAAGGGCCTTAGTAACAGGCAGACATCAGCAGCTCTCTCCTCCGTGGCACGTAAAAATGAAAAGACTGACTCAGGTGGTTTTTAATCTCAATGAGGCAGAGACTGGTTTAATGTAAAACTGTAAGATTTATCACTGGTTTGTGATCTTATTCCATGACAATATCCCATGTTTTTTATTGATTTATTTAATTTTAGAGTGTGTTGTTGTGAGGTTTACGTGTAGCTTATACTTCAGCGCTCACGCATTAATAAAAATAATGGGTTGTTACTTTATATATTTTATCTTCTTTTATTCATATTTATTTATTCATAACCTAAAGTAAGCTACATTGGCCTCTGATTTTCCCCTGTTGGTTCTGTCCAATATGTGTGCTGACTGTCATACATTTGTTTACTTTTTATAGTCCATTTGCCAAAAGCGCAGTGAGAATATGACCCGAACCAACTGAAAAAATAAAGTTCGGATCAAACAAGCAGCACTTTTCTGGTCTGAATCCACCCTAAAACTACGAGGCTACAACTCCAAACCATTTAAATTTAACTTCTGCATAGTCCTAATCAAAGTCTTCCTCCTGTGATATTCGCCCTTTACCAGAAGATGGCAGCAAAACAGTAGAACAAAGACAAATCATGTTAAGAGAACTGCTGTCCACACACACACCAACCTTCAGGAGACAAACGCATGAATAAGTCTCTCCAATGTTTAGATGGTTAAAAAAAACTATTATGTTACTGATTTGAGTGAATTATTATCAGAGCATAAATTGTCGTCTCTGGCCAGTATTTTCCTCGATATGTACAAAAGTCAAGTCGCCGAAGACCGACTTGTGAGAGACCAGTGGTAACTCAGCACGTAGCTCGTGAGTCAACCAGAATCTATGTGGTTTTAAAAGTGGATGCAAAGGTGACCTATTTATAGTTGTCTGTGAGAAGAGTTCTTGTTCTATGCACAATAAGAGACCTGCAACTTCTTTTATCGGCTGGCGAAAGCTCCAATGGATTACACGTCATGTATTTGCAGCATATGAAAAAGAAAATGCATATAAAATGTAATGAGTAGTTGCTGGCAAAAATAATTAAATATGTCGATACGGTTTTGTACTTTGAAAATAAATTTTGCTTTGAAACCCTTTTGAAGCAAAAATGAATTTTTATGCTTTGTTCTTTTTTTTTCTGACAGTTTTCATTGGAGATTCTCATTGATCCAAACTATGAATGAACTCGTATGAAATGTAGTAAACAAACAAACAAACAAAATTGCAATAAAACAATAACTAGGTGTTTTATATGCCCCCTTCTGTGGAGTCAAGTGGACCAAGACCACCTCATTTTTGCAGTCTCGGTCCGCTTGACTTGGTGAGGATCCGAGTGCGACTGAAGCTTTCACACCAGTGAAAATGAACCGAACTAAGAGCTTTTGGTTCAAATGAAACGTTTGGTGTGCACCAACTGCTGTCGGCATGAAAGCACCCTTAAAAGGTGCCAAACCACACCTGCTGACAAATGCTTGCTCCAATCTTCATTCATTTTCGTGGGCAAAAATATCCAAAATTGAAGGAGCAGTGTGGAGAAGGAGCTAACGCTGCTTTAGGTGGATCCAGATCCTCCTAACCAGCAGTTTGAACAATAGTCAAAACTACAACTCCCAGAAAACGGACTACAAGAAGGCAAGGCAAGTTTATTTGTACAGCACAATTCATACACAAAGTAATTCAAAGTGCTTTACAGAATAAGAAATACAATAAAATACAAACAAACATAAATCATCATCATAAAATTAAAAAGAGAGAGAGACATTAGATAAGAGAGAAGAGTGTGGAATGAAAAATGGCTTATGGCTTATGAGAATAATTTAAATCTTTCAGTCTTTTCATTATAAAAGTGATCGTACATGAGGGAAATTACTGTTAAATAAAGAGCTGGGCTGGACGATGTTTTAGACAGTGGAGGATTTTATCCCCCATTGCCGATTTTTGCGCTCGGCGCCCCCTAGTGGAGCGGCGGCGCCCTTAGCATTTGCCTATGTTGCCTAATGGGGGGGCCGGCCCTGATCAGGAGTATAAATGACTGGCCCAGACCGTACAACCTCATACTAACGGACCACAAACACAGGCTTTTTCTTACACAACTGTTACGGGCCTTAGCCCTTGGGTGTGTGTGTTTGATGTGCTCCTGTTGCCCTCTATTTGTGTGGTGAGTGCTCGGCATCTGGGCCGTGAGCCCTGGACCCGGATGCGCCGGAGAGCACCGCTGGATGGGGCTGGGATGCTGCTGCTACTGCTGCCGGATTGGCCGGACGCCTACCGCCCCCACCAATTCGCGGAGGCCACCTGTGGGGGCGGGACATAAAAGCCGCAGTTCGCTACCTGTTCGGGGCAGCTCAACTCACTTTGTTGCAGCGTGCCACTTTTGTTTTGCTTGTGACTCTGTTGTGTCTTTGTGGTTATAAAACTAGTTGAAATTATTGTTGAGACACATTGTAAATTAGTACACCATTAGTTGGACTCTTTGTTTTGGGTGTACTTAGCCAGGGTTCTTGATTTAGTAATTCCCTTTTATTTTAATCCATTTGTTTGTTTGTTTTTCCATTACCCTTCCTTGTTTTTTTTTGGGGTCAATTGTTCATTCCTCACTGTAAATAAATTGCACTTTTCTTAGTCAAACCTCACAACATCTTCTTTTTTTTTGTGCGTTCCCTTTCCCCTAGCAAGGGGACGTAACACACCCTTTAATTAAGAGATGCAACTATGTCGGCATATATACATGATTGTACTCTTTCTTTTAACTTTTATCAGGGAGCCATGAGGACCTACTTGGTGTTTGTGCTGGTGCTCTTCCCATCTGCTCTGCTGGGAACCACAGAGGAGCGCTTCGAGAAATTCATCAACCAACATGTCAACCAGGGTATGAGCAAGACGCGCTGTGACTCTGTGATGGGCAGCAGAAACATAACTGAAACTAACGGCAATGTGTGCAAGGAGACCAATACTTTCATAGATGCCGGGACCAACAAAATCAAAAAGGTGTGTAATGAAGCTGGAACCCCATATCAAAACAACGCTCAGCTGAGACAGAGCACCAAGCCTTTCCCTCTTGTGATCTGCACCCTGAAGAAAGGAAAAAACTACTATCCCCACTGCCAATATAGGGGGCGCTCTACTACCAGGTACATTGTCATTTCATGTGAGGACGGCTTCCCTGTGCACTTTGACCGTGATATTGTTTCCATTGGGTAAATAAATGAAATGTGATTAAAACCAAGCAGCAACCATAGCTGCCACTTCTTTCAATAAAATAAAAGTAAGTTACATTGGCCTCTGATTTTCCCCTGTCGGTTCTGTCCAATATGTGTGCTGACTGTCATACATTTGTTTACTTTTTATAGTCCATTTGCCAAAAGCGCAGTGAGAATATGACCCGAACCAACTGCAAAAATAAAGTTCGGATCAAACAAGCAGCACTTTTCTGGTCAGAATCCACCCTAAAACTATGAGGCTACTGCTCCAAATTACTTAAATTTAACTTCTGCATAGTCCTAATCAAAGTCTTCCCCCTGTGATATTCGCCCTTTACCAGAAGATGGCAGCAAAACAGTAGAACAAAGACAAATCATGTTAAGAGAACTGCTGTCCACACACACACCAACCTTCAGGAGACAAACGCATGAATAAGTCTCTCCAATGTTTAGATGGTTAAAAAAAACTATTATGTTACTGATTTGAGTGAATTATTATCAGAGCATAAGTTGTCGTCTCTGGCCAGTATTTTCCTCGATATGTACAAAAGATTTACAAAAGATTTTTAACACTGTTGTCATGACCTGAAATTCAACATGGTTTATGGTCTCTGGTCTATACAACAGTTCCACTCCTGCCAGTCGAGTTTGCTTGTTTAAATAATGTGAAACTGGACTTTTTAAATGTGAGGGCGGTGACAGACTGACGCCGAAGACCGACTTGTGAGAGACCAGTGGTAACTCAGCATGTAGCTCGTGAGTCAACCAGAATCTATGTGGTTTTAAAAGTGGATGCAAAGGTGACCTATTTATAGTTGTCTGTGAGAAGAGTTCTTGTTCTATGCACAATAAGAGACCTGCAACTTCTTTTATCGGCTGGCGAAAGCTCCAATGTATTACACGTCATGTATTTGCAGCATATGAAAAGGAAAATGCAATGCAAGTAGTAGCTGGCAAAAGTAATTAAATATGTTGACACTGTTTTGTATTTTGAAAGATTTTTGTGCATTTTCCTCAATTAAAACAACTTGCTTTGAAGCCCTTTTGAAGTAAAGTTCCCCAAAAAATGAATTTTTATCCTTTGTTCTTTATTTTGTAGATTCTCACTGATCCAAACTATGAACGAACACATGAGAGGCCACGCTGACGAATCGGAATGTAAAATATAAAAAGAATTTAGTTGAGTTAACTTTTTTCTTTGCTACATAATTCTATTTATCTTGCTTGTGTAGGTCTTGCACCACATTTCACAACTTTTACCCCCGTACGAGCCTCCCGCAGCCTTAGATCCTCAGTCAGGTTGCTGTGACTGTTCCGAAGTCCAGGCTCCGGACAAAGGGAGATCGAGCCTTTTCAGTCCGGGCGCCTCGACTCTGGAGCGACCTGCGTGAGGAAATAAGGCTGCACCATCAGGATCATCTTTTAAATCACTTCTTAAAACCCATTTTTATCGGTTGGCCTTCTGCTTTTAGTCCTTTTTATTCCCTACATCTTTTTTATTCTATGTCTTTTATTTATTTATTAGAATTAATCGGATTTGTTGCATCATTGACTGTTTTCTTTGTTTTATATGCTAGTTTTATGTGTTTTGTATTCTTGTACAGCACTTTGTAAACTTTGTTTTTAAAAGATTTATTTATGTATTATTATTATTATTATTATTATTATTATTATTATTATTATTATTATTATTATTAATATTATTATTATTATTATTATATGTCTGATGTCTTCTATAAAATGCAAAAAGTAATAAATAATATAAATAAAGAACAATAATAATAAATAAAAAACATACTGAATCAGCAGGTGTGTCTCAGCTTTTGGCCAATATTTTAAACAAATAAAACATGATTAAACAGGGAACAGGAAATGTTGCGGTGGTTATAAACAGTTTGTGGTGGTTAAACTTTAAAGGTAAAAGGTGGGCTGGGGGAGGAGATGCAGGTTGGGGGTGTTACTATAAAACTAACAGCATTCCAGACTCTCTGCATTTGACTGCAGCACAACCATTTCAACAGGTAAGCAGCTTCTGATACCAACACTATCTTCTGAATACTTGTTATATGGATACTTCACACTTAAGGGGTGCATGCATGTGTGTCTATGGCAACGCAGATGGTCTGAAAATTTTTGGCTGCAGCGCTCAGGGACCCGTCTGTGATTTGTGATGTGCTCTTATCAACAGAGAACAAAGATGAAGATGCAAGCCGCCTTCTTGCTGTTCTTCCTGATGTCTGCCAGCGGCTTCCTTCAAAATCGTAAAGACCCACTTACGCCCTATGCACAGTTTGAAAAGTTTCTTAGGGTGCATATTAATACTACAATGCATGTCAACGACTGTTCCGACATGCTCAAAAAGATTAATGAAGGCCGGAAAAAGTGTAAGCGAATCAATACTTTTATCCAAGCAACCATGCAGGATGTCATTGATGTGTGCAAGAGTGCAGAGAAATTCCAAGATAAGGATCAAATTCTGGATAGCAACGGAAAGTTCAAGATCATAGAGTGTACGCTGAAAAGTACGCTTGAAGAGTCCCCCGTGTGCGAATATCAGGGTGAGATCAAGGAGGCCAAGATCAAGATCAAATGTACCAAAATGAGCCTGCCAGTGCACTTCATTGATGTTGCAGAATATGATTATGAAGCAATGTTGTGGTATTAAAAGCACTGTGTAACTTGCTGTGTCACTAACCGTGGCAAATTCTCTCTGTTGTGATCTATGTAGTATCACGTGTATTGACTGGACCGTATGAGCCTCTTAAAATGTAATAAAATGAATATCAAATGTTGACTGTGTGTGTGTGTCTGGAGCAATAATCAGTCTAATTTAGTGTGCGTTAAAAGATGTGGGAAAGGCAGCAATAACTTAGCAATATGATCTATAATAATATGCACAATTATTTAAAGAGGGGGTTAACTGTTAACACATAACACGTTTAGATCACCATGTTCCCTTTTACAGTAAAGTTTTAAAAATGCTGTACCTGCTGAAAACATTATTAACACGTCGTGCTTTTGTATATTTATGGAGCATAGTTCTGTCGAAATGGGCTGCCCTGTCGAAACGAGCTCCCCGCAGCCTAAATCGACAGTGACATCCATTGATTCATGCTCATCCCATAGAAATAAGCTACCTTACGTTTTTCCGTTTACAGTTGTACAGATCCAATAAAGTGAACCCCCCCAGTTTTACAACATATTTCTTTGGGTTAGAGACAGCGGGTTTGATGCTGTTTGCACACGGTGATCACACTTTATGCCTTAGTTATGTCAAATTTACACTTATTAATTTGAATATGCAGAGTTCATTTCAACAGTCGTATTCTGCTATCAAATAAAGCGCCGGCAAAAAGCAGCACATATCAACAGGCCAATTTAGCCATCGAATAATATTCCCACTGTAGAATCACCATTATTCACTCATTTATATGAATATGTGTAGAGGTAGCTCATTTTGACAGGTCTATATATTCTATCCCACTGTCTAAGAGAAAGAAATTACTGGGAACACTGAAATTTTTATATTAAATATGTATTATTTAACGGTAATATCATAGGCAACAGTGTGAATTATACTATTATAATATAATGATATTTAGGCCCGAGCCCCTACAGGGTGTAGGGCCCATTGCTTTTGCAACCTCGATCGCTTCCTGCGTGAACAGCAGTATCCTAGCAACCCATGCTGAAGGCATGGGACATGCATATTTGTTCTTGCTAACAAGTCAAAGTCAAAGTAGAGTGAAGCACCTCCTGTCCCCAAACACACTCCTGATATGAAGCTGTATCCAAGCCCCCATGCCGAAGGTATGGCCCATATTTATAGCTGCTAAAATGAGTGGAAATCAATGGCCGACCACGAAGAGATGGTGATTCACCAATGACCCCACAGTGACGTGGGGAATCTCGAAAGCTTTCAAAAAAATATATAATATGCATTTCCTATGTTAAAGGATATATTGTTTTTGCTAAAATTATTATTATTTTTTATTTATTATATTAGTTATTTATTCTTTTTTCTTCTGCTCTTTGAGTTCTAATTTGACCCTCTGAACACGCTCAAAAACTCACCAAATTTTGCCCAAAATTCAGAAGTGGCGAAGAATTTGATAAAATATATGTTGCATGCATGGGTATAAGAAAATGGCGCGACAGCGCCACCTGCAAAACTCAAAATACATTGCGCCTACGGGAGACGTCCCGACGTAAAGTTTGTCGTACAGTCAAACAGTTTGGTACAGACATTCCTCATGTGAAGACAGAAAAAAAATATTATTAGGGCCACGCCCCCTGACAAACCAGAAGGCGGCCATCTTGGATTTGCTCCCGTTCAACTATACAAAGTCCGATTGGGCTCAAATTTTAATCACTTGTTTAACTTTTGTGCCAAAGCCTATTAATTGTGACACGAGCAAAAATGGTGTGATAGCGCCCCCTGCAGGACACCATTGAAAAGATATATTATGTTTTGAATCATGAATTACTATGGAAACGGCGGCAGAGCAAAGAGATTTTTTTTACCATTGAAAAGACATGATATTATGTTTTGAATCATTAATTACTATGGAAACAGTGCCAGAGCAAAGAGAACGTTTTTTACCATTGAGAAGATATGATATTATGTTTTGAATCATTAATTATTATGGAAACGGCGCCAGGACAGCAACATTCTGGAACTTATGAAATGTACGCAGAGGAAAAGCCGCAATTTGAGAACTTTTTACCATTCTAATGATACTGTTGTAATTGTTAATTACAATGAAAACAGGACCAGAGAGGACTTCTTTTCATTGAAAAGATATGATGTTATATTTAGAATCATTAATTACTATGGAAACGGCGCCAGAGCAATGAGAAGATTTTTTACCATTGAAAAGATATATTATGTTTTGAATCATTAATCACTATGGAAACGGCGCCAGAGCAAAGAGAACATTTTTTACCATTGAAAAGATATGATATTATGTTTTGAATCATTAAATACTATGGAAACGGCGCCAGAACAGCAATATTCTGGAACTTATGAAACGGAGCCAGAGGAAAAGCCACAATTTGAGAACGTTTTACCTTTCTAATGATACTGTTGTAAGTGATAATTACTATGAAAACGGCACCAGAGAAAAGGCGACATTTTGAGGACTTCTTACCATTGAAAAGATATGATGTTATATTTAGAATGATTAATTACTATGGAAATGGCGCCAGAGCAAAAAGAAAGTTTTTTACCATTGGAAAGATATGATATTATGTTTTGAATCATGAAATACTATGGAAATGGTGCCAGAACAGAAACATTCTGGAACTTATAAAACGGAGCCAGAGGAAAAGCCACAATTTGAGAACTTTTTACCATTCTAATGATAGTCTTGTAATTGTTAATTACTATGAAAACAGCACCAGAGAAAAGGCGACATTTTGAGGACTTCTTACCATTGAAAAGTTATGATGTTATAATTAGAATAATTAATTACTAGGAAAACGGCGCCAGAGCAAAGAGAACCTTTTTTTAGATTGAAAAGATATGATATTATGTTTTGAATCATTACTTACTATGGAAAGAGTGCCAGACCAAAGAGAACATTTTTTACCATTGAAAAGATATATTATGTTTTTTCAATTCAATTCAATTCAATTTATTTTGTAGCGCCCAAAATCGCAACAACAGTAGCCTCTAAGGGCGTTCCAAGATATGGATGAGTAAAACATACACACAGACATATCAAAACAGGAATAAACAACATTCATGTAAAGCAGCAAATGAAACATTGTCCAGTCATCCCCTGTCCTTAGACCCTCCTTCTCAGCAAGGAAAAACTCCAAAAAACCCAGGGTCCTGGGAAAAAGAAGAAACCTCAGGGAGAACTACAGTGAAGGAGGGATCCACTCCCATGGACGGACAGGCTATAGATGTCCAGGCCCGTGGGCCAGTTCAGTATGACCACAGCTACCCAGGTGGGGAAGAGCCGGGCGAGGAGGAGGAGAAGAGGGGCGAGGAGGAGGAGCCGGGCGAGGAGGAAGAGCCAGGCGAGGAGGAGGAGCCAGGCGAAGAGGAGGAGCCAGGCGAGGAGGAGGAGAGAGGTCCAGCTGCCATCAGGCGTCTGAAAGAGTTCCACTCCACAGGGGAGTGGGACAGGGGACAACATGTGAATAGCAATGAACAAACTACAGATGAGAACATAGTGAGTGATGCTGGTGAGAAAAAGGAGGAAACAGAGGACAGTGCTCAGGTTGCCACACTTCCCCAGCTTGTTATCTCCTGCGGCAGCTTATCTTAGTGACATCAACTAAGTAACCTGGTCATAAGCTATTCCGAAGAGGAAGGTTTTAAGCCTGGTCTTAAATAAAGAGACTGTGGGTGCCTGTTTAACATCAACAGGGAGTTGATTCCATAACACAGGAGCTTGGTAACTGAAGGCTCTCCCCCCCACTGTACTTTTAGACACTCTAGGAACCACTAATAATCCTGCATTCTGAGAGCGAAGTGCTCTATTTGGCTGATAGGGGACAATGGCATCCTGAAGATATGATGGGGCCATATTGTTTAAGGCTTTGTATGTCAGAAGGAGAACTTTGAATTTAATTCTAAACTCGACAGGAAGCCAGTGAAGTGATTTTAACACAGGACTGATGTGATCACGTCTTTTAGTTCCTGTTAGGACCCTGGCCGCTGCATTTTGGACCAACTGGAAGCTTCTTAAAGTACCTTTAGTGCAGACGGTGAGCAGAGAATTACAGTAATCTAGTCTGGATGTAACAAATGCATGGATAAGTTTTTCAGCATCATTTTTAGGCAAAATTTTTCTGATTTTAGTTATGTTTCGCAGGTGAAAATATGCAGTTTTACAAGCTTGGTTTATATGAGCTGTGAATGAGAGATTTTGGTCAAATACGACTCCAAGGTTTTTTACAGTAGAGCTAGAGGCTATACTCACATTGTCAAGTGAGATTATCTGGTCTGACAGAGAATCTCTCTGACCTTTAGGACCGACAACAATGACCTCTGTTTTTTCAGGGTTTAAGAGGAGGTAATTCAGGGTCATCCAGGTTTTGATGTCCTTCACACAGGCACTGAGCTTATCGATTTGATCGGTCTGATTAGGTTTCATTGATAAGTACAGCTGAGTGTCATCAGCATAGCAGTGGAAATTAATGCCATGTTTTCTGATAATGTTACCTAATGGCAACATATACAGAGTAAACAGGATTGGACCAAGCACAGATCCTTGTGGAACACCACAAGCTACTTTAGAGCAGGGAGAGGTGCACTGGTTTACACTAACAAACTGGTACCTATCTGATAGATAGGATTTAAACCATTTGAGGGCGGTCCCTCTGACACCTATGTCACATTCTAACCTCTGCAGTAGAATGTTGTGATCAATGGTGTCAAACGCTGCACTGAGGTCCAGTAGGACCAGGACTGAAGCCAGCCCGTTATCAGCAGCTAGTAGCAAATCATTTGTCACTTTAAGCAGAGCAGTTTCTGTGCTGTGGTGAGCTCTGAAACCAGACTGAAATTTTTCATATAAATTATTGCCCTGCAGATGGTGACAAAGCTGTTTCACCACAACTCGTTCCAGAATCTTTGAGAGAAATGGAAGATTCGAGATAGGTCTGTAGTTGGCTAGTTCATCAGGATTTAAGCTAGGTTTTTTCAAAAGCGGTTTAATTACAGCATATTTAAAGGACTGAGGAACAAAGCCATTTTCTAATGACATATTTATTATGTTATGGATGGAACCTATTATTAAGTGGAGAGCTTCTTTGAGGAGTTTGACTGGAATAGGGTCGAGCAAACAAGTTGATGGTTTGGACGACATGATGACTGAGGTAATCTCCACCTCATCGACAGGAGTAAATTTGTCTAATGCTGTTAGAGGATTTATGTGGGATATTGGTGTTACAGACTGGATTTGCAGAATTTGCTCGGGGCTGATTTTTGGAGTGGCTTCGTTGATCTTGTCTCTAATGGTTATAATTTTGTAATCGAAGAATTCAAGAAAGTCATCACAACTGAACTTCAAAGGGAGAAGAGACTCAGGGGCAGTATGCGAGTTTGTCAGCCTGGCTACAGTGCTGAACAGAAATCTGGGGTTGCTTTTGTTTACTTCTATTAGGTTTGAATAGTATCTGGTTTGTGCTTTTCGCAGAGCGACCTTATAAGAGAGCAGGCAGCGCTTCCATGCCTTCAGAGACTGCTCGGAGCGCGAGCGGCGCCAGAGCTTCTCTGTGCGTCTTACGTGTTGTTTGAGTGATCGCAATTCTGGAGTATACCAAGGAGCCGGAGGTCTTGGTTTAATGCTTTTCTGTTTTAGCGGAGCTGCAACATCGAGAGCAGATTTTAGGGTGAGCATTGTCCTATCAACAAACTGATCCATGATAATTGGATTAAAGTTGTTCTCATTGTCACATGGCATATCATTTAATACTGGCTCGATTATTTCTTTGAACTCGGCTACCGATTTTTCTGATATTGTTCTTTTCATTATAGTTTTCTCCTGCAGAGCTGGATAGTCTTTTAGTATGCAATTGAAAGGTTATTAAAAAATGGTCAGAGAGTATAGGGTTTTGAGGAATTACAAGTAAATCACTAATCTCAATACCATAAGTTAGGACGAGATCGAGAGTGTGATTGTGACAGTGAGTCGGCTTGTTCACACTCTGGGTAAAACCGATCCCATCCAGGAGAGCACCAAAAGCACTGCTGAGGCACTCACTGCTGTTATCAACATGAATGTTGAAATCTCCAACTATAACAATCCTTTCCCATTCCAAAACTAAACTTGAAATAAAGTCAGAAAACTCTGTCAGAAACTCGGCATAAGGACCAGGAGGTCGGTAGATTGTTATAAATATAACAGCTTTTTGGTTTTTCCAGTTGGTGCACGTAATAGATAGTGCGAGGCTTTCAAAGGAGCCGGAATGTATAATTAGATTTGAGGCTGAGAATTAGGCTGGAGTGAGAAATGACGGCCACACCGCCACCTCGACCAGTGCTCCTGGCACTTTGAAAGTTCACGTGACTTGGAGGTGTAGATTCGTTTAGTCTAACATAATCATTTTCCTGAAGCCATGTTTCAGTTAAAGCTAGAAGATCAATATTAAAGTCGCCAATTAATTCATTTATTAAAAGAGATTTAGAAGAGAGGGACCTGATGTTTAGCAGTCCACATTTTACACACTTATCATTTTGTTTATTTGCGACACATGTATTTATTTTTATTAAGTTATGAGGTCTGACGCCTTTCCTATCAGAGTTCAGTTGACTTTTATTTGTGCTTTTTACATGCTTAATTTGTTTGTTTGCAACACAATTATTTATTTTTATTAAGTTATGAAACCTGACGCCTTTCCTATCAGACTTTAGTTGAGTTTTATTTGTGCTTTTATGCATTTATTTTGTTTATTTGCGATGCATGTATTTATTTCTATTGAGTTAGGAGATCTGATACCTTTCCTATCAGAGTTTAGGTATGTTTTGTTTGTGCTTTTGTGCGTGGGACATACACAACCTCAGCCGGTCTGGGAGAATTGTTCATGCAGGGTGGCTCAGAGGAGGCCCCTGTACGTGGCGCACACACAGTCTCAGCCTGTTTGGAGCTGTTCTCGCTAACAGAGCAGTGCCTCACTAGTCTACTCTGCTCCCTAGCGTCACTGACACTCCCTGAGCTAGTCTGTGTGCTAGTCTTACCTGATGGTCATCTAAGACTAACCATAATATTCTGCACTAGGAGGGAGGACCCAGCCGCGGTGGGATGAATGCCGTCACTACGTATAAGCCTGGGCTTCCTCAAATGCCCTCCAGTTGTCTATGAAGACGACATCATTCTGCGGGCACCAATTGGACAACCACTGGTTGACAGCTGAAAAGCGGCTGAACATTTCACAATTGGCATAATTTGGAAGGGGGCCAGAGAAGTACACGGACTCCGACATCGACTTAGCCAAATCACAAACTGCCGCTATCTGCAACTTCACCACCTCTGACTGACCGCGCCGAGTATCGTTACCCCCCGCGTGTATAACGATCCGGCGGTACCTGTTCTTACTTTTCTTTAAAAGCCTAAGATTCCCCTCGATGTCACCCAGTCTGGCTCCAGGGTAACACCGTGTGGAAGCTGCAGGCAGTTCCACGTCCCTGACTATGGAGCTCCCTATGACTAGAGTGTCCCGCGTCCAGCTCAAGGGGGCGAACCTGTTCCGGACGGGGAGCGCCCTGCTCTCAGCCCTGTGTCCCTGGTCTCCTGGAGTCCTGCGCTCAGCTATGTGTCCCTGATCTGCAGTCCTGGTCTTAGCCCTGCGCTTGCGTCTAAATGTCACAAAACTGTCCTGGTCTGGTCCCGGCTGCACGGGATGCGCCGGGGGGGGGCTGCTCTCGCTAGCTACGCTCAAGCTAATGCGGTCCGCGGTCCCTGCTACTGCCTGACTATAACTCGGCTTGAGCGCCTCCAATGAGCGGATCCGCGTTTCTAACTCTGTAACCCTGGCCTCGAGGACTGCCACTACGCTGCACTTAGCGCAACTATCCCTGTCACTATCAAATAAGCCAGGGTTCTCACTCCACATGTTGCAACTAGAGCAGGAAAGAGGGGCGAGAGTTTTAGCCATGATGCTAGGCTAGGCTAGATCAGGCTGAAACTACAAGCTGAAACTACAGAGAGAGAGAGGCTTAGACCACGAATTACGGAGCGCTAGATGCTGAATAAACTTCGATGGTTTGACGAAGTACTCAGGCACTAGTTTAGATGGATTCGTGGATTAACAGATTCAGTAGAGAGATGCTAGTAAGAGTGCTTCGCAAAACAGCTCGCAAACAGAATTCACTCACCCGGAAGTGAATCATTAATTACTATGGAAACAGTGCGGGAGCAAAGAGATTTTTTTTTACCATTGCAAAGATATGATATTATGTATTGAATCATGAATTACTATGGAAACGGCGCCAGAACAGAAATATTCTGGAACTTATAAAATGGAGCCAGAGGAAAAGCCACAATTTGAGAACGTTTTACCATTCTAATGATACTGTTGTAATTGGTAATTACTATGAAAACAGCACCAGAGAAAAGGCAACATTTTGAGGACTTCTTACTATTGAAAACATATGATGTTATATTTAGAATCATTAATTACTATGGAAATGGCGCCAGAGCAAAAAGAATGTTTTTTACCATTGGAAAGATATGATATTATGTTTTGAATCATTGATTACTATGTAAACGGTGCCAGAGCAAAGAGAACATGTTTTACCATTGAAAGGATAAGATATTGTGTTTTGAATCATGAAATACTATGGAAATGGCGCCAGAACAGAAACATTCTGGAACTTATAAAATGGAGCCAGAGGAAAAGCCACAATTTGAGAACTTTTTACCATTCTAATGATAGTCTTGTAACTGTTAATTACTATGAAAACATGACCAGAGAAAAGGCGACATTGTGAGGACTTCTGACCATTGAAAAGTTATGGTGTTATAATTAGAATCATTAATTACTAGGAAAACGGCGCCAGAGCAAAGAGAACATGTTTTACCATTGAAAGGATATGATATTATGTTTGAATCATGAATTACTATGGAAACGGCGCCAGAACAGAAATATTCTGGAACTTATAAAATGGAGCCAGAGGAAAAGCCACAATTTGAGTACTTTTTACCATTCTAATGATACTGTTGTCATTGTAAATTACTATGAAAACAGCACCAGAGAAAAGGCGACATTTTGAGGACTTCTTACCATTGAAAAGATATAATGTTATATTTAGAATCATTATTTACTATGGAAACGGCGCGAGAGCAAAGAGAACATTTTTTACCATTGAAAAGTGTTAGAATAATTATGTATATTATCCCATATTTGTCTTAATCATGTGTTAGATATTTGTGTATTTGCAATAATCTCTTTTGTGCTTGAAAACTGTGTGCAGTACTTTTCCACTGACTGCTGTGCAGCTGATGCCTGGCAGGAGCCAGGCTTATCAGCCTATGCGACAGGAGCTGTTTGATTTTGGCAAAACATGAACTGAATGTGCTCAAATTCCAGCGTGGTCACCGCGCTCAGCCTACTGTCCGACCTTGATCAATAATGCATAATTATGTTTTATTTTATTTGTCATATCTTGGTATCGTTGCTGTTTTCCCCCTTTCCCTTAGAGCAGCGACACCCAATGTAACCAGGGTCATCCTAATGTAAATAAAAGTGAGGAGACGGGGCCGTGCTTCAGAGCAGGTTGGAGAGTGTATCTGGGCACGTCTCAATCCGTTCTCCTCGCGAGTAAAACCAAATAATCTCTCTTGTCTTTCTTCCCTGAATGTTTTAGATGGTGTTTAAACCTAACAAAAAGATATATTATGTTTTGAATAATTAATTACTATGGAAACAGTGCCAGAGCAAAGAGAACATTTTTTTAGATTGAAAAGATATGATATTATGTTTTGAATCATTACTTACTATGGAAAGAGCGCCAGAGCAAAGAGAACATTTTTTACCATTGAAAAGATATATTATGTTTTCAATCATTAATTACTATGGAAATGGTGCCAGTGCAAAGAGTTTTTTTTACCATTGCAACGATATGATATTATGTATTGAATCATGAATTACTATGGAAACGGCGCCAGAACAGGAACATTCTGGAACTTATAAAACGGAGCCAGAGGAAAAGCCACAATCTGAGAACTTTTTACCATTCTAATGATAGTCTTGTAATTGTTAATTACTATGAAAACAGCACCAGAGAAAAGGCGACATTGTGAGGACTTCTTACCATTGAAAAGTTATGATGTTATAATTAGAATCATTAATTACTAGGAAAACGGTGCCAGAGCAAAGAGAACATGTTTTACCATTGAAAGGATATGATATTATGTTTTGAATCATGAATTACTATGGAAACAGTGCCAGAGCAAAGAGATTTTCTCTTACCATTGAAAAGATATGATATTATGTATTGAATCATGAATTACTATTGAAACAGCACCAGAACAGAAATATTCTGGAACTTATAAAACGGAGCCAGAGGAAAAGCCACAATTTGAGTACTTTTTACCATTCTAATGATACTGTTGTCATTGTAAATTACTATGAAAACAGCACCAGAGAAAAGGCGACATTTTGAGTACTTCTTACCATTGAAAAGATATAATGTTATATTTAGAATCATTATTTACTATGGAAACGGCGCGAGAGCAAAGAGAACATTTTTTACCATTGAAAAGATATATTATGTTTTGAATCATTAATTACTATGAAAACAGCACCAGAGAAAAGGCGACATTTTGAGGACTTCTTATCATTGAAAAGATATGATGTTATATTTAGAATCATTAATTACTATGGAAATCGCGCCAGAGAAAAAGAATGTTTTTTACCATTGAAAATGTATGATATTTTATTTATTTATTTATTGTTTATTTGATAGGGACAGATACAACAAACATAGATCAACATCTGATGCAGGTACCACAGTGTTTTAGCCAAAGGCTAATTTGCAACACCAGTCCCTGGGAGGGCTTTTAAACAGATTTCAGTAAGTAAAAATAAAATAAAATGTATTGATAATGGTTTATCAATACTGAGAATAGAAGAAATGGATAAGCTAAGACAGAGAAAAGGCGACATTTTTAGGACTTCTTACCATTGAAAAGTTATGATGTTATAATTAGAATCATTAATAACTAGGGAAACGGCGCCAGAGAAAAGAGAACATTTTTTACCATTGAAAAGATATGATATTATGTTTTGAATCATGAATTACTATGGAAACGGCGACAGAACAGAAATATTCTGGAACTGATAAAATGGAGCCAGAGGAAAAGCCACAATTTGAGAACTTTTTACCATTCTAATGATACTGTTGTAATTGGTAATTACAATGAAAACAGCACCAGAGAAAAGGCGACATTTTGAGGACTTCTTACCATTGAAAAGATATGTTATATTTAGAATCATTATTTACTGTGGAAATGGCACCAGAGCAAAGATAACATTTTTTACCATGGAAAAGATATGATATTATGTTTTGAATCATTAATTACTATGGAAATGGCGCCAGAGCAAACAGAATGTTTTTTACCATCAGAAAGATCTGATATTATGTTTTGAATCATTGATTACTATGTAAACGGCACCAGAGCAAAGAGAAAATATTTTACCATTGAAAGGATAAGATATTGTGTTTTGAATCATGAATTACTATGGAAACGGCGCCAGAGCAAAGAGAACATTTTTTACCACTGAAAAGATATGATATTATGTTTTGAATCATTAATTCCTATAGAAACAGTGCCAGAGCAAAGAGAACATTTTTTACCATTGAAAAGATATGATATTATGTTTTCAATCATGAATTACTATGGAAACGGCGCCAGAGCAAAGAGAATTTTTATACACCATTGAAAAGATATGAAATTATGTTTTGAATCATTAATTACTATGGAAACGGCGCCAGAGCAATGAGAATATTTTTTACCATTGAAAAGATATATTATGTTTTGAATCATTAATTACTATGGAAACGGTGCCAGAGCAAAGAGAATTTTTTTTTTACCATTGAAAAGAAATGATATTATGTTTTGAATCATTAAATAATATGGAAACTGCGCCAGAACAGCAACATTCTGGAACTTATGAAACGGAGCCAGAGGAAAAGCCAAAATTTGAGAACTTTTTACCATTCTAATGATACTGTTGTAATTGTTAATTACTAAGAAAACAGCACCAGAGAGGACTTCTCTTCATTGAAAAGATATGATGTTATATTTAGAATCATTAATTACTATGGAAACGGCCCAGAGCAATGAGAATATTTTTTTTACCATTGAAAAGATATATTATGTTTTGAATCATTAATTACTATGGCAACGGTTCCAGAGCAAAGAGAATTTTTTTTTTACCATTGAAAAGATATATTTTGTTTTGAATCATTAATCACTATGAAAACGGTGCCAGAACAGCAACATACTGGAAGGTATGAAATGGAGCCAGAGGAAAAGCCACATTTTGAGAACTTTATACCTTTATAATGAAACTGTTGTAATTGTTAATTACTATGAAAACAGCACCAGGAGGACTTCTTACCATTGAAAACATATGATGTTATATTTAGCATAATTAATTACTATGGAAACGACGCAAGAGCAAAGAGAACATTTTTTTACCACTGAAAAGATATGATATTATGTTTTGAATCATTAATTACTATGGAAACAGTGCCAGAGCAAAGATAACATTTTTTACCATTGAAAAGATATGATATTATGTTTTGAATCATTAATTACTATGGAAGCGGCGACAGAACGGAAATATTCTGGAACTTATTAAACGGAGCCAAAGGAAAAGCCACACTTTGGAACTTTTTACCTTTCTAATGATACTGTTGTAATTGTTAATTGCTATGAAAACAGCACCAGAGAAAAGGCAACATTTTGAGGACTTCTTACCATTGAAAACATATGATGTTATATTTAGGATCATTAATTACTAGGGAAACGGCGCCAGAGCAAAGATAATTTTTTATGTACCATTGAAAAGATATGAAATTATGTTTTGAATCATTAATTACTATGGAAACGGTGCCAGAGCAAAGAGAACATTTTTTACCATTGAAAAGTTATGATATTATGTTTTGAATCATTGATTACTATGGTAACGGCGCCAGAGCAAAGAGAACATTTTTTACCATTGAAAAGATATGATATTATGTTTTGAATCATTAATTACTATGGAAATGGCGCCAGAACAGCAACATTCTGGAACTTATGAAACGGAGCCAGAGGAAAAGCCACAATTTGAGAACTTTTTACCATTCTAATGATACTGTTGTAATTGTTAATTCTATGAAAACAGCACCAGAAAAAAGGCAACATTTTGAGGACTTCTTACCATTGAAAACATATGATCTTGTATTTCGAATCATTAATTACTATGGAAAAGGCGCCAGAGCAAAAAGAATGTTTTTTACCATTGAAGATATGATATTATGTTTTGAATCATGATTTACTATGGAAACGGCGCCAGAACAGAAACATTCTGGAACTTATTAAACGGAGCCAGAGGAAAAGCCACAATTTGAGAACTTTTTACCATTCTAATGATAGTTTTGTAATTGTTAATTACTATGAAAACAGCACCAGAGAAAAGACGACATTTTGAGGACTTCTTCCCAATGAAAAGTTATGATGTTATATTTAGAATCATTAATTACTAGGGAAACGGCGCCAGAGCAAAGAGAAAAAATTTTACCACTGAAAAGATATATTATGTTTTGAATCATTAATTACTATAGAAACAGTGCCAGAGCAAAGAGAAAATTTTTTACCATTGAAAAGATATGATATTATGTTTTGAATCATGAATTACTATGGAAACGGCGCCAGAGCAAAGAGAATTTTTATATACCATTGAAAAGATATGAAATTATGTTTTGAATCATTAATTACTATGAAAACGGCGCCAGAACAGCAACATTCTGGAAGGTATGAAATGGAGCCAGAGGCAAAGCCACAATTTGAGAACTTTTAACCTTTCTAATGATACTGTTGTAATTGTTAATTACTATGAAAACAGCACCAGAGACAAGGCAACATTTTGAGGACTTCTTACCATTGAAAACATATGATGTTATATTTAGCATCATTAATTACTATGGAAATGACACAAGAGCAAAAAGAACAATGTTTTACCACTGTAAAGATATGATATCAACCCAAAACATGCCCGCACCCCTATGAACTAACATCAAGGACCATGTTGTCCACCCTCCTGTGGGCTCACCACCTGCAGAGGGGTTCATAGGGGGGGTCAGGTGCTATGAGTATTGGGCAGCACGCTGCCCCCGCGACCCAGCCGGATTAAGCGGGAGAAGATGGATGGATGGATGGAAGATATGATATTATGTTTTGAATCATTAATTACTATGGAAACAGTGCCAGAGCAAAGAAAACATTTTTTACCATTGAAAAGATATATTATTTTATGAATCATTACTTACTATGGAAACAGCGTCAGAGTAAAGAGGAAACTTTTTACCATTGAAAAGATATCATATTATGTTTTGAATCATTAATTGGTATGGACACGGCACCAGAACAGCAACATTCTGGAACTTATGAAACAGAGCCAGAGGAAAAGCCACAATTTGAGATCTTTTTACCTTTCTAATGATACTGTTGTAAGTGTTAATTACTATGAAAACAGCACCAGAGAAAAGGCGATATTTTGAAGACTTCTTACCATTGAAAAGAAATGATGTTATATTTAGAATCATTAATTACTATGGAAATGGCGCCAGAGCAAAAAGAATGTTTTTTACCATTGAAAAGATATGATATTATGTTTTGAATCATGATTTACTATGGAAACGGCACCAGAACAGAAACATTCTGGAACTTATTAAACGGAGCCAGAGGAAAAGCCACAATTTGAGAACTTTTTACCATTCTAATGATAGTTTTGTAATTGTTAATTACTATGAAAACAGCACCAGAGAAAAGGCAACATTTTGAGGACTTCTTACCATTGAAAACATATGATGTTATATTTAGCATCATTAATTACTATGGAAACGACGCAAGAGCAAAGAGAACATTTTTTACCACTGAAAAGATATGATATGTTTTGAATCATTAATTATTATAGAAACAGTGCCAGAGCAAAGAAAAAATTTTTTACAATTGAAAAGATATGATATTATTTTTTGAATCATTACTTAGTATGGAAACCATGCCAGAGCAAATAGAATTTTTTTTACCATTGAAAATATATATTATGTTTTGAATCATTAATTACTATGGAAACGGCGCCAGAACAGCAACATTCTGGAACTTATGAAACGGAGCCACAGGAAAAGCCAAAATTTGAGAACTTTTTACCATTCTAATGATACTTTTGTAATTGTTAATTACTATGAAAACAGCACCAGAGAAAAGGCAACATTTTGAGGACTTCTTACCATTGAAAACATATCATGTTATATTTAGCATCATTAATTACTATGGAAACGACTCAAGAGCAAAAAGAACAATGTTTTACCACTGAAAAGATATGATATTATGTTCTGAATCATTAATTACTATGGAAACAGGGCCAGAGCAAAGAAAACATTTTTTACCATTGAAAAGATATATTATCTTTTGAATCATTACTGACTCTGGAAACAGCGCCAGAGTAAAGAGAAAACGTTTTACCATTGAAAGATATGATATTATGTTTTGAATCATTGATTACTATGTAAACGGCACCAGAGCAAAGAGAAAATATTTTACCATTGAAAGGATAAGATATTGTGTTTTGAATCATGAATTACTAAGGAAACGGCGCCAGAGCAAAGATAATTTTTTGTACCATTGAAAAGATATGAAATTATGTTTTGAATCATGAATTACTATGGAAACGGCGCCAGAACAAAGAGAACATTTTTTACCACTGAAAAGATATGATATTATGTTTTGAATCATTAATTCCTATAGAAACAGTGCCAGAGCAAAGAGAAAATTTTTTACCATTGAAAAGATATGATATTATGTTTTGAATCATGAATTACTATGGAAATGGCGCCAGAGCAAAGAGAATTTTTATACACCATTGAAAAGATATGAAATTATGTTTTGAATCATTAATTACTATGGAAACGGCGCCAGAGCAATGAGAATATTTTTTACCATTGAAAAGATATATTATGTTTTGAATCATTAATTACTATGGAAACGGTGCCAGAGCAAAGAGAATTTTTTTTTTACCATTGAAAAGAAATGATATTATGTTTTGAATCATTAAATAGTATGGAAACTGCGCCAGAACAGCAACATTCTGGAACTCATGAAACGGAGCCAGAGGAAAAGCCAAAATTTGAGAACTTTATACCTTTATAATGAAACTGTTGTAATTGTTAATTACTATGAAAACAGCACCAGGAGGACTTCTTACCATTGAAAACATATGATGTTATATTTAGCATAATTAATTACTATGGAAACGACGCAAGAGCAAAGAGAACATTTTTTTTACCACTGAAAAGATATGATATTATGTTTTGAATCATTAATTACTCTGGAAACAGCGCCAGAGCAAAGAGAAAATTTTTTACCACTGAAAAGATATGATATTATGTTTTGAATCATTAATTACTCTGGAAACGGCGCCAGAGCAAAGAGAATTTTTTTTTACCATTGAAAAGATATGATATTATGTTTTGAATCAATAATTACTATGGAAACGGCGCCAGAACAGCAACATTCTGGAACTTATGAAACGGAGCCAGAGGAAAACCCACAATTTGAGAACTTTTTACCATTCTAATGACACAGTTGTAATTGTTAATTACTACGAAAACAGCACCAGAGAGGACTTCTTTTCATTGAAAAGATATGATGTTATATTTAGAATCATTAATTACTATGGAAACGGCCCAGAGCAATGAGAAGATTTTTTACCATTGAAAAGATATGATGTTATATTTAGAATCATTAATTACTAAGGAAATGGCGCCAGAGCAAAAAGAATGTTTTTTACCATTGAAAAGATATGATATTATGTTTTGAATCATGATTTACTATGGAAACGGCACCAGAACAGAAACATTCTGGAACTTATTAAACGGAGCCAGAGGAAAAGCCACAATTTGAGAACTTTTTACCATTCTAATGATAGTTTTGTAATTGTTAATTACTATGAAAACAGCACCAGAGAAAAGGCAACATTTTGAGGACTTCTTACCATTGAAAACATATGATGTTATATTTAGCATCATTAATTACTATGGAAACGACGCAAGAGCAAAGAGAACATTTTTTACCACTGAAAAGATATGATATGTTTTGAATCATTAATTATTATAGAAACAGTGCCAGAGCAAAGAAAAAAATTTTTACCATTGAAAAGATATGATATTATTTTTTGAATCATTACTTAGAATGGAAACCATGCCAGAGCAAATAGAATTTTTTTTACCATTGAAAATATATATTATGTTTTGAATCATTAATTAATATGGAAACAGCGCCAGAACAGCAACATTCTGGAACTTATGAAACGGAGCCACAGGAAAAGCCAAAATTTGAGAACTTTTTACCATTCTAATGATACTTTTGTAATTGTTAATTACTATGAAAACAGCACCAGAGAAAAGGCAACATTTTGAGGACTTCTTACCATTGAAAACATATCATGTTATATTTAGCATCATTAATTACTATGGAAACGACTCAAGAGCAAAAAGAACAATGTTTTACCACTGAAAAGATATGATATTATGTTCTGAATCATTAATTACTATGGAAACAGCGCCAGAGTAAAGAGAAAATGTTTTACCATTGAAAAGATATGATATTATGTTTTGAATCATGAATTACTATGGAAACGGTGCCAGAGCAAAGAGAATTTTTTTTTACCATTGAAAAGATATATTATGTTTTGAATCATTAATTACTATTCTGGTTATTCTGGAACTTATGAAACGGAGCCACAGGAAAAGCCAAAATTTGAGACATTTTTACCATTCTAATGATACTGTTGTAATTGTTAATTACTAAGAAAACAGCACCAGAGAGGACTTCTTTTCATTGAAAAGATATGATGTTATATTTAGAATCATTAATCACTATGGAAGCGGCGCCAGAGCTAAGAGAACATTTTTTACCATTGAAAAGATATTATATTATGTTTTGAATCATTGAAAACTATGGTAACGGAGCCAGAGCAAAGAGAACATTTTTTACCATTGAAAAGATATGATATTATGTTTTGAATCATTAATTACTATGGAAACAGCCCCAGAACAGCAACATTCTGGAACTTATGAAACGGAGCCAGAGGAAAAGCCACAATGTGAGAACTTTTTACCATTCTAATGATATTGTTGTAATTGTCAATTACTATGAAAACAGCACCAGAGAAAAAGCGACATTTTGAGGACTTCTTACCATTGAAAAGATATGTTATATTTAGAATCATTATTCACTATGGAAATGGCACCAGAGCAAAGATAACATTTTTTACCATTGAAAAGATATGATATTATGTTTTGAATTAATTACTATGGAAGCGGCGACAGAACAGAAATATTCTGGAACTTATAAAATGGAGCCAAAGGAAAAGCCACACTTTGGAACTTTTTACCTTTCTAATGATACTGTTGTAATTGTTAATTGCTATGAAAACAGCACCAGAGAAAAGGCAACATTTTGAGGACTTCTTACCATTGAAAACATATGATCTTGTATTTTGAATCATTAATTACTATTGAAACGACGCCAGAGCAAAGAGAACACTTTTACCACTGAAAAGATATGATATTATGTTTTGAATCATTAATTACTATTGAAACAGTGCAAGAGCAAAGAGAAATTTTTTTACTATTGAAAAGAAATATTATGTTTTGAATCATGAATTCCTATGGAAACGGCGCCAGAACAGCAACATTCTGGAACTTATGAAATGGAGCCAGAGGAAAAGCCACAATTTGAGAACTTTTTACCATTCTAATGATACTGTTGTAATTGTTAATTACTAAGAAAACAGCACCAGAGAGGACTTCTTTTCATTGAAAAGATATGATGTTATATATAGAATCATTAATTACTATGGAAACAGCGCCAGAGCAATGAGAAGATTTTTTACCATTGAAAAGATATATTATGTTTTCAATCATTACTTACTATAGAAACAGCACCAGGGCAAAGAGAAAAAATTTTAACATTGAAAAGATATGATATTATGCTCAGCATCATTAATATCTATGGAAATGACGCAAGAGCAAAGAGAACATTTTTTACCACTGAAAAGATATATTATGTTTTGAATCATTAATTACTATGGAAACAGTGCCAGAGCAAAGAGAACATTTTTTAACATTGAAAAGATATTATATTATGTTTTGAATCATGAATTACTGTGGAAACGGCACCAGAGCAAAGAGAATTTTTTTTTCCATTGAAGAGATATGATATTATGTTTTGAATCATTAATAACTATGGAAACGGCGCCAGAACAGCAACATTCTGGAACTTATGAAACGGAGCCACAGGAAAAGCCAAAATTTCAGAGCTTTTTACCATTCTAATGATACTTTTGTAATTGTTAATTACTATGAAAACAGCACCAGAGAAAAGGCAACATTTTGAGGACTTCTTACCATTGAAAACATATCATGTTATATTTAGCATCATTAATTACTATGGAAACGACGCAAGAGCAAAAAGAACAATGTTTTACCACTGAAAAGATATGATATTATGTTCTGAATCATTAATTACTATGGAAACAGGACCAGAGCAAAGAAAACATTTTTTACCATTGAAAGATATATTATTTTTTGAATCATTACTGACTCTGGAAACAGCGCCAGAGTAAAGAGAAAACGTTTTACCATTGAAAAGATATGATATTATGTTTTGAATCATGAATTACTATGGAAACGGTGCCAGAGCAAAGAGAATTTTTTTTACCATTGAAAAGATATATTATGTTTTGAATCATTAATTACTATTCTGGTTATTCTGGAACTTATGAAACGGAGCCACAGGAAAAGCCAAAATTTGAGACATTTTTACCATTCTAATGATACTGTTGTAATTGTTAATTACTAAGAAAACAGCACCAGAGAGGACTTCTTTTCATTGAAAAGATATGATGTTATATTTAGAATCATTAATCACTATGGAAGCGGCGCCAGAGCTAAGAGAACATTTTTTACCATTGAAAAGATATGATATTATGTTTTGAATCATTGAAAACTATGGTAACGGCGCCAGAGCAAAGAGAACATTTTTTACCATTGAAAAGATATGATATTATGTTTTGAATCATTAATTACTATGGAAACAGCGCCAGAACAGCAACATTCTGGAACTTATGAAACGGAGCCAGAGGAAAAGCCACAATTTGAGAACTTTTTAACATGCTAATGATACTGTTGTAATTGTTAATTGCTAAGAAAACAGCACCAGAGAAAAGGCAACATTTTGAGGACTTCTTACCATTGAAAACATATGATCTTATATTTCGAACTACTAACTATGGTAACGGCGCCAGAGCAAAGAGAACATTTTTTACCATTGAAAAGATATGATATTATGTTTTGAATCAGTAATTACTATGGAAACAGCACCAGAGCAAAGGGAAACTTTTTTACCATTGAAAAGATATACTGTGTTTTGAATCATTCATATCCTATGGAAACGGCGCCAGAACAGCAACATTCTGGAAATTATGAAACGGAGCCAGAGGAAAAGCCAAAATTTGGAAACTTTTTACCATTCTAATGATACTGTTGTAATTGTTAATTGCTTAGAAAACAGCACAAGAGAGGACTTCTCTTCATTGAAAAGATATGATGTTATATTTAGAATCATTAATTACTATGGAAACGGCGCCAGAGCAATGAGAAGATTTTTCACCATCGAAAAGATATATTATGTTTTGAATCATTAATTACTATGGAAACAGTGCCAGAGCAAAAGAGAATTTTTTTTACCATTGAAAAGATATATTATGTTTTGAATCATTAATTACTATGGAAACGGTGCCAGAGCAATGAGAAGATTTTTTACCATTGAAAAGATATATTATGTTTTGAATCATTAATTACTATGGAAACAGTGCCAGAGTAAAGAGTTTTTTTTTTTTACCATTGAAAAGATATGATATTATGTATTGAATCATGAATTACTATGGAAATGGCACCAGAACAGAAATATTCTGGAACTTATAAAACGGAGACAGAGGAAAAGCCACAATTTGAGAACTTTTTATCATTCTAATGATAATGTTGTAATTGTTAATTACTATGAAAACAGCACCAGAGAAAAGGCGACACTTTGAGGACTTCTTACCATTGAAAAGATATAATGTTATATTTAGAATCATTAATTAGTATGGAAACGGCGCCAGAGCAAAGGGAACATTGTTTACCATTGAAAAGATATGATATTATGTTTTGAATCATTAATTACTATGGAAACGGCGCCAGAACAGCAACATTCTGGAACTTATAAAATGGAGCAAGAGGAAAAGCCACAATTTGAGAACTTTTTACCATTCTAATGATAGTTTTGTAATTGTTAATTACTATGAAAGCAGCACCAGAGAAAAGGCGACATTTTGAGGACTTCTTACCATTCAAAAGATATAATGTTATATATAGAATCATTAATTACTATGGAAACAGCGCCAGAGCAATGAGAAGATTTTTTACCATTGAAAAGATATGATATTATGTTTTCAATCATTACTTACTATAGAAACAGCACCAGGGCAAAGAGAAAAAATTTTAACATTGAAAAGATATGATATTATGCTCAGCATCATTAATATCTATGGAAATGACGCAAGAGCAAAGAGAACATTTTTTACCACTGAAAAGATATATTATGTTTTGAATCATTAATTACTATGGAAACAGTGCCAGAGCAAAGAGAACATTTTTTAACATTGAAAAGATATTATATTATGTTTTGAATCATGAATTACTGTGGAAACGGCACCAGAGCAAAGAGAATTTTTTTTTCCATTGAAGAGATATGATATTATGTTTTGAATCATTAATAACTATGGAAACGGCGCCAGAACAGCAACATTCTGGAACTTATGAAACGGAGCCACAGGAAAAGCCAAAATTTCAGAGCTTTTTACCATTCTAATGATACTTTTGTAATTGTTAATTACTATGAAAACAGCACCAGAGAAAAGGCAACATTTTGAGGACTTCTTACCATTGAAAACATATCATGTTATATTTAGCATCATTAATTACTATGGAAACGACGCAAGAGCAAAAAGAACAATGTTTTACCACTGAAAAGATATGATATTATGTTCTGAATCATTAATTACTATGGAAACAGGACCAGAGCAAAGAAAACATTTTTTACCATTGAAAAGATATATTATTTTTTGAATCATTACTGACTCTGGAAACAGCGCCAGAGTAAAGAGAAAACGTTTTACCATTGAAAGATATGATATTATGTTTTGAATCATTGATTACTATGTAAACGGCACCAGAGCAAAGAGAAAATATTTTACCATTGAAAGGATAAGATATTGTGTTTTGAATCATGAATTACTAAGGAAACGGCGCCAGAGCAAAGATAATTTTTTGTACCATTGAAAAGATATGAAATTATGTTTTGAATCATGAATTACTATGGAAACGGCGCCAGAACAAAGAGAACATTTTTTACCACTGAAAAGATATGATATTATGTTTTGAATCATTAATTCCTATAGAAACAGTGCCAGAGCAAAGAGAAAATTTTTTACCATTGAAAAGATATGATATTATGTTTTGAATCATGAATTACTATGGAAATGGCGCCAGAGCAAAGAGAATTTTTATACACCATTGAAAAGATATGAAATTATGTTTTGAATCATTAATTACTATGGAAACGGCGCCAGAGCAATGAGAATATTTTTTACCATTGAAAAGATATATTATGTTTTGAATCATTAATTACTATGGAAACGGTGCCAGAGCAAAGAGAATTTTTGTTTACCATTGTAAAGAAATGATATTATGTTTTGAATCATTAAATAGTATGGAAACTGCGCCAGAACAGCAACATTCTGGAACTCATGAAACGGAGCCAGAGGAAAAGCCAAAATTTGAGAACTTTATACCTTTATAATGAAACTGTTGTAATTGTTAATTACTATGAAAACAGCACCAGGAGGACTTCTTACCATTGAAAACATATGATGTTATATTTAGCATAATTAATTACTATGGAAACGACGCAAGAGCAAAGAGAACATTTTTACCACTGAAAAGATATGATATTATGTTTTGAATCATTAATTACTCTGGAAACAGCGCCAGAGCAAAGAGAAAATTTTTTACCACTGAAAAGATATGATATTATGTTTTGAATCATTAATTACTCTGGAAACGGCGCCAGAGCAAAGAGAATTTTTACCATTGAAAAGATATGATAATATGTTTTGAATCAATAATTACTATGGAAACGGCGCCAGAACAGCAACATTCTGGAACTTATGAAACGGAGCCAGAGGAAAACCCACAATTTGAGAACTTTTTACCATTCTAATGACACAGTTGTAATTGTTAATTACTACGAAAACAGCACCAGAGAGGACTTCTTTTCATTGAAAAGATATGATGTTATATTTAGAATCATTAATTACTATGGAAACGGCCCAGAGCAATGAGAAGATTTTTTACCATTGAAAAGATATGATGTTATATTTAGAATCATTAATTACTAAGGAAATGGCGCCAGAGCAAAAAGAATGTTTTTTACCATTGAAAAGATATGATATTATGTTTTGAATCATGATTTACTATGGAAACGGCACCAGAACAGAAACATTCTGGAACTTATTAAACGGAGCCAGAGGAAAAGCCACAATTTGAGAACTTTTTACCATTCTAATGATAGTTTTGTAATTGTTAATTACTATGAAAACAGCACCAGAGAAAAGGCAACATTTTGAGGACTTCTTACCATTGAAAACATATGATGTTATATTTAGCATCATTAATTACTATGGAAACGACGCAAGAGCAAAGAGAACATTTTTTACCACTGAAAAGATATGATATGTTTTGAATCATTAATTATTATAGAAACAGTGCCAGAGCAAAGAAAAAAATTTTTACCATTGAAAAGATATGATATTATTTTTTGAATCATTACTTAGAATGGAAACCATGCCAGAGCAAATAGAATTTTTTTTACCATTGAAAATATATATTATGTTTTGAATCATTAATTAATATGGAAACAGCGCCAGAACAGCAACATTCTGGAACTTATGAAACGGAGCCAGAGGAAAAGCCACAATGTGAGAACTTTTTACCATTCTAATGATATTGTTGTAATTGTCAATTACTATGAAAACAGCACCAGAGAAAAAGCGACATTTTGAGGACTTCTTACCATTGAAAAGATATGTTATATTTAGAATCATTATTCACTATGGAAATGGCACCAGAGCAAAGATAACATTTTTTACCATTGAAAAGATATGATATTATGTTTTGAATTAATTACTATGGAAGCGGCGACAGAACAGAAATATTCTGGAACTTATAAAATGGAGCCAAAGGAAAAGCCACACTTTGGAACTTTTTACCTTTCTAATGATACTGTTGTAATTGTTAATTGCTATGAAAACAGCACCAGAGAAAAGGCAACATTTTGAGGACTTCTTACCATTGAAAACATATGATCTTGTATTTTGAATCATTAATTACTATTGAAACGACGCCAGAGCAAAGAGAACACTTTTACCACTGAAAAGATATGATATTATGTTTTGAATCATTAATTACTATTGAAACAGTGCAAGAGCAAAGAGAAATTTTTTTACTATTGAAAAGAAATATTATGTTTTGAATCATGAATTCCTATGGAAACGGCGCCAGAACAGCAACATTCTGGAACTTATGAAATGGAGCCAGAGGAAAAGCCACAATTTGAGAACTTTTTACCATTCTAATGATACTGTTGTAATTGTTAATTACTAAGAAAACAGCACCAGAGAGGACTTCTTTTCATTGAAAAGATATGATGTTATATATAGAATCATTAATTACTATGGAAACAGCGCCAGAGCAATGAGAAGATTTTTTACCATTGAAAAGATATGATATTATGTTTTCAATCATTACTTACTATAGAAACAGCACCAGGGCAAAGAGAAAAAATTTTAACATTGAAAAGATATGATATTATGCTCAGCATCATTAATATCTATGGAAATGACGCAAGAGCAAAGAGAACATTTTTTACCACTGAAAAGATATATTATGTTTTGAATCATTAATTACTATGGAAACAGTGCCAGAGCAAAGAGAACATTTTTTAACATTGAAAAGATATTATATTATGTTTTGAATCATGAATTACTGTGGAAACGGCACCAGAGCAAAGAGAATTTTTTTTTCCATTGAAGAGATATGATATTATGTTTTGAATCATTAATAACTATGGAAACGGCGCCAGAACAGCAACATTCTGGAACTTATGAAACGGAGCCACAGGAAAAGCCAAAATTTCAGAGCTTTTTACCATTCTAATGATACTTTTGTAATTGTTAATTACTATGAAAACAGCACCAGAGAAAAGGCAACATTTTGAGGACTTCTTACCATTGAAAACATATCATGTTATATTTAGCATCATTAATTACTATGGAAACGACGCAAGAGCAAAAAGAACAATGTTTTACCACTGAAAAGATATGATATTATGTTCTGAATCATTAATTACTATGGAAACAGGACCAGAGCAAAGAAAACATTTTTTACCATTGAAAAGATATATTATTTTTTGAATCATTACTGACTCTGGAAACAGCGCCAGAGTAAAGAGAAAACGTTTTACCATTGAAAAGATATGATATTATGTTTTGAATCATGAATTACTATGGAAACGGTGCCAGAGCAAAGAGAATTTTTTTTTACCATTGAAAAGATATATTATGTTTTGAATCATTAATTACTATTCTGGTTATTCTGGAACTTATGAAACGGAGCCACAGGAAAAGCCAAAATTTGAGACATTTTTACCATTCTAATGATACTGTTGTAATTGTTAATTACTAAGAAAACAGCACCAGAGAGGACTTCTTTTCATTGAAAAGATATGATGTTATATTTAGAATCATTAATCACTATGGAAGCGGCGCCAGAGCTAAGAGAACATTTTTTACCATTGAAAAGATATGATATTATGTTTTGAATCATTGAAAACTATGGTAACGGCGCCAGAGCAAAGAGAACATTTTTTACCATTGAAAAGATATGATATTATGTTTTGAATCATTAATTACTATGGAAACAGCGCCAGAACAGCAACATTCTGGAACTTATGAAACGGAGCCAGAGGAAAAGCCACAATTTGAGAACTTTTTAACATGCTAATGATACTGTTGTAATTGTTAATTGCTAAGAAAACAGCACCAGAGAAAAGGCAACATTTTGAGGACTTCTTACCATTGAAAACATATGATCTTATATTTCGAACTACTAACTATGGTAACGGCGCCAGAGCAAAGAGAACATTTTTTACCATTGAAAAGATATGATATTATGTTTTGAATCAGTAATTACTATGGAAACAGCACCAGAGCAAAGGGAAACTTTTTTACCATTGAAAAGATATACTGTGTTTTGAATCATTCATATCCTATGGAAACGGGCGCCAGAACAGCAACATTCTGGAAATTATGAAAGCGGAGCCAGAGGAAAAGCCAAAATTTGGAAACTTTTTACCATTCTAATGATACTGTTGTAATTGTTAATTGCTTAGAAAACAGCACAAGAGAGGACTTCTCTTCATTGAAAAGATATGATGTTATATTTAGAATCATTAATTACTATGGAAACGGCGCCAGAGCAATGAGAAGATTTTTCACCATCGAAAAGATATATTATGTTTTGAATCATTAATTACTATGGAAACAGTGCCAGAGCAAAAGAGAATTTTTTTTACCATTGAAAAGATATATTATGTTTTGAATCATTAATTACTATGGAAACGGTGCCAGAGCAATGAGAAGATTTTTTACCATTGAAAAGATATATTATGTTTTGAATCATTAATTACTATGGAAACAGTGCCAGAGTAAAGAGTTTTTTTTTTTTACCATTGAAAAGATATGATATTATGTATTGAATCATGAATTACTATGGAAATGGCACCAGAACAGAAATATTCTGGAACTTATAAAACGGAGACAGAGGAAAAGCCACAATTTGAGAACTTTTTGTCATTCTAATGATAATGTTGTAATTGTTAATTACTATGAAAACAGCACCAGAGAAAAGGCGACACTTTGAGGACTTCTTACCATTGAAAAGATATAATGTTATATTTAGAATCATTAATTAGTATGGAAACGGCGCCAGAGCAAAGGGAACATTGTTTACCATTGAAAAGATATGATATTATGTTTTGAATCATTAATTACTATGGAAACGGCGCCAGAACAGCAACATTCTGGAACTTATAAAATGGAGCAAGAGGAAAAGCCACAATTTGAGAACTTTTTACCATTCTAATGATAGTTTTGTAATTGTTAATTACTATGAAAGCAGCACCAGAGAAAAGGCGACATTTTGAGGACTTCTTACCATTCAAAAGATATAATGTTATATATAGAATCATTAATTACTATGGAAACAGCGCCAGAGCAATGAGAAGATTTTTTACCATTGAAAAGATATGATATTATGTTTTCAATCATTACTTACTATAGAAACAGCACCAGGGCAAAGAGAAAAAATTTTAACATTGAAAAGATATGATATTATGCTCAGCATCATTAATATCTATGGAAATGACGCAAGAGCAAAGAGAACATTTTTTACCACTGAAAAGATATATTATGTTTTGAATCATTAATTACTATGGAAACAGTGCCAGAGCAAAGAGAACATTTTTTAACATTGAAAAGATATTATATTATGTTTTGAATCATGAATTACTGTGGAAACGGCACCAGAGCAAAGAGAATTTTTTTTTCCATTGAAGAGATATGATATTATGTTTTGAATCATTAATAACTATGGAAACGGCGCCAGAACAGCAACATTCTGGAACTTATGAAACGGAGCCACAGGAAAAGCCAAAATTTCAGAGCTTTTTACCATTCTAATGATACTTTTGTAATTGTTAATTACTATGAAAACAGCACCAGAGAAAAGGCAACATTTTGAGGACTTCTTACCATTGAAAACATATCATGTTATATTTAGCATCATTAATTACTATGGAAACGACGCAAGAGCAAAAAGAACAATGTTTTACCACTGAAAAGATATGATATTATGTTCTGAATCATTAATTACTATGGAAACAGTGCCAGAGCAAAGAACACATTTTTTACCATTGAAAAGATATATTATTTTTTGAATCATTACTTACTATGGAAACAGCGCCAGAGTAAAGAGAAATCTTTTTACCATTGAAAAGAGATGATATGTTTTGAATCATGAATTACTATGGAAACGGTTCCAGAGCAAAGAGAATTTTTTTTACCATTGAAAAGATATATTATGTTTTGAATCATTAATTACTATTCTGGTTATTATGGAACTTATGAAACGGAGCCACAGGAAAAGCCAAAATTTGCGAAATTTTTACCATTCTAATGATACTGTTGTAATTGTTAATTACTAAGAAAACAGCACCAGAGAGGACTTCTTTTCATTGAAAAGATATGATGTTATATTTAGAATCATTAATCACTATGGAAGCGGCGCCAGAGCTAAGAGAACATTTTTTACCATTGAAAAGATATATTATGTTTTGAATAATTGAAAACTATGGTAACGGCGCCAAAGCAAAGAGAACGTTTTTTTTTACCATTGAAAAGATATGATATTATGTTTTGAATCATTAATTACTATGGAAACAGCGCCAGAACAGCAACATTCTGGAACTTATGAAACGGAGCCAGAGGAAAAGCCACAATTTGAGAACTTTTAACATGCTAATGATACTGTTGTAATTGTTAATTGCTAAGAAAACAGCACCAGAGAAAAGGCAACATTTTGAGGACTTCTTACCATTGAAAACATATGATCTTATATTTGAACTACTAACTATGGTAACGGCGCCAGAGCAAAGAGAACATTTTTTACCATTGAAAAGATATGATATTATGTTTTGAATCAGTAATTACTATGGAAACAGCACCAGAGCAAAGGGAAACTTTTTTACCATTGAAAAGATATACTGTGTTTTGAATCATTCATATCCTATGGAAACGGCGCCAGAACAGCAACATTCTGGAAATTATGAAACGGAGCCAGAGGAAAAGCCAAAATTTGGAAACTTTTTACCATTCTAATGATACTGTTGTAATTGTTAATTGCTTAGAAAACAGCACAAGAGAGGACTTCTCTTCATTGAAAAGATATGATGTTATATTTAGAATCATTAATTACTATGGAAACGGCGCCAGAGCAATGAGAAGATTTTTCACCATCGAAAAGATATATTATGTTTTGAATCATTAATTACTATGGAAACAGTGCCAGAGCAAAAGAGAATTTTTTTTACCATTGAAAAGATATATTATGTTTTGAATCATTAATTACTATGGAAACGGTGCCAGAGCAATGAGAAGATTTTTTACCATTGAAAAGATATATTATGTTTTGAATCATTAATTAGTATGGAAACAGTGCCAGAGTAAAGAGTTTTTTTTTTTTACCATTGAAAAGATATGATATTATGTATTGAATCATGAATTACTATGGAAATGGCACCAGAACAGAAATATTCTGGAACTTATAAAACGGAGACAGAGGAAAAGCCACAATTTGAGAACTTTTTATCATTCTAATGATAATGTTGTAATTGTTAATTACTATGAAAACAGCACCAGAGAAAAGGCGACACTTTGAGGACTTCTTACCATTGAAAAGATATAATGTTATATTTAGAATCATTAATTAGTATGGAAACGGCGCCAGAGCAAAGGGAACATTGTTTACCATTGAAAAGATATGATATTATGTTTTGAATCATTAATTACTATGGAAACGGCGCCAGAACAGCAACATTCTGGAACTTATAAAATGGAGCAAGAGGAAAAGCCACAATTTGAGAACTTTTTACCATTCTAATGATAGTTTTGTAATTGTTAATTACTATGAAAGCAGCACCAGAGAAAAGGCGACATTTTGAGGACTTCTTACCATTCAAAAGATATAATGTTATATTTAAAATCATGAATTACTATGGGAATGGCGCCAGAGCAAAGAGAACATTTTTTACCATTGAAAAGATATGATATTATGTTTTGAATCATTAATTACTATGGAAACGGTGCCAGAACAGCAACATTCTGCAAGGTATGAAACGGAGCCAGAGGAAAAGTCACAATTTGAGAAATTTTTACCATTCTAATGATACTATTGTAATTGTTAATTACTATGAAAACAGCACCAGAGAAAAGGCGACATTTTGAGGACTTCTTACCATTGAAAAGATATAATGTTATATTTAGAATCATTAATTACTATGGAAACGGCGCCAGAGCAAAGAGAACACTTTTACCACTGAAAAGATATGATATTATGTTTTGAATCATTAATTACTATTGAAACAGCGCAAGAGCAAAGAGAAATTTTTTTACTATTGAAAAGAAATATTATGTTTTGAATCATGAATTCCTATGGAAACGGCGCCAGAACAGCAACATTCTGGAACTTATGAAATGGAGCCAGAGGAAAAGCCACAATTTGAGAACTTTTTACCATTCTAATGATACTGTTGTAATTGTTAATTACTATGAAAACAGCACCAGAGAAAAGGCAACATTTTGAGGACTTCTTACCATTGAAAACATGTCATGTTATATTTAGCATCATTAATTACTATGGAAATGACGCAAGAGCAAAAAGAACAATGTTTTACCACTGAAAAGATATGATATTATGTTTTGAATCATTAATTACTATGGAAACAGTGCCAGAGCAAAGAAAACATTTTTTACCATTGAAAAGATATATTATTTTTTGAATCATTACTTAGTATGGAAACGGCGCCAGAGTAAAGAGAAAACGTTTTACCATTGAAAAGATATGATATTATGTTTTGAATCATGAATTACTATGAAAACAGCACCAGAGAAAAGGCAACATTTTGAGGACTTCTTACCATTGAAAACATATCATGTTATATTTAGCATCATTAATTACTGTGGAAACGACGCAAGAGCAAAAAGAACAATGTTTTACCACTGAAAAGATATGATATTATGTTCTGAATCATTAATTACTATGGAAACAGGGCCAGAGCAAAGAAAACATTTTTTACCATTGAAAAGATATATTATTTTTTGAATCATTACTGACTCTGGAAACAGCGCCAGAGTAAAGAGAAAACGTTTTACCATTGAAAAGATATGATATTATGTTTTGAATCATGAATTACTATGGAAACGGTGCCAGAGCAAAGAGAATTTTTTTTTACCATTGAAAAGATATATTATGTTTTGAATCATTAATTACTATTCTGGTTATTCTGGAACTTATGAAACGGAGCCACAGGAAAAGCCAAAATTTAAGAAATTTTTACCATTCTAATGATACTGTTGTAATTGTTAATTACTAAGAAAACAGCACCAGAGAGGACTTCTTTTCATTGAAAAGATATGATGTTATATTTAGAATCATTAATCACTATGGAAGCGGCGCCAGAGCTAAGAGAACATTTTTTACCATTGAAAAGATATGATATTATGTTTTGAATCATTGAAAACTATGGTAACGGCGCCAGAGCAAAGAGAACATTTTTTACCATTGAAAAGATATGATATTATGTTTTGAATCATTAATTACTATGGAAACAGCGGCAGAACAGCAACATTCTGGAACTTATGAAACGGAGCCACAGGAAAAGCCAAAATTTCAGAGCTTTTTACCATTCTAATGATACTTTTGTAATTGTTAATTACTATGAAAACAGCACCAGAGAAAAGGCAACATTTTGAGGACTTCTTACCATTGAAAACATATGATCTTATATTTCGAACTACTAACTATGGTAACGGCGCCAGAGCAAAGAGAACGTTTTTTTTACCATTGAAAAGATATGATATTATGTTTTGAATTAGTAATTACTGTGGAAACAGCGCCAGAGCAAAGAGAAAATCTTTTACCATTGAAAAGGTATGACATAATGTTTTCAATCATGAATTGCTGTGGAAACGGCGCCAGAGCAAAGGGAAACTTTTTTACCATTGAAAACATATATTGTGTTTTGAATCATTCATTACTATGGAAACGGCGCCAGAACAGCAACATTCTAGAAATTATGAAACGGAGCCAGAGGAAAAGCCAAAATTTGGAAACTTTTAACCATTCTAATGATACTGTTGTAATTGTTAATTACTATGAAAACAGCACAAGAGAGGACTTCTCTTCATTGAAAAGATATGATGTTATATTTAGAATCATTAATTACTATGGAAACGGCGCCAGAGCAATGAGAAGATTTTTCACCATCGAAAAGATATATTATGTTTTGAATCATTAATTACTATGGAAACAGTGCCAGAGCAAAAGAGAATTTTTTTTACCATTGAAAAGATATATTATGTTTTGAATCATTAATTACTATGGAAACGGCGCCAGAACAGCAACATTCTGGAACTTATAAAATGGAGCAAGAGGAAAAGCCACAATTTGAGAACTTTTTACCATTCTAATGATAGTTTTGTAATTGTTAATTACTATGAAAGCAGCACCAGAGAAAAGGCGACATTTTGAGGACTTCTTACCATTCAAAAGATATAATGTTATATTTAAAATCATAAATTACTATGGGAATGGCGCCAGAGCAAAGAGAACATTTTTTACCATTGAAAAGATATGATATTATGTTTTGAATCATTAATTACTATGGAAACGGTGCCAGAACAGCAACATTCTGCAAGGTATGAAACGGAGCCAGAGGAAAAGTCACAATTTGAGAAATTTTTACCATTCTAATGATACTATTGTAATTGTTAATTACTATGAAAACAGCACCAGAGAAAAGGCGACATTTTGAGGACTTCTTACCATTGAAAAGATATAATGTTATATTTAGAATCATTAATTACTATTGAAACGGCGCCAGAGCAAAGAGAAATTTTTTTACTATTGAAAAGAAATATTATGTTTTGAATCATGAATTTCTATGGAAACGGCGCCAGAACAGCAACATTCTGGAACTTATGAAATGGAGCCAGAGGAAAAGCCACAATTTGAGAACTTTTTACCATTCTAATGATACTGTTGTAATTGTTAATTACTATGAAAACAGCACCAGAGAAAAGGCAACATTTTGAGGACTTCTTACCATTGAAAACATGTCATGTTATATTTAGCATCATTAATTACTATGGAAATGACGCAAGAGCAAAAAGAACAATGTTTTACCACTGAAAAGATATGATATTATGTTTTGAATCATTAATTACTATGGAAACAGTGCCAGAGCAAAGAAAACATTTTTACCATTGAAAAGATATATTATTTTTGAATCATTACTTAGTATGGAAACGGCGCCAGAGTAAAGAGAAAACGTTTTACCATTGAAAAGATATGATATTATGTTTTGAATCATGAATTACTATGAAAACAGCACCAGAGAAAAGGCAACATTTTGAGGACTTCTTACCATTGAAAACATATCATGTTATATTTAGCATCATTAATTACTGTGGAAACGACGCAAGAGCAAAAAGAACAATGTTTTACCACTGAAAAGATATGATATTATGTTCTGAATCATTAATTACTATGGAAACAGGGCCAGAGCAAAGAAAACATTTTTTACCATTGAAAAGATATATTATTTTTTGAATCATTACTGACTCTGGAAACAGCGCCAGAGTAAAGAGAAAACGTTTTACCATTGAAAAGATATGATATTATGTTTTGAATCATGAATTACTATGGAAACGGTGCCAGAGCAAAGAGAATTTTTTTTACCATTGAAAAGATATATTATGTTTTGAATCATTAATTACTATTCTGGTTATTCTGGAACTTATGAAACGGAGCCACAGGAAAAGCCAAAATTTGAGACATTTTTACCATTCTAATGATACTGTTCCATCCATCCATCCATCCATCATCTCCCGCTTAATCCAGCTGGGTCGCGGGGGCAGCTTGCTGCCCAATCCTCATAGCACCTGACCCCCCCTATGAACCCCTCTGCAGGTGGTGAGCCCACAGGAGGGTGGACAACATGGTCCTTGATGTTAGTTCATAGGGGTGCGGGCATGTTTTGGGTTGATGGGGGAAACCGGAGTACCCGGAGGAAACCCATCCAGACACGGGGAGGAACATGCAAACTCCACACAGAAAGGCCCGGGCGACCCGGGGATCGAACCCGCAACCTTCTTGCTGTGAGGCCTGAGTGTTGCCACTCAGCCACCGTGCCGCCTAATGATACTGTTGTAATTGTTAATTACTAAGAAAACAGCACCAGAGAGGACTTCTTTTCATTGAAAAGATATGATGTTATATTTAGAATCATTAATCACTATGGAAGCGGCGCCAGAGCTAAGAGAACATTTTTTACCATTGAAAAGATATGATATTATGTTTTGAATCATTGAAAACTATGGTAACGGCGCCAGAGCAAAGAGAACATTTTTTACCATTGAAAAGATATGATATTATGTTTTGAATCATTAATTACTATGGAAACAGCGCCAGAACAGCAACATTCTGGAACTTATGAAACGGAGCCACAGGAAAAGCCAAAATTTCAGAGCTTTTTACCATTCTAATGATACTTTTGTAATTGTTAATTACTATGAAAACAGCACCAGAGAAAAGGCAACATTTTGAGGACTTCTTACCATTGAAAACATATCATGTTATATTTAGCATCATTAATTACTATGGAAACGACGCAAGAGCAAAAAGAACAATGTTTTACCACTGAAAAGATATGATATTATGTTCTGAATCATTAATTACTATGGAAACAGGACCAGAGCAAAGAAAACATTTTTTACCATTGAAAAGATATATTATTTTTTGAATCATTACTGACTCTGGAAACAGCGCCAGAGTAAAGAGAAAACGTTTTACCATTGAAAAGATATGATATTATGTTTTGAATCATGAATTACTATGGAAACGGTGCCAGAGCAAAGAGAATTTTTTTTACCATTGAAAAGATATATTATGTTTTGAATCATTAATTACTATTCTGGTTATTCTGGAACTTATGAAACGGAGCCACAGGAAAAGCCAAAATTTGAGACATTTTTACCATTCTAATGATACTGTTGTAATTGTTAATTACTAAGAAAACAGCACCAGAGAGGACTTCTTTTCATTGAAAAGATATGATGTTATATTTAGAATCATTAATCACTATGGAAGCGGCGCCCCTCCTCGAACCGCCACCTTAACGTGGTGGAGGGGTTTGAGCACCCGAATGATCCCAGGAGCTATGTTGTCGGGGGCTTTATGCCCCTGGTAGGGTCACCCAAGGCAGGTCCGGGGGGACGGGTCAGACGAAGAGCGGTTCAGAAGCCCCATATGATGAAAGACATACAGAGGCAAGATACGTCGCCCGGATTGGCGTCACCGGGGCCCCACCCTGGAGCCAGGCCTGGGGTGGGCGCTCGATGGCGAGCGCCTGGTGGCCGGGCCTTTTCCCACGGGGCCCGGCCGGGCGCAGCCCGGCGGGACGACGTGGGACCGCCCTCCCTGGACCCACCATCCGCGGGAGGAGCCATAGGGGCTGGGTGCAGAGAGATCTGGGCGGCAGTCGAAGGCAGGGGCCTCGGCGACCAGATCTCCGGACATGGAGACTAGCTCTGGGGACATGGAATGTCACCTCGCTGGGGGGGAAGGAGCCTGAGCTTGTGCGGGAGGTTGAGCGTTACCGGCTAGATATAGTCGGCCTCACCTCCACGCACAGTTTGGGTTCCGGAACCCAACTCTGAGAGGGGTTGGACTCTCCATTTCTCTGGCGTTGGCCGCATGAGCGCGGCGAGCTGGTGTGGGCCTGCTCATTGCCCCACAGCTCAGCCGCTGCGTGTTGGAGTTCACCCCGGTGAACGAGAGGGTCGCGTCCCTGCGCCTTCGGGTCGGGGACAGGTCTCTCACTGTGGTGTCGGCCTACGGGCCGAACAGCAGTGCAGAGTACCCGGCCTTCTTGGAGTCCCTGGGAGGGGTACTGGACAGTGCACCGACCGGGGACTCCATTGTTCTACTGGGGGACTTCAACGCCCACGTGGGCAATGACAGTGACACTTGGAGAGGGGTGATTGGGAGGAACGGCCTCCCCGATCTGAACCCGAGTGGTGTTCTGTTATTGGACTTCTGTGCTAGTCACAGTTTGTCCATAACGAACACCATGTTCGAGCACAAGGGGGTCCATCGGCACGTGGCACCAGGATAGGCCGGAGGTCGATGATCGACTTTGTTGTCGTGTCATCTGACCTCCGGCCGTGTGTCTTGGACACTCGGGTGAAGAGAGGGGCAGAGCTGTCAACTGATCACCACCTGGTGGTGAGTTGGGTCCGCTGGCGGAGGAGGAAGCCGAAAGACCTGGCAGGCCCAAGCGCATCGTGAGGGTCTGCTGGGAACGCCTGGCGGAACCTTCTGTCAGTGTGGCCTTCAACTCACACCTCCGGGAGAGCTTCTCCCAGATCCCGAGGGAGGCTGGGGACATGGAGCCAGTGGGCTTCGTTCTCGGCCTCCATTGTCGATGCGGCCGTCGTAGCTGTGGCCGCAAGGTCTGTGGTGCCTGTCGCGGCGGCAATCCCGAACCCGGTGGTGGACACCGGAAGTAAGGGATGCCGTCAAGCTGAAGAAGGAGTTCTACCGGGCCTTACTGGCCCGGTCGACTCCTGAGGCAGCTGGACGGGTACCGGGCGGGCCAGCGTGCTGCAGCCCGGGTGGTTGCAGAGGCAAAACTCGGGTCTGGGAGGAGTTCGGGGAGGCCATGGAGGAGGACTATCGGACGGCCCCAAGGAAATTCTGGCAAACCGTCCGGCGCCTCAGGAGGGGGAAGCGGCCCTTCACCAATACTGTTTACAGTGCGGGGGGAGAGCTGCTGACCTCGACTGGGGATGTTGTCGGGCGGTGGAAGGAATACTTTGGGGATCTCCTCAATCCCACCGCCACGTCCTCCGAAGAGGAGGCCGAGGCTGGGGACCCAGAGGCGGACTCATCCATCACCCTGGCCGAAGTCACTGAGGTGGTCAGAAAGCTCCTCGGTGGCAAGGCTCCGGGGGTGGATGAGATCCGTCCTGAGTACCTTAAGTCTCTGGGTGTTGTGGGGCTGTCTTGGCTGACACGTCTCTACAACATCGCGTGGTCGGGAACAGTACCTCTGGACTGGCAGACCGGGGTGGTGGTCCCTCTGTATAAAAAGGGGGACCGGAGGGTGTGTTCCAACTACAGGCTCCTCATAAAGTCTATGCCAGGGTACTGGAGAGGAGAGTTCGGCCGATAGTCGAACCTCGGATTCAAGAGGAGCAGTGTGGTTTTCGGCCTGGTCGTGGAACACTGGACCAGCTCTACACCCTCCATCGGGTGCTCGAGGGTTCATGGGAGTTTGCCCAACCAGTCCACATGTGTTTTGTGGACTTGGAGAAGGCATTCGACCGTGTCCCTCGTGGTGCCCTGTGGGGGGTGCTCCGGGAGTATGGGGTCCGGGGCCCTTTGCTAAGGGCTGTCCGGTCCCTGTATGACCGGAGCAGGAGCTGTGTTCGCATTGCCGGCAGTAAGTCAGACCTGTTCCCGGTGCATGTTGGACTCCGCCAGGGCTGCCCTTTGTCACCGGTTCTGTTCATTGTATTTATGGACAGAATTTCTAGGCGCAGCCAGGGGCCGGAGGGGTTCCAGTTCGGGGACCACAGGATTTCATCGCTGCTTTTTGCAGTTGATGTTGTCCTGTTGGCTCCATCGAACCAGGACCTGCAGCGTGCACTGGGGCGGTTTGCAGCCGAGTGTGAAGCGGCTGGGATGAGAATCAGCTGTTCCAAATCCGAGGCCATGGTTCTCGACCGAAAAAGGTGGATTGCCCTCTCCGGGTGGGTGGGGAGTCTCTGCCTCAAGTGGAGGAGTTCAAGTATCTCGGGTCTTGTTCACGAGTGAGGGAGGATGGAGCGTGAGATTGACAGGCGGATCGGTGCGGCGTCGGCAGTGATGCAGTCGCTGTATCGGACCGTTGTGGTGAAGAGGGAGCTGAGCCGAAAGGCGAAGCTCTCGATTTACCGGTCAATCTACGTTCCTACCCTCACCTATGGTCATGAGCTTTGGGTAATGACCGAAAGAACGAGATCGCGGATACAAGCGGCCGAAATGAGTTTCCTTCGCAGAGTGGCCGGGCGCTCCCTTAGAGATAGGGTGAGGAGCTCGGTCACACGGGAGGAGCTCGGAGTAGAGTCGCTGCTCCTCCACGTCGAGAGGAGCCAGTTGAGGTGGCTCGGGCATCTGGTTCGGATGCCTCCTGGACGCCTCCCTCGGGAGGTGTTCCGGGCATGTCCCACCGGTAGGAGGCCCCGGGGAAGACCCAGGACACGCTGGAGGGACTATGTCTCTCGGCTGGCCTGGGAACGCCTCGGGGTCCGTCCGGAGGAGCTGGTGGAAGTGGCTGGGGAGAAGGAAGCTTGGGAGCCCCTGCTTAGACTGCTGCCCCCGCGACCCGGCCCCGGATAAGCGGAAGAAGATGGATGGATGGATGGAAGCGGCGCCAGAGCTAAGAGAACATTTTTTACCATTGAAAAGATATGATATTATGTTTTGAATCATTGAAAACTATGGTAACGGCACCAGAGCAAAGAGAACATTTTTTACCATTGAAAAGATATGATATTATGTTTTGAATCATTAATTACTATGGAAACAGCGCCAGAACAGCAACATTCTGGAACTTATGAAACGGAGCCAGAGGAAAAGCCACAATTTGAGAACTTTTTAACATGCTAATGATACTGTTGTAATTGTTAATTGCTAAGAAAACAGCACCAGAGAAAAGGCAACATTTTGAGGACTTCTTACCATTGAAAACATATGATCTTATATTTCGAACTACTAACTATGGTAACGGCGCCAGAGCAAAGAGAACATTTTTTACCATTGAAAAGATATGATATTATGTTTTGAATCAGTAATTACTATGGAAACAGCACCAGAGCAAAGAGAAAATCTTTTACCATTGAAAAGATATGACATAATGTTTTCAATCATGAATTACTATGGAAACGGCGCCAGAGCAAAGGGAAACTTTTTTACCATTGAAAAGATATACTGTGTTTTGAATCATTCATATCCTATGGAAACGGCGCCAGAACAGCAACATTCTGGAAATTATGAAACGGAGCCAGAGGAAAAGCCAAAATTTGGAAACTTTTTACCATTCTAATGATACTGTTGTAATTGTTAATTGCTTAGAAAACAGCACAAGAGAGGACTTCTCTTCATTGAAAAGATATGATGTTATATTTAGAATCATTAATTACTATGGAAACGGCGCCAGAGCAATGAGAAGATTTTTCACCATCGAAAAGATATATTATGTTTTGAATCATTAATCACTATGGAAACAGTGCCAGAGCAAAAGAGAATTTTTTTTACCATTGAAAAGATATGATATTATGTATTGAATCATGAATTACTATGGAAATGGCACCAGAACAGAAATATTCTGGAACTTATAAAACGGAGACAGAGGAAAAGCCACAATTTGAGAACTTTTTATCATTCTAATGATAATGTTGTAATTGTTAATTACTATGAAAACAGCACCAGAGAAAAGGCGACACTTTGAGGACTTCTTACCATTGAAAAGATATAATGTTATATTTAGAATCATTAATTAGTATGGAAACGGCGCCAGAGCAAAGGGAACATTGTTTACCATTGAAAAGATATGATATTATGTTTTGAATCATTAATTACTATGGAAACGGCGCCAGAACAGCAACATTCTGGAACTTATAAAATGGAGCAAGAGGAAAAGCCACAATTTGAGAACTTTTTACCATTCTAATGATAGTTTTGTAATTGTTAATTACTATGAAAGCAGCACCAGAGAAAAGGCGACATTTTGAGGACTTCTGACCATTCAAAAGATATAATGTTATATTTAAAATCATGAATTACTATGGGAATGGCGCCAGAGCAAAGAGAACATTTTTTACCATTGAAAAGATATATTATGTTTTGAATCATTAATTACTATGGAAACGGTGCCAGAACAGCAACATTCTGCAAGGTATGAAACGGAGCCAGAGGAAAAGTCACAATTTGAGAAATTTTTACCATTCTAATGATACTATTGTAATTGTTAATTACTATGAAAACAGCACCAGAGAAAAGGCGACATTTTGAGGACTTCTTACCATTGAAAAGATATAATGTTATATTTAGAATCATTAATTACTATGGAAACGGCGCCAGAGCAAAGAGAATTGTTTATGTACCATTGAAAAGATATGAAATTATGTTTTGAATCATTAATTACTATGGAAACAGTGCAAGAGCAAAGAGAAATTTTTACTATTGAAAAGAAATATTATGTTTTGAATCATGAATTCCTATGGAAACGGCGCCAGAACAGCAACAGTCTGGAACTTATGCAATGGAGCCAGAGGAAAAGCCACAATTTGAGAACTTTACCATTCTAATGATACTGTTGTAATTGTTAATTACTATGAAAACAGCACCAGAGAAAAGGCAACATTTTGAGGACTTCTTACCATTGAAAACATATGATCTTGAACTTCGAATCATTAATTACTATGGAAAAGGCGCCAGAGCAAAAAGAATGTTTTTTACCATTGAAGATATGATATTATGTTTTGAATTAGTAATTACTATGGAAACAGCACCAGGGCAAAGAGAAAAAATTTTAACATTGAAAAGATATGATATTATGCTCAGCATCATTAATTACTAAGGAAATGACGCAAGAGCAAAGAGAACATTTTTTACCACTGAAAAGATATGATATTATGTTTTGAATCATTAATTACTATGGAAACGGCGCCAGAACAGCAACATTCTGGAACTTATGAAACGGAGCCACAGGAAAAGCTAAAATTTGAGAACTTTTTACCATTCTAATGATACTTTTGTAATTGTTAATTACTATGAAAACAGCACCAGAGAAAAGGCAACATTTTGAGGACTTCTTACCATTGAAAACATATCATGTTATATTTAGCATCATTAATTACTATGGAAACGACGCAAGAGCAAAAAGAACAATGTTTTACCACTGAAAAGATATGATATTATGTTTTGAATCATTAATGCTATGGAAACAGTGCCAGAGCAAAGAAAACATTTTTTACCATTGAAAAGATATATTATTTTTTGAATCATTACTTACCGTGGAAACGGCGCCACAGTAAAGAGAAAACGTTTTACCATTGAAAAGATATGATATTATGTTTTGAATCATGAATTACTATGGAAACGGTGCCAGAGCAAAGAGAATTTTTTTTACCATTGAAAAGATATACTATGTTTTGAATCATTAATTACTATTCTGGTTATTCTGGAACTTGTGAAACGGAGCCACAGGAAAAGCCAAAATTTGAGAACTTTTTAACATGCTAATGATACTGTTGTAATTGTTAATTACTAAGAAAACAGCACCAGAGAGGACTTCTTTTCATTGAAAAGATATGATGTTATATTTAGAATCATTAATCACTATGGAAGCGGCGCCAGAGCTAAGAGAACATTTTTTACCATTGAAAAGATATGATATTATCTTTTGAATCATTGAAAACTATGGTAACGGCGCCAGAGCAAAGAGAACATTTTTTACCATTGAAAAGATATGATATTATGTTTTGAATCATTAATTACTATGGAAACAGCGCCAGAACAGCAACATTCTGGAACTTATGAAACGGAGCCAGAGGAAAAGCCACAATTTGAGAACTTTTTAACATGCTAATGATACTGTTGTAATTGTTAATTGCTAAGAAAACAGCACCAGAGAAAAGGCAACATTTTGAGGACTTCTTACCATTGAAAACATATGATCTTATATTTCGAACTACTAACTATGGTAACGGCGCCAGAGCAAAAAGAACATTTTTTACCATTGAAAAGATATGATATTATGTTTTGAATCAGTAATTATTATGGAAACAGCACCAGAGCAAAGAGAAAACCTTTTACCATTGAAAAGATATGACATAATGTTTTCAATCATGAATTACTATGGAAACGGCGCCAGAGCAAAGGGAAACTTTTTTAACATTGAAAAGATATACTGTGTTTTGAATCATTCATATCCTATGGAAACGGTGCCAGAACAGCAACATTCTGGAAATCATGAAACGGAGCCAGAGGAAAAGCCAAAATTTGGAAACTTTTTACCATTCTAATGATACTGTTGTAATTGTTAATTGCTTAGAAAACAGCACAAGAGAGGACTTCTCTTCATTGAAAAGATATGATGTTATATTTAGAATCATTAATTACTATGGAAACGGCGCCAGAGCAATGAGAAGATTTTTCACCATCGAAAAGATATATTATGTTTTGAATCATTAATTACTATGGAAACAGTGCCAGAGCAAAAGAGAATTTTTTTACCATTGAAAAGATATATTATGTTTTGAATCATTAATTACTATGGAAACGGTGCCAGAGCAATGAGAAGATTTTTTACCATTGAAAAGATATATGTTTTGAATCATTAATTACTATGGAAACAGTGCCAGAGTAAAGAGATTTTTTTTACCATTGAAAAGATATGATATTATGTATTGAATCATGAATATACTATGGAAACGGCACCAGAACAGAAATATTCTGGAACTTATAAAACGGAGTCAGAGGAAAAGCCACAATTTGAGAACTTTTTATCATTCTAATGATAATGTTGTAATTGTTAATTACTATGAAAACAGCACCAGAGAAAAGGCGACACTTTGAGGACTTCTTACCATTGAAAAGATATAATGTTATATTTAGAATCATTAATTAGTATGGAAACGGCGCCAGAGCAAAGGGAACATTTTTTACCATTGAAAAGATATGACTTTATGTTTTGAATCATTAATTACTATGGAAACGGCGCCAGAACAGCAACATTCTGGAACTTATAAAATGGAGCAAGAGGAAAAGCCACAATTTGAGAACTTTTTGCCATTCTAATGATAGTTTTGTAATTGTTAATTACTATGAAAGCAGCACCAGAGAAAAGGCGACATTGTGAGGACTTCTTACCATTCAAAAGATATAATGTTATATTTAAAATCATGAATTACTATGGGAATGGCGCCAGAGCAAAGAGAACATTTTTTACCATTGAAAAGATATGATATTATGTTTTGAATCATTAATTACTATGGAAACGGTGCCAGAACAGCAACATTCTGCAAGGTATGAAACGGAGCCAGAGGAAAAGTCACAATTTGAGAAATTTTTACCATTATAATGATACTATTGTAATTGTTAATTACTATGAAAACAGCACGAGAGAAAAGGCGACATTTTGAGGACTTCTTACCATTGAAAAGATATAATGTTATATTTAGAATCATTAATTACTATGGAAACGGCGCCAGAGCAAAGAGAACATTTTTTACCATTGAAAAACATATGATATTATGTTTTGAATCATTACTTCCTATGGAAACAGCGCCAGAGCAAAGAGAACATTTTTCACCATTGAAAAGATATATTATGTTTTGAATCATTAATTACTATGAAAACCACCAGAGAAACGGCAACATTTTGAGGACTTCTTACCATTGAAAAAATATGATGTCATACTTAGAATCATTAATTACTATGGAAATGGCACCAGAGAAAAGGTGACATTTAGAAGCCTTTTTACCATTGAAGCGAAGCGCTCAACTTCGTCTCTCGATCGCCCCCTGCGTGAACAGCAGTATCTTAGCAACCCATGCCAAAGGCATGGGACATGCATATTTGTTCTTGCTTACGCGCTCGTCATTCACCAATGACCCCATGGTGATGCGGGGAATCTCAAAAGCTTTCAAAAAATGTATAATATGCGTTTCCAATGTAAACGGATATATTGTTTTTGCTAACATTATTCTTATTTTTTGGGTGGCACGGTGGCTGAGTGGCAACACTCAGGCCTCACAGCAAGAAGGTTGCGGGTTCGATCCCCGGGCCGCCTGAGCCTTTCTGTGTGGAGTTTGCATGTTCCTCCCCGTGTCTGGATGGGTTTCCTCTGGGTACTCCGGTTTCCCCCATCAACCCAAAACATGCCCACACCCCTATGAACTAACATCAAGGACCATAATGGCCACCCTCCTGTGGGCTCACCACCTGCAGAGGGGTTCATAGGGGGGGTCAGGTGCTATGAGTATTGGGCGGCAAGCTGCCCCCGCGACCCAGCCGGATTAAGCGGGAGAAGATGGATGGATGGATATTCTTATTTTTTTATTATTTATTCTTTTTTCTTCTGCTCATTGAGCTCTAATTTGACCCCCTGAACACGCTAAAAAATCACCAAATTTTGCCCAAAATTCAGAAGTGGCAAAAAATTATTTAATATGTGTTGCATGGGTATAAAAAAATGGCACGACAGCGCCACCTGCAAAAGTCAAAATACATTGTGCCTATGGAGACGTCCCAACGTCAAGTTTGTCATACAGTCACGAAATTCGGTACAGACATTCCTGGTGTGAAGACAGAAAAAAAATATATTATTATGGCCACGCCCCCTGACAAAGCAGAAGGCGGCCATCTTGGATTGAAATTTTAAAAATGCTGAGTCAGCATTTTTGCTCACGTCGCATTTGAACGAACTACTCTGAAGGTGCTTCGCCCACGGGGGTGAAAATTGCCGTACATCAACTAGAGAAGTACGACATCAAACGATAGCTGAATGCTGAATTTTTTGATAACTGTCACAGTTTACGTGCGGCGAAGCCGCAAAATTTGTTCAAATCTTTTGAAATTTTCCAATGTCTAAATTTGCTCCCGTTCGGCCATACAAAGTCTGATTGTCCTCAAATTTGAATCACTTGTAAAACTTTCTTGCCAAAGCCTATTAATTGTGACAAGAGGAAAAAATTGTGTGATAGCGCCCCCTGCAGGACAGAACAAAATTTTGCATGGAGGGTCCAAATTTTAGTTTTTCTAAAATGTACCATATTTTGTAGAAAATTACTTCAGGTCATCTCAATCAAAAAAAGTAAACCATATGGTATTTTTAATTGTGTTGCCATGGTGATGTGCGAAAGCGCCAATGTTTTCCTAATGGGAGAGCTCAGATAAATTTCCATTCATGAAAAATATTTTACTTTCACTGAATATTCTCAAAATTGGCACAATGACTCTTTATGTCATCCCGATCAAAAAAGTCAACCATATGGTATATTTCACTGGATTGCCATGGCGATGTGCCAAAGCCTCCATGTTATCCTAATGGGAAAAGTTCAACAATTTCTTACTTTTCAAAGTGATATAACGGCTTAATAGTTTCATTGAAGAATGTGAAATTTGGTACAGTGATTCTTCAGGTCAGCCTGATCAAAAAAGTCTGGGGGCCAATGTTGTATTTTGCATGGTGTTGCCATGGTGATGTCCCAAATTGCCTACGTTTGTCATTGTTAGCACATCAGTATCTCCAGTGTGTGTGGACTTTATGTGTTTAGTGACAAGTTCAGCCCAAAGCCACAAACACACAGAGACAAGAGGCTCATCAGCGCCACCTGCGGGAGCGCCAGCGCCACCCGGGGGAGCACCGGGTCAGCCGAGTGCGAAGCGTGGCCCACGGGGGCCGTTCAATGCTGCTTGCGGCTTTAATTTATTTATACAGTGCCTTTCTAAACAAAGTTACAACGTTTTCTACAGATGGAAACAAAATAAAATACAGGCTAATGAATATGATATCGATAAAATTAAATATTTAATCCAAACTATTCAGTCATCTAACATTGGTATTCTACCGCAAATCTAACATGCACAAGTCGTTGCTTAGATCCTTAACTGGTACATACAATAAAACCATTACACAAATGTTCCTCCACTTCTGCCTCAGGAGCTCAAATCGACGGCATTTAAACTGTAACAGCGCTTGGGGGTGGTGCACATGCGCAATAGTGCTATGGAGCTCAAATGGACAGAACACCATGTGAGTTGGGGCTGCTGATATCTGGGTCCGGAGTCCACTGTGCTTGTGCCTGAGCTCCTGAATCCAGCGCTGTCTCTTGGGAGCCATCTGTGTGTGGTTGTGCCTGTTGTGGTGCCGACAGAGGTCTGTGCCTTGGTTCGGAGACCTGATGTTACCTGTGGGTCCTGCCCCCGAGTTCTCAAAGGCCCTGTTAGATGCCCAGTGTGTCCGGTCGGTGGAGTGTCTGTTATCAAGTGCGTCTCCAGGTGCTCTCCAGGTGCTCTCCTACTGTGCCGGTGTCCTGTGCTGGCCTCCTGCAGGATCTCTGGCCCATTTCTCCTGTGTGGGACCGTCGGACTGACTTTGATGTTTGTGTGATTTTTGTACATAAGTTGTAAAGACATGAGGACATGTCTTGATAAATGGGGAAGGCATGTATTGGCTGTGGCATTTGTGCGCATGGACCATGTCACTGACCCCATGTCATGTTATAAATGGGACTGGTTCCCGGACTTTTTTACCTCTCACTGAATAAACAGAGGGAACAGGTTTGTCCCTCTTTTCCAAAGATTCCTGGTCAACCACTTTATTACTACAACTTGGTCAGCTACAACTGCATGCCATTGACTGCATCTAGATGTTTGTCTCTTTGATCAATAAAACAAAACAAAAAAATAATGGGCTGCAACATTATAATTTTCCTCTTCTTTTATTTATATTTATTTATTCATAACCTACAGAAGGCTACATTGGCCTCTGATTTGCCCCTGTCAGTGCTGTCCAATGTGTGCACTCATTGTCATACACATGCATTTGTTTACTTTTTATAGTCCACTTGCCAAAAGTGCAGTGAGAATACGATCCAAAACAGCTGAAAAAAATAAAGTCTGCATTCGATTTTGGATAAAAAAGTGGATTTTATCACTTTTTCTGGTCTGAATACACACTAAAACTATTAGGCTACTACTACAAACTACATAAATGTAACAGAGTATGATCCTACCTCTGCATAGTCTTCCTTCTGTGATATACGCTCCTAACCAGAAGGTGGCAGCAAAACAGTACAACAAAGACAAACATATTAAGAGAAATGCTGTCCACACACACACACACACACACACACACACACACACACACACACACATACACACACACACATACACACACACACACAGACACACACACACACACACGTTTCAATATGTTGACTAAATTGCACTATTATGTGTATTCTATGTGTAAAATGTGATTTAGATACAAAATTCTTGTTTTAGAGATTTTGTGTCATTTATTATTTATTTGAAGTAATAAGAAACTGCATCTCAGTCTCTCTCCTGTCTGGAATAAATGAGGACAGCGATCACAAAGAGACAGAGAGCCAGAAGAACAGCCAGGATAATGACAATACCGGGGACATGATCTGAAACAAGATGACACAAGTAAATTAAACATTGTGGGTTCTACAAACTCTTTTCCAACTGTAAAATCAAATATAAATCTGTATTGTAAATCTTTAACGCCATTTTTTATTTGTTTGTCAAATATTTAGGTCACGAAAGGCAGTCAAATGTGCCCTGTGTACCTGAAAAGTCAAGAAAACAAAACAAAACAAAATGGAGCCTGTGATCAATCCATTCTTTATATTGTGTTGGTGTGTGATTTTCAACAAAAGGGAGGCTATAGACTCTAGACTTCCAGTATGTGGTGGATACGTCTGCCTGTCATTATGAACATCTAAACACAATTTGAGATATATGAAATAAAATAATCTTGTCTACAAGGAAATGCAATGAAGAAATTTGAACCCGGTATGAAAACCGTTTCCCTCCTTGAACCGCCACCTTAACGTGGTGGAGGGGTTTGGGCGCCCGAATGATCCCGGGAGCCATGTGTTTGGGGGCTTCATGCCCCTGGTACGGTCACCCAAGGCAAACAGGTCCAGGGGGATGGGTCAGACTAAGAGTCTGAGCCCTTTATGAAGAAAAATATGCGGTCGCTGTATCGGACAGTTGTGATGAAGAGGAAGCTGAGCCGGAAGGCAAAGCTCTTGTTTCCCATTTCATAGTGAACAGCTCAAAGTGAGGGTGGTACTCAATTACTCAGCATATTAACTTGAATTAATGTTTACTCCAGTTCAGTTTTTGCCTATTTTACCGACATTTGGAAAGAACAAACAACGTCAGATGAATAAACAACATACAAACTCAAACTGGTCAATTTATGTAGGAGTTTCAATGACGTCAGGAAGTCAGCAGCAGGTAACTTAACCACAACACGGCTCTGAGTAGAGAGAGGAGGCACGTGTGGTTTTGGTGCACTTCCTGTCATTGCGTTTCCCCTCGAACGCTTTTTAGTATCACAACAATGGCCAACAAACATGAAAATGCATAAGTTCTGTTGAGGTTTTATGTAGAAAAAGCCGCAGTCGTACTTCAGGCTCGGTCATCTTACAGTAATTATTCTAATGGGACTTTACGTGAAAAAGACATAAAACATTTAGTCCGGCCCTCAGATGACATTTTTTTGGCTAAACTGGTCCAATTGATCAAAGGCAGAACTTTAAACAGCAAATGTAAGTAATTCTACCACTATAATCTCGGCATCGCACTGTATTGTGTCAAAGATCTAAAATTAATGTTTCAACATATTATTAGTAAAGGTTGTAAAAGTTGTGTTTATTGTGAAATTTTGAGGAAATTGCTTTCATAAAAATACAATTTGATTTGCCAAAAAGAAAAAAAGCATCAGCATCATTGATAACACACATTTCTTACACATATCACGTTATCTCATTGATTTTTTTGGAAATAAAAACATTATTAATACATGTTTAAAATACAAAACAAAGCTCAAATATTTCAGAAAACCATTGATCGCAGAAACAGCAACAAAAAGAATTAAAGTAAATTCAAATACATGCAGAAAAACAAAAATCTGACTGCATTAAAAAGCCCTTTATTGTAAAAACTGGACTTGTATTAACTGTATCCACATGCAGTGACGCTACTGACAACATTCACTTAATTATTCAGTGTGGTCTGTTTTATTTTTATAGCTGTACTGGACAGTGGAGTACACAGACTCCTGTTTTCCTCCTGGTTTACCACACAGTTTCAGAGCAGCATAGATGGCATATGCACTTGAACCCTGCAAATATGTTAGAAACAAAAACTCTTCAATGGGTTGTACTAAAAATAGGTCATTTCTCACATAAGAAATCAAACAAATGAATAATCCATATTACGTACCACGTGTTCTGGCTTCTCACAGTGTGTATTGATGGTATCAGGATCTGTAAAATTACAATTATCACAATATTGAGATGCAATTAACTAGGACAGGAAACAGTCCACATTTAGTATATGGTACCTCTGCAGTGTGCACAGGGCCTCCCTCTCTTCACACAGAGGACGATGATCACGAGCACACACACACACAACAGGACTGACAGAGCCACAGTCACTGGAGGCTCACCTGAAAATATATACACTACATTTAGGTTATATTTGATTAAAGTAGAAGTAGCTCTCATATAGCAGCGTGACTGGAGCTTCAGGTTCTAGGTTCAAGGTTCTTTATGATCCCTGTGGGGTTTGCAGCTCTAACATATAACAGGCATCACAGACAAATGTAACAGCCAAACAACAAATATATTAAAGAGGAGCATTATTAAATCTAACAGCAGAATCAGTCTTCTACAAAGTCACTCTGTGATTAAAAGTGTTTGATAGACTTACAGTGAGAACAATGGCATTCTGAAAGGCCGCCACACACTACAGGATTATTCGGTCTTAAATTAGTTTTAAACGTGCAACAAAAAGTGCACACCACAGACACAAGAATTGTATGAGATTTTAAAAGTCTGATCACAGAGACTGCTGTGAGATACTCTGCTCTGAGCACCGCAGGCTACTGTTTCCTGTCTAGAGTAAAGCCACTCGCTTTGATACTGTTCAAAGATCAGAGCTCTGCACTTCTAGTTTAGATACAAGTCAAAACTGTATTATTACTGTTTGTGAAATGCGGTGCAATACTTTAAATACATTATATTTAAATAAATAAAGTGCACAGGAAGTAGAGTCACAGTCGCTAACACAGACTGATCACTAATCTACAGCTTCACCTGGATCCGTGCGCTGTGTGGACGTAAACGGACACATGGGAACTGTTCTCGCCTTTTTACTTCAAAGTGGATTAACAGTGCTGTTTTGTGGACTGGGTGTCATGATTTGCAGAAGACAAATTCTATGGATAATGTGGATGAGGTGCTGCAGTTCATATTTACAACTTGACGAGAGGTGAGTAATAATTTTTTATTGTTTACTGAATTTGTATCTTGCGTCTCTGTGTTCGTCGGTTCTCTGCCCCTGACGCTCTGTTTTATTGGCTGTTACTGTAGAATAGCTGATGTTGATCTGACAGAACAGCTCAGAGACACACTGACACCACACACACACACACACACACACATACACACACACACACACACACATACACATACAGACACACACACACTCACACACACCTACATACACACACACACCTACACACACACACACACACACACCTACACACACACCTACACCTACACACACACACACACACAGAGACACACACACACACAAGTTTCAATATGTTGACTAAATCATGTGTTTTCTATGTGTAAAATGTGATTTAGATACAAAATTCTTGTTTTAGAGATTTTGTGTCATTTCTTATTTATTTGAAGTAATAAGAAACTGCATCTCAGTCTCTCTCCTGTCTGGAATAAATGAGGACAGCGATCACAAAGAGACAGAGAACCAGAAGAACAGCCAGGATAATGACAATACCGGGGACATGATCTGAAACAAGATGACACAAGTAAATTAAACATTGTGGGTTCTACAAACTCTTTTCCAACTGTAAAATCAAATATAAATCTGTATTGTAAATCTTTAACACCATTTTTTATTTGTTTGTCAAATATTTAGGTCACGAAAGGCCGTCAAATGTGCCCTGTGTAACTTTTCTGGTCTCTATGGAGATGTTATTACTTTGCATGAATATTCCAGCATTTAATCAGTTACCTTTCATTGCTAGTGGCCTCCATGGAGATAGATAAGATATAGATAAGTTTAATGGATTTGGCGAAACATTCCAGGCAAAGCAATGGCATCTCCATAGAAGACAATCAGCAAACCCCACCAAAAAAGTAGTGCATCTTTAAAACCAGAGGACGTTGGATAGGCATAGGTTCTAAATGATAATGTTATGATGTCTTCTGTTCACTGGATGCAAAATATTGTGTTGTGTCTGTAACTGGACCTTTATCTAAATCTACAAGGAATTATATGGTGTAAGAACAAATGTGTAAATAAATAACAAAAGTGTAAAAGGTGAATTTGGATTTGTGCGTTGTCAACCATCACAGTTTGAACTTGGAACTAGGGAATAGCAAATAAAATGTAACTTTAACCAAGGATTTATCGTAACTAAACTGTTCTTTTTACTTACATGTGTTTATCTCCACTTTGGTCCCTGGTCCAAACAGGACATGTCCACATGTGGCCACAGCGCAGTAGTATGTCCCCGTATCACGGACGTCCTTTATAGTCGTGGACAGACTGTAGACACATGTCCTCTGCCTCTGCTCCTCAGTTTGCTCTTCATACGTATAAATGAAGCTGGCTGGAGATTCTTCTGCTCCAGATCTGAACCAGTGCACATTGCGTTTAGAAGGACACTGCAGTGGAGAGTGGTTTTTGGACACAAGAGAACAACTGAGCTGCACAGGACCTCCCAGAGAAGCTGAAGCCCATGGGATTTGTTCCACATAGAAAGTGTGGTGCCCTTGGTCTGTAAACCATTAAAACAGAACTATTAAAACAAGAACAGAAAGAACAAGTAAAAGAGGATTTGAATTTCAAAACTTACCACGAATGATCAAAAGAGTAGTGTTAACAAATCTCATTTTGTATGACGATCCAGATTGGCAAACATAAGAGGCTGCATCTTCTCTGGTCACGCTATAAATCGTGAAGGTATACACATTTTCCTTTGCTGTTTTATTCTGATTTATTCCAAATCTTGAAGTGTCGAAGTTTCCTTTAAGTGTTGTTTTCTCATAGGATCCCTCTGCAATGGTTTGGACCGGTGATTCCAAACTAATTTTGTAGAAATAAAGCAGTCCGACTTCATCCCTGTCTATAGAACAGGACATAGTGAAGTTATCCCCAGGGTTGAGCAGGGTCTGAGTAATCTGGTCACCTCCACTGGTCTGATTGAGAGCTGAAAAATACGAGAAATCAACGGTCATAACCATTATTAAACACTTGAATACACTGGTCTTAACATGCCCACAGTACGTACACAATAAAATGACAAACAGGCAAGACAGATGTCCAATCATTGTGGTGACTTCACTGACACTAAGAGGAGGTGTAGCGTTCCTGTAAACTAGATCATCTTAGCATGTGAGGTAAGACATATCCGCTCATTGGTGTATACCCTTTCCAGGCTCCGCCTCACAATATTATGAAGCTATTTTTTGTCATAACGCAACACAGATATTAAGCAAGTTCAAGCGAAAGTAAGTCCAGTTGTTTTCATTTTAACTTGCTTATAATATCTTCTTCCTGCATGTCTCAAAATTTGCAATTAACACAACACAGAATATTCATAGCTCTACGGACTTCAGGCCACACCTCAGAGCAGCTTCAGAGAGAGTCTTAGACTTTGTGTGTGATGGAACATACAAATTGACATAACTCTGGGTAGCACCAACTAGCCACATGATCAAGTTGTAGTAACGGCAAAGATGAAGAATTTCGCATTCATGAAAATCTATATTTGGGCTGCACATGTGTCTATAGAGGAATATTCAGCAGTTACTATGGTGACACAATACACAGATTAATAAACACATCTTGATAAGTTTTTGGATTGCCTGAAAAGTCAAGAAAACAAAACAAAACAAAATGGAGCCTGTGATCAATCCATTCTTTATATTGTGTTGGTGTCTGATTTTCAACAAAAGGGAGGCTATAGACTCTAGACTTCCAGTATGTGGTGGATACGTCTGCCTGTCATTATGAACATCTAAACACAATTTGAGATATATGAAATAAAATAATCTTGTCTACAAGGAAATGCAATGAAGAAATTTGAACCCGGTATGAAAACCGTTTCCCTCCTTGAACCGCCACCTTAACGTGGTGGAGGGGTTTGGGCGCCCGAATGATCCCGGGAGCCATGTGTTTGGGGGCTTCATGCCCCTGGTACGGTCACCCAAGGCAAACAGGTCCAGGGGGACAGGTCAGACTAAGAGTCTGAGCCCTTTATGCAGAAAAATATGCGGTCGCTGTATCGGACGGTTGTGATGAAGAGGAAGCTGAGCCGGAAGGCAAAGCTCTTGTTTCCCATTTCATAGTGAACAGCTCAAAGTGTGGGTGGTACTCAATTACTCATCACATTAACTTGAATTAATGTTTACTCCAGTTCAGTTTTTGCCTATTTTACTGACATTTGGAAAGAACAAACTATGTCAGATGAGTAAACAACATACAAACTCAAACTGGTCAATTTATGTAGGACTTTCAATGACGTCAGGAAGTCAGCAGCAGGTAACTTAACCACAACACGGCTCTGAGTAGAGAGAGGAGGCACGTGTGGTTTTGGTGCACTTCCTGTCACTGCTTTTCCTCTCGACTGCTTTTTAGTGTCACAACAATGGCCAACAAACATGAAAATGCATAAGTTCTGTTGAGGTTTTATGTAGAAAAAGCCGCAATCGTACTTCAGGCTCGGTCATCTTCGTCCTTACAGTAATTATTCTAATGGGACTTTACGTGAAAAAAGACATAAAACATTTAGTCCGGCCCTCAGATGACATTTTTTTGGCTAAACTGGTCCAATTGATCAAAGGCAGAACTTTAAACATCAAATGTAAGTAATTCTACCACTAAAACCTCAACATCGCACTGTATTGTGTCAAAGACCTAAAATTCATGTTTCAACATATTATTAGTTTGTAAAAGTTGTGTTTATTGTGAAATTTTGAGGAAATTGCTTTTATGAAAATATAATTTGATTTGCCAAAAAGAAAAAAAGCATCAGCATCATTGATAACACACATTTCTTACACATATCACATTTTCTCATTTAATTTTTGAGAATAAAAACATTATTAATACATGTTTAAAATACAAAACAAAGCTCAAATATTTCAGACAACCATTGATCGCATAAACAGCAACAAAAAGAATTAAAGTAAATTCAAATACATGCAAAAAAACAAAAATCTGACTGCATTAAAAAGCCCTTTATTGTAAAAACTGGACTTGTATTAACTGTATCCACATGCAGTGACGCTACTGACAACATTTACTTAATTATTCAGTGTGGTCTGTTTTATTTTTATAGCTGTACTGGACAGTGGAGTACACAGACTCCTGTTTTCCTCCTGGTTTACCACACAGTTTCAAAGCAGCATAGATGGCATATGCACTTGAACCCTGCAAATATGTTAGAAACAAAAACTCTTCAATGGGTTGTACTAAAAATAGGTAATTTCTCACATAAGAAATCAAACAAATGAATAATCCATATTACGTACCACGTGTTCTGGCTTCTCACAGTGTGTAGTGATGGTATCAGGATCTGTAAAATTACAAATATCACAGTATTGAGATGCAATAAACGAGGACAGGAAATAGTCCACATTTAGTATATGGTACCTCTGCAGTGTGCACAGAGCCTCAGTCTCTTCACACAGAGGATCACGAGCACACACACACACAACAGGACTGACAGAGCCACAGTCACTGACAGCAGCTGCAGATCTGGGGGCTCATCTGAACATATACAGAGCACATTTATGTCACATTTTAGAACTTGTAGAAGCCTCATTCATACGTGTAGTAAGAGGTGGGAAACTTAAGCATTCAGGCATTCAAGTCTTAAAAAGGTCTTAAATTTCATGTTTCTAAATTAAGGCCTTAAAAAGTCTTAAATTATGTTGTCCAAGACTAATTTTTTTCACAAAGGTCTTCAATTTCATTCACCTATTTTTTCGTATACTCAACCGGGCTGCAGTGCAGAGTGAGACAAGACAATGTGAAAGTTTAGTTTGTCCTGTTAATATGTTATAAATGATTATTTTTGGCCATTTTACAAGCAACGCATATGACTATAAATGAGTTCTGAATGAGGTTTTATAATAACAGTATATTTTGTTAATTAAACAGTGAGTAATGGTCATTATTAGAATTGGATCTGGTGTTTTTTGCCCACATAATGGGTGCGATGTTGGTCTTAGTTTTCATTTAAGTGGTCTTAAAAAGGTCTTTAAAAATTTAGAGTAGTCAAACCTGGGGATATCCTGAGCATTGATTCACCTGCGTATTTGAGCAAAACGCCCAAGTGTCACAAGACGTATTCCAGTGAAATTGTGAATTCACCAATATTGATTTAATGTTGCTGAACATTTATTTATGAGGGAGTGAAAGGGCTAATGGACAGATACACATTTGACATTCGTTATATGACCAGCAAACCAAATGTTGTTCACTTAGCCAAATGAACTGAAATGGCACAATTATCCTCAGACTTAAAATCTGACTTTTAGAGCAAATATGACGTACCTATGTCCAGTGTAGTTCCCGTCCCAAACAGGATGTGTCCACATGTGTGCACAGCGCAGTAGTATGTCCCAGCCTCAGAGGAGCGTCTTATAGTTTTGGACAGACTGTACACACAGCTGTAGTTTGTAAAGTGGGACATGAGTCCAGTGTGAGGCTCCACAGATCCAGCTCTGAACCAGAGCACCTGCTGCTGTTGTGGACACTGGATTTGGCTCTTGTTGTTTTTGGGCTGAAGTGAGCACTGAAGAGACACTGAGCGTCCTGGGACCAGTGAAGCTGAGGATGGACTCTGTGTCACATGAACACAGCTCTGTGAGTCTGCTCCATCTGTGCCTAAGACAAGAGCACACAGTGTAAGCAGCTACTCTTTACTATTCACTTACTATTCTAATACTTTACCATTAACAAACAAGAAGGTGCTGTTGACAAAGTTCTGACCATATCCATCAATCAATAAGCAATAGTAGACTGCTTCATCCTCTTTCCGGACATTGTGTATTGTAAAAACAGGCTGCGAATATCACTGTGGTGACCTTAAACCGTTGATCCTCGAATAATTTAGCGACTGTAACAGAATTATAATATACCTTTGCAATAAACTGCATCATGTTTCCTGGAGTTTGTTTGTACCAGTTTACATGTTCATTTTAAAAGCACATGTAAAAGTGACAGTGTCTCAGGTTGAACCACTGTCACAGGTATTTGGTCCTCTGCACTTTGACCTGCAAAACAAACAGAAACAGCCCTTGTCCATAAATGTATCACCGTCATGTTTCATAGTTAGTATAGTTTTACTTACAGAAGATGCTCAGGAGGATGAAGGCAGTGAGTGGTCCAACCATGTTTATTCTGATGTCCCTGACAGACTTACATGAGTGTTTTATATAGACTATGAGAGGCGGAAATAGTAACGATTGGCTGAAGCACAAATACACCTCCCCCTACTTACTGAACAGTGTAACTGCTCTGTCTCTGTTTCCCTTTTCACATGATGATTTTGCTTCATGATGCCACAATGAAAATATACAGGCAACAAAACTTTTTATGCAGTAGTTGTAGTAGTGTTACACAGGAAATGCGGCTTAATAACAATGTTGTCTTCACACACATAGGGCACATTACTGCAACATTCTGAATATAAGCAAGGTCATTACATGGGTATTAATTATAATGAATAAACTTTAATTAATAAAACACTGGGAGGAGGCCCTGGGGAAGACCCAGGACATGCTGGAGGGCCTATGTCTCTGGGCTGGCCTGGGAACGCCTCAGGATGCCCTGTTCTGCTGCTTCTGTGACCCGGGAGAGGTAGAAAAGAGGTAGAAAATGGATGGATAATAATACCTTACACATCAGTGACTGTGCTGATGCTACGAACAGGAACCAGAAACTTTTCCTCAGTTTGGAGTTCACTTGTGTTCCTGGACGCTCCGATCTCAAGATGTCCCACACAGTCAAGCACACGTGCCATCACCCACATGGAAATGTTTGTGCATGGCGTCAGCTTGGCTATGGTTGATTTCACTAAAAAGGACCTATAGCTTTGTCCAGACTCCAGCAATAGAGCAATTATCCATGTACCTTCTTTTCTCACACTCAAAGGCCGTGGTGCTGGTTCACTTCTTGGTGCGCTGTGTTCTGGTGTGCTGGGCACACGTTCTCCTTAGTGTCCCCACATGCTGCTTCCCACAGAACAGGGAGCTGAACCATAGACCGAATCTGGAGCGAATCTGGAGCCAGGCTCAATGTGAGGAATAGTTTTTTGTTGTTGTTTTTTTTTTGACGGACAAAATGGCGAAAAAAAATTCAGCATCATGCAGGTTCATCCAAAAATTTTAAGACCAAAATGACGAGTTTCACTCCAGCAGTTACAGAGAAGAAAGATTGATCATTTAATGAACACAGAAAGGTCAGATTTTGGCAAGACAAAAGTCTTGTCACCTTGTCATATGATGCACCCAATCCTACATTACAGCCTCACCTGTGATCAGTTACTGATCAGTCAATTAGTGGGTGTGTATAAAAAGAACCCCAGCACACCAGACCCTCACATCAACTGCAACTTGACCTCTGACAACATGCCTAAGATCCACCCTGAGACCAAAGCGTTAATTATCAAGAGGCTGAAGACCAGATCCACTGCTGAGGTGGCTGACACCTTCAATGTGTCTCAGCGTCAAGTACAAAGAATAAGAAAAAGATCTGAAAAGACTGGAGATGTTTTTGACAAGCCCAGGTCCGGCAGACCCCGCAAGACAACTGCTCGGGAGGACCGTTTGTTGATTCGAAAATCCAAGGCCAGCCCCTTTTCCACTGCAGCAGAGCTCCACCAGGCCTGGTCACCTCAAGTCCCTGTGTCAACCAGAACAGTTTGTAGAATTCTGTCTCAAAATGGCCTCCATGGTCGAATCAGTGCACAGAAACCAGCACTAAACAAAAGGCGATAAAAAAACTGTGTTGCATTTGCCAAGGCCCACAGCCTGCTAAAAGGATGGACACTGGAAAAGTGGCAGAAGGTGGATTTCTCAGATGAATCCTCGGTTGAATTACATCACAGCCGCCGCAAATACTGCAGGAGACCTACTGGAGCCCGCATGGATCCAAGATTCACCCAGAAAACACTTAAGTTTGGTGCCGGAAAAATCATGGTCTGGGGTTACATCCGGTATGGGGGTGTGCGAGACATTTGCAGGGTGGAAGGCAATATCAATAGCCTAAAATATCAAGAAGTATTAGCTGCCTCTTACATTCCCAACCATAAAAGGGGTAAAATTTTGCAGCAGGATGGTGCTCCATGGCATACTTCTATCTCTACATCAAAGTTCCTCAAGGCGAAGAAGATCAAGGTGCTCCAGGACTGGCCAGCCCAGTCACCAGACATGAACATCACTGAGCATGTCTGGGGTAGAATGAAAGAGGAAGCATGGAAGGCAAAACCAAAGAATCTTGATGAACTCTGGGAGGCATGTAAGACTGCTTTCTTTGCTATTCCTGATGACTTCATCAACAAATTGTATGAATCATTGTCGAACCGCATGGATGCAGTCCTTCAAGCTCATGAAAGTCATATAAGATATTAAATATGGATCTCACAGCACCACTACTTAATTCACTGACGTTATGCAACATATTTTTGTATTTGAAGTAAATTATTTGGCGACAAAACTTTTGTCTTGCCAAAATCTGACCTTTCTGTGTTCATTAAATGATCAATCTTTCTCCAGTGAAGCAAATTTATTTTAGTATAATGAGCATAATTTAGGAGTGTTTTAGCTTTCAGATGAGACATTTCTAAAACCAATCGATTAATTTAAAGTCAGGTTATAAGCTTTTGTTTCTACAAAATGGAGAAGCGACAAGACTTTTGTCAGGGACTGTATTTATGGAAAACTGTTGCGCGGGACATAGACTGTGTAAAGAAGAAGTGGCATCACCCATAGCGTTTGGTTCCACTCAAATGAAGCTTGCGACAGGAGCAAATTTGGAGCCAGGCTTCATATCCCAATATAAGTCAATGGGAGCCAGGGTCAGGAGCAGCCGGCAGAGCCCGCATGCAAACTTCCTATTTGGAACACAGTAGCTAGTCCGTTAGCTTTGTCCATTCATATATACAGTTTATTCATGGGAGCATGGGTGATGTAGGGTTGTGGGTGGAGCACTGGACAGAATTACAGCTCCTTAAGGGTAAACATGAAGAGGATTCAAAGAGAGAGATCATTAAATTACTCAAATATGGAAAAAAGAAGTCTAACATCTTTTCAGGTATATATTTGAAGAGAGACATTGTAGAAAGCTTAAAATATCCACTTTGCATAATATCCCATCTTTAAGTAAATTTATACAAACTTTTAAATTAATTCATTCAAAAAACAGACATGAAAAATTATCACCTAAATTATGTAGGCTTTGTTTGCTTGATGTTTTGGCAACATTATTTCCTGTAGTCATATAAAGCCAAATATGAACCAATCAGACAAAGCTCCTCCCTTTGATATGATTATCATAAGACAGAGGCACCACTTGATATTACACTTCATACAGTGAACTCATCAACATCAACAAGATCCAGAAAATGTGGACTTTATTATACGCAGCTCTTTTCTTCCAAGTGGCCCGTAAGTATTGACACTTATAAGAAGTTGTGTCTGTCTATTGTTTTTGTAACTACATTTGTGTTGCAGGATGTACGGACAGGAACTTATTTGTGACGAGATCTCATGACCCTGGAGAAAAAGTAACTCTCAGCTGTCCACGTTCTGTCAAATTTACAGAGTCACCAGCATTTCACTGGATCAGAGTTCTTTCTGGAAATTTGCCAGAATTTTTAGGAGGAACTTTCTCATTTGAATATAAAGGCGTTAACACAAATCCTCGCACCACGACAAAACAAGGTGATGGAACATTTGATCTGATCATACATCAGTCTACGCTCAACGACACTGGATTTTACTACTGTGTGAAAGTAGAAGACCTTAAGATGGAATTAATGTTTGGAGTATTCTTAAAAATAAAAGGTACAATTAAATAAGTGTGTTAAATTTATAGCATAATATGTTATTATGATTCTATTGATTGCATTGGTCCTCAGAGCCAGTCTCAGGCGTGAGAGTGGAGAGTCCAGATCTGTCTGGTCCAGTGGACTCAGGAGACTCTGTGGATCTTCAATGTTGGGTCCAGATGGAGAACGCTCAGTGTTTTGAGGAGCACATGGTTTGGTGGTTCAGGTCTGGACTGGACCAGTCTGGTCCTGGTTTAGTCTACGCTCAGAGGAACAGCTCTGCTCAGTGTAAGAGGAGCACAGAAGATCCTGGTCCTCACAAATGTCTCTACACTTTGTCCAAAACCATGAGCCCCTCTGACACAGGGACGTACCGCTGTGCTGTGGCAGCCTGTGGACACATTCTCTTTGGGAATGGGACTGAAGTCACTGTCAGAGGTATTATATTTATTTATTTATGTATGTATTTATTTAGCTATCGCACAGAAACATATTGTTCATTGCAGAGGAAACATGGTCTTTAGGGAATACCATTCTCATCTTGCTGAGTGTTGCTCTGACCATCAGTATCATGGTTACACTCGTGCTCATTTCTTTCATCAGGAAGACGACTGGACTCTGTTTCTGTGGTAATTCAAGTTCCTAAATTCTGTCAAAAGGCATGTCTCAAACTTTAATGTCCAATTTCTGTTTTAGTTGGACAAAATCACACTGATGACAGAGTCAGTGATGAACGTACAAGGCAGTTGGTAAGATGCACTGAATGACAAAAATTCATCAATAATAATAATAATAATACATTAAAATGAAGTATCTTTCACAGGGAGATGCTGAGGTGATGTACTCTGCCCCTAAGCACAAGAGCAAAGCTGACAGGTCCCAGCGCAGAGCGGTGAACACAGAGGAACAAGTGCTTTACTCTGATGTGAGACTTTAAACTGTAAAATCTGTTGTTCATACATAAAGCAGTATGTAGTAGTGTGCAGCAATTTAATATTAGAGAACCTTTATTTGGTAAAATAACATTGGTGAAATTCAAGATTTGTGTATTGTCTCCAGTATATTAAAAATATATAAAAAGGGTATTGTTATTTGTCTCTGATTGGCATGTGTGGCAGTAGGCACCTATTATGTGTGGCCTGAGCCTTTAAAAGGGCGGGTCTCTTACCTGTTCCCCTTTTGGTCGTCTCTGATGTCACTCACTGTTGGAGCAGCACCACAGCACGAGCACTGGATTAAGAGTTAATATCGCTCAAATTCACCCTTCTTCACCCTAAAGCCTGGTGATTGTGCCCTGTATTGTTCTTTCCTCCTCTGGCCTGTGCACGAGGTTTGGTTTGGGACTTCCCCTGGCTCGGGCTTATAACACTTCTTCTTTTTAAGTAACCCTGCTTTTTTTTAAAGTGATCGTCCTTCAACACTCCTGATTTTACCCTTATTTTTCCCCTTTTGCCCTTCCCAGCTGCTGTGGGGATTGGACTGCTCGGAGGAGCAGAGTTTATGTTAACCACTGTTTTAATGATTGTTATGGTGTGTGTGAGTGAATGAATGAACTTTTAATTGATAGTTAAATGGAGCAGCAGCACAGCTCCAAGCTCTTTCTAAAACAGCTTGTAAAGCAAACACTTTCAGTTCTGTCTGGAGATGAGGAAGTCAGTTCACTCATGATCTAACCACAGCTTTAGACATCTTTTTTATCAACAGAAACTATGTGAGTGTGCCCAGGTCCACAGTTCATCAAATCACCAACAAATATGTGTGAACAGGGCGTTAATACATTCAGGTTAGTGTTAAGATTCATTTAGCATTAGCACTAAGAGTTAGCAGCTGTAATTGTTAATCAAAACAACTTTCAGTAGACATAGTTAAGCCACATCCTCTTTACTTTGAGCATTTGGTTTTCAGACATGCTACGAACTGCTCACATTATTTTGTATCTTTAAACCAGAGTGTAAATACCAGGGTCACTTTTAACATCTCCTCCCACAAGAGAATCTCGTGCCCTTAAACGTTACAGTATTCATGATGCATCACTAAACGTGCATGTGAGGTGTAAGTGCAAAGTTTCCCACCAGTCAACCTCAGACTGTGCCAAACTAAGCAGCAGTTTCACAAAGAGGAGACTAACTGACCAACCCCCAGAGCCACTCGCATACAAGAAAACCACACTCTTTTAAAAGTAGAAGTGCAGTGGAGGGTCTGGTGTATGTGCTACAGTGTCATTTGATATGTGCCACCTTGATGTTGTTTTACACGTCCCCCAAATGCACAGGAAATCTAACATGTTCATAAAGTGTTTACTTATCAACACAGGAGGATTATAAATAATTGAAAACAGCATGTAGCCTATGTACAGTGTGTTTTATTTTACATTTCACACATTTGATTTCATCCGATAGAATTCATGAAAAAATAATAGAAAATAGAATTATGGCCAAAACTTGCACAGAAGCAGAATATGTAAAATCACAGCCTTTATATTCCTGCCTGCTCATAGACCGTATGTATAAGTGGACACAGCTAATCCGCTAGCCGCCATGTGCAAACAGGAAGTGCTCCAGGAGGCTCTTCTGGCTCCTTCTCTCCTTTTTCCATTAATTTATATTGAGATCTTATCGCTCCTCTTTCTGTACCTGTTGCTGTGGCCTCATCATTTTGGTCTTAAATGTTCCTATGAACCGGCTCTACATAATCCTGAAATTTTTTTACCGTTATTTTGTCCGTCAAAAAACCCGATTCATAACATAGAGTCTGGCTCCAGATTCACTCCTGTAACTGTGGCATCGTGAGCCTCATTTGAGTGACGCTAAACGCTATGGGTGACGTCACACTCACTTAGTCCACTTCTGATTTATGATTTATAGATGGTTTATAGATGGTTTTATTAAAGGAATATTAAAGATGATTTTCCTGCTGCAGATGCACTGAACATTGAGGCTCTCTACAAACAAGGCGTGTCTTAAAGCTGTGACACATATTGTCTGTTCAGTCATGTAAATGTGGTTAAATGTGAAGTGGTAACATTATATTCAGTGTTGATATGAAGAGAATCACAGACCAATCAGATAGTTTTGAAGTGCTCCTCCCACTCATATCAGTATAACAAGCCAACATTTTATAATGCGCCAAGAGAGGACTGTTCTATCCAGTGGGTCAAAATGATGTTGTTCCATCTTTTATGTGCACTGGCGTTCCTCACACTGACACGTAAGTACTTAACATATGTTTATGAAGACAACATTACTTACACAGTAAAGTAATTATAAATCTTATTGTTTAATTTACAGGTTGTGCCAGTGGTCCTGTGTTTGAGACAGAGACCTCCGATGTGGGACAAACAGTGACTCTACGATGTCCCCGTAATTCCTCTGAGAGCAACACATATTTGTATTGGATCAGATTTCTCCCTGGAAATGTGCCGGAAACTTTAGGAGGAACATTGGCATATGATAATAGTGGATCATATGGATCTCCACACTCTTCTATTAAAACAAAGCAAGAACCTGGATTGTTCGTACTGAGTATTGAGAGACCACAGCTGAGTGACACTGGACTTTACTACTGTGTGAAAGTACAAAATCTGATCAGAAACTTGGCCTTTGTCAGGGTCATATTTTTAAACATTAAAGGTAAACTTATTTTTTTCTTCATTTTCTGTCTGTATTTGACTATAATTATTCTGGTGTTCTTCAGGTCCAGTCTCAGACGTGAGAGTGGAGAGTCCAGATCTGTCTGGTCCAGTGGACTCAGGAGACTCTGTGGATCTTCAGTGTAGGGTCCAGATGGAGAACGCTCAGTGTTTTGAGGAGCACATGGTTTGGTGGTTCTGGTCTGGACTGAACCAGTCTGGTCCTGGTTTAGTCTACGCTCAGAGGAACAGCTCTGCTCAGTGTAAGAGGAGCACAGAAGATCCTGGTCCTCACAAATGTCTCTACACTTTGTCCAAAGCCATGAGCCCCTCTGACACAGGGACGTACCGCTGTGCTGTGGCAGCCTGTGGACACATTCTCTTTGGGACTGGGACTAAAGTCACTGTTACAGGTATTTACAACTTACACGTTATCTGAATATATCATTGATTTCAACTTTTCATTTGTCCATTTTCATAGAGAACATGTGTGATGTTGAGAAGAGCGTCATTATCCTGCTGAGTACTGTTTTGGGTCTCATTGTCATTATTACTCCTGTTTGTCTGACCATGAAGAAGCTCAACAAAACAAACCAAGGCCACGATCAACAAGAACTAAAGGTACAGAAATATACTTAAACAGAGGTTTATGTTTCATGATTCATGTTAATGTTGCTTTTATGATTAATTCTTTATATGTTTATTTTCCTACAACAAAGGTGAGAGTAAAAGTCCGAGTGTGAAGTCAAGACTGCACCGGGCGATTGAAGCGTCAGAAACAGAATGGGTCTACACTTATGTCACTTTTGTTCATGTCAAGTAGGATCAAATCTCTCATTCTGGTGCAGTAAACTTAAAGTTTTCTTTTTGAACAGTTTTCTGATAAAATGTGTAAATAATGTGTAAATATGAAGCTTTAGTGGGTCTAGTTTTAAAATCGGCACTCGGCCACTCCAGGAATAGCAGTAGTTAACAGATAATGTAATAAGAAAATAAAATGTAAACATATGAACAGTGAAATTAACCTAACAATGAACCATGAACCACCATAGACATACATGTATAAACCCCCTGTATGAATGTAATTGTAACTGCTAACAATGCTGGTACACATGAATTTGTATTTGAAACTGACTTTTTATAGCAAATAAACTCAAAGAATTCCTAAAAACAGCAAGGTGTGTTTTATTTTACATTTTACTTTATTTTTTTTTTACATTTCACACATTTGATTTGATCTTATAGACATTCAAATTTGTCAAAAAGAAGAAAATATGTTTATTAACTTAACTGTAAAGGGAGTATTATGCAAAATGTTACGTTATGTTTTTTCCCCTCATCAAAAACATGTCTGAAAACGTTTTAGATCTCGTCCATGCATGTTTGAGTAATTTAGCGATCTCTCCCGGGCCCATAAATATACAAAATAATGAAAGGATTAAAAACTGTACATAGCAACTTGACAAACCTGATGCGATGTTCACCAGTTTCCTTTGTGACAGCGCTCTGAAAGGGGTGTGACTTAGCACGGAGAGCAAAGAGAGGGGGACTCAGAGCATCAAAAATAAAAGTGAACATGTTAATATGTTGTTTCCAGCAAATACAGCATTTTCAAAACAATAAAAGGTAAAATGGTGAGCTAAATATGCTATGATAAAGCAATGAATACCCCATAGAAGTAAAATAGCCCCTCTTAAAACATGTAGGCGTGTGAATTTGAGCAGGATGTTACACAGAAAACAGCATTACTGAATTAAAACTTGCACAAAAGCAGAATATGTAAAATCACAGCCTTTATATTCCTGCCTGGGCCCAGTGAGGATCAGTGTGTCAGTGCTGCTCTGCTCTCACACCAGAGTACACACACTCCTGCTCTCCTCTTGTGTTACTGCTCTGTCTCTGTTTCACTTTTCTGGAGGAGAAATTCAGCGCTGCGTAGTTGACATCTGCATGAACGTCCTGCAAATATGTGTTGGAAACAAATTCAAGTTATTATGCAAAATCCAGAAAGAAAAGCTTTTCACTTGTCATTTCCTCATAAACAAATGCATTAATAATGTATAAGGAACAAATAGCAGCCTACCGTATGTTCTGACATCTCACACTGTGCACTGTTAACACCATCAGGAGAATCTGTAAAAGAGCATTATATTAAACCGATTTATTAAACTATTAGCCATGTTTACCATCTGACCTCTGCAGTGTGCACAGAGCCTCCCTCTCTTCACACAGAGGATGATGATCACGACACACACACACACAACAAGACTGACAGAGCCACAGTCACTGGAGCCACAGTCACTGGGGGCTCACCTGAAAATATATACACTACATTTAGGTTATATTTGATTAAAGTAGAAGCAGCTCTCATATAGCAGCGTGACTGGAGCTTTAGGTTCTAGGTTCAAGGTTCTTTATGATCCCTGTGGGGTTTGCAGCTCTAACATATAACAGGCATCACAGACAAATGTAACAGCCAAACAACAAATATATTAAAGAGGAGCATTATTAAATCTAACAGCAGAATCAGTCTTCTAAAGTCACTCTGTGATTAAAAAGTGTTTGACAGACTTACAGTGAGAACAATGGCATTCTGAAAGGCCGCCACACACTACAGGATTATTCGGTCTTAAATTAGTTTTAAACGTGCAACAAAAGTGCACACCACAGACACAAGGAGAAGTGTGTGAGATTTTAAAGTCTGATCACAAAGACTGCTGTGAGATACTCTGCTCTGAGCACCGCAGGCTCTGTTTCCTGTCTAGAGTAAAGCCACTCGCTTTGATACTGTTCAAAGATCAGAGCTCTGCACTTCTAGTTTAGATACAAGTCAAAACTGTGTTATTATTATTTGTGAAATTTGGTGCAATACTTTATATACATTATATTTAAATAAATAAAGTCCACAGGAAGTAGAGTCACTGTCTCTAACACAGACTGATCACTAATATACAGATTCACCTGGATCCGTGCGCTGTGTGGACGTAAACGGACACATGGGAACTGTTCTCGCCTTTTTACTTCAAAGTGGATTAACAGTGCTGTTTTGTGGACTGGGTGTCATTATTTGCAGACGACAAATTCTATGGATAATGTGGATGAGGTGCTGCAGTTTATATTTACAGTGCCTTGCAAAAGTATTTGCCCCCCTTGAACTTTTTTGACCTTTTGACATATTTCCAGGCTTCAAACATAAAGATATAAAAACATGAATTTTTGTGAAGAATCAACACCAAGTGGGACACAATCGTGAAGAGGAACGAAATTTATTCAATATTTTAAACTTATTTTACAAATAAAAAATGGAAAAGTAGGGCGTGCAAAAATATTCACCCCCTTTTCTCTCAGTGCAGCCAGCTGACTCCAGAAGTTCTCTGATGATTTGTGAATGCTCCAGTGTGACCTAAATGACTGATGGTGATAAAGAGAGTCCACCTGTGTGTGATCAGTCTCAGTATAAATGCAGCTGCTTTGTGACGGGTTCAGAGGTCTGTTCAAAGAATGTTGGGGAGCAAAGAGCATCATGAAGACCAAGCAACACACCAGGCAGGTCCGGGGTAAAGTTGTGGATAAGTTTAAAGCAGGATTAGGATATAAAAAGATTTCACAAGCTTTAAACATCTCGCGGAGCACTGTTCGATCAATCATATTGAAATGGAGAGAGAATCAGACGGCTGCAGAGCTCCCAAGAACCGGCCAACCCTCTAAACATTCAGCCCAAACAAGAAGAGCACTGACCAAAGAGGCAGCCAAGAGGCCCCTGATCACTCTGGATGAACTGCAGAGATCTGCAGCTAAGATGGGGAAATCTGTCCATAGAACAAATATTAGTCACATACTGCACAAATCTGCCCTTTATGGAAGAGTAGCAAGAAGAAAGCCATTTTTCAAAGAAGTTTGCCACAAGCCACCTGAGACACACCAAACATGTGGAAGAAGGTGCTGTGGTCAAATGAGACCAAAATTGAACTTTTTGGGCAAAATGCAAAACGTTATGGTTGGCATAAAAGCAACACTGCACATGACCCTGAACACGCCATCCCCACTGTCAAACATGGTGGTGGCAGCATCATGGTCCAGGGCTGCTTTTCTTCTTCAGGGACAGGGAAGATGTTAGAGTTTATGGGAAGATGGATGGAGCCAAATACAGGACAAAGTTGGACTCTGCAAAAGCCCTGAGACTGGGATGGAGGTTCACCTTCCAACAAGACAATGATCCTAAACATAAAGCAAAATCTACAATGGAATAGTTCAAAACTAATCATATCCAGGTTAGAATGGCCAAGTCAAAGTCCAGACCTAAATCCAATCGAGAATATGTGGAAAGATCTGAAAACTGCTGTTCACAAACGCTCTCCATCTAACTTTACGGAGCTTGAGCTGTTTTGCAAGGAAGAATGGGCAAAAATTTCAGTCTCTGATAAAGACATACTCCCAAAAGACTGCCGTTGTTATCGCAGCAAAAGGTTGTTCTACAAAGTATTGACTCATGGGGGGTGAATATTTTTGCGCACCCTACTTTTCAGTTTTTTATTTGTAAAAAAAAAAAAGTGTAAAATATTGAATACATTTCGTTTCACTTCACGATTGTGTCCCACTTGGTGTTGATTCTTCACAAAAAATTCCAATTTTATATCTTTATCTTTGAAGCCTGAAATATGTCAAAAGGTCAAAAAGTTCCAGGGGGGCAAATACTTTCGCAAGGCACTGTACAACTTGACGAGAGGTGAGTAATAATTTTTTATTGTTACTGAATTTGTATCTTGCGTCTCTGTGTTCGTCGGTTCTCTGCCCCTGACGCTCTGTTTTATTGGCTGTTACTGTAGAATAGCTGATGTTGATCTGACAGAACAGCTCAGAGACACACTGACACCACACACACACACACACACACGGACACACACACACACACATACAGACACACACACACCTACATACAAACACATACATACAGACACACACACACCTACACACAGACACGCACACACACCTACATACACACACATACAGACAGACACACACACACCTACACACAGACACGCACACACATACAGACACACACACACCTACATACACACACATACAGACACACTCACACACACACACCTACCTACAGACACACACACACACATACAGACACACACGCACACACATACAGACACACACACACCTACATAGACACACATACAGACACACTCACACACACACACCTACCTACAGACACACACACATACAGACACACACGCACATACATACAGACACACACACACCTACATACACACACATACAGACACACACACACACACATACAGACACACACACACCTACATACACACACACACACACACACACATACAGACACACACATACAGACACACACGCACACACATACAGACACACACACACCTACATAGACACACATACAGACACACTCACACACACACACACCTACCTACAGACACACACACATACAGACACACACGCACACACATACAGACACACACACACCTACATACACACACATACAGACACACACACACACATACAGACACACACACACACCTACATACACACACACACATACAGACACACACACATACAGACACACACACACACACCTACATACACACACATACAGACACACACACACATACAGACACACACACACCTACATACAGACACACACGCACACACATACAGACACACATACAGACACACACACACACATACAGACACACACACACCTACATACACACACACACACATACCGACACACACACATACAGACACACACACACACACACCTACATACACACACATACAGACACACACACACACATACAGACACACACACACCTACACACACACACATACAGACACACACACATACAGACACACACACACCTACATACAGACACACACGCACACACATACAGACACACATACACACATACAGACACACACACACCTACACACACACACATACAGACACACACACATACAGACACACACACACCTACATACAGACACACACGCACACACATACAGACACACACACACCTACACACATACACATACAGACACACACACACCTACATACACACATACAGACACACACACATACAGACACACACACACCTACACACAGACACACACACCTACACACACACACATCTACATACACACGCACACACATACAGACACACACGCACACACACATACAGACACACACACCTACACACAGACACACACACATACACACACACATCTACATACACACGCACACACATACAGACGCACACACACATACAGACACACACCTACATACACACACATACAGACACACACACACACATACAGACACACACACACCTACACACACGCACACACATACAGACACACACGCACACACATACAGACACACACACATACAGACACACACACACATACAGACACACACGCACACACATACACACACACACACACACCTACATACACACACACATACAGACACACACACACACACACGAGGAGCACAGCGGCTTTAAAATCACACACAAAGTCACAAAATTGGGTCTTGCCTTCCTGAACTCGGGGAGAAGCAAATTTCAACCAAAATCAGACAAAACCTCCAGTGTGTGACGGCCTTAAGAGGCGACAATTATCCACAGACTTAAAATCTGACTTTTAGAGCAAATATGACGTACCTATGTCCAGTGTAGTTCCCGTCCCAAACAGGATGTGTCCACATGTGTGCACAGCGCAGTAGTATGTCCCAGCCTCAGAGGAGCGTCCTATAGTTTTGGACAGACTGTACACACAGCTGTAGTTTGTAAAGTGGGACATGAGTCCAGTGTGAGGCTCCACAGATCCAGCTCTGAACCAGAGCACCTGCTGTTGTTGTGGACACTGGATTTGGCTCTTGTTGTTTTTGGGCTGAAGTGAGCACTGAAGAGACACTGAGCGTCCTGGGACCAGTGAAGCTGAGGATGGACTCTGTGTCACATGAACACAGCTCTGTGAGTCTGCTCCATCTGTGCCTAAGACAAGAGCACACAGTGTCAGCAGCTACTCTTTACTATTCACTTACTATTCTAATACTTTACCATTAACAACCAAGAAGGTGCTGTTGACAAAATTCTGGAGATGTCCATCAATCATTAAGCAATAGTAGACTGCTTCATCCTCTTTCCGGACATTGTGTATTGTAAAAACAGGCTGCGTATCCACTGTGGTGACCTTAAACCGTTGATCCTTGAATGATTTAGCGACTGTAACAGTACTATAATATACATTTGCAATAAACTGCATCATGTTTCCTGGAAATTCTTTGTACCAGTTTACACGTGCATTCTTTGAAGCACATGTAAAAGTGACAGTGTCTCCAGGTTGAACCACTGTCACAGGTATTTGGTCCTCTGCACTTTGACCTGCTAAACAAACAGAAACAGCCCTTGTCCATAAATGTATCACCATCATGTTTCATAGTTAGTATAGTTTTACTTACAGAAGATGCTCAGGAGGATGAAGGCAGTGAGTGGTCCAACCATGTTTATTCTGATGTCCCTGACAGACTTACATGAGTGTTTTATATAGACTATGAGAGGCGGAAATAGTAACGATTGGCTGAAGCACAAATACACCTCCCCCTACTTACTGAACAGTGTCTTGAACTTGATCTTATGTTTATATTGAATGTAAGACTATAAAATATGATTAAAACATTTAGTAAATCAAAAGTCTAAGAGGATATTAAAGAGGAACTAAACACAACTAACCACATTTCAAATAGAACTGCTAAACTTTGCAGTACCTGGAGAACTAAAGAAAATAGTTTTTAATTCCTTTTAAAGTATACAGATAAAGTAATGGATGAAATACATAAACCAGGGCTTCATAGTAAATACACACAGCTTTTATGGAAGGCAGTGCTTAGATTTACACTTGTAAAATGTACTAGTGCTGTCAGTAATCATGTCCAGTTAGAATCAACGTTTTTTTTGGTCACCTACAACTTTATTGAGCACACTAGGCTAATCGCTAATTTAACACAGTCTTTTGGGCTTTCACATGTGCAGTGGGAAATCAACAAATGTAAGTCTAAGGCTGTTTATAAAGTTGTTTTATAACGTTTCCGGACACTAATGAGTGAACCAGGCAGAGCGTTTTGTTTGTTACACTCGTGGCTGTTGTAAGATGAGTTAGAAAGTGGTGATAAGCTTCTTCAGCTAAGAACTTGCCCCCATCACTACACTAGTTTGTTGACTTGACAGATTCACTGCCACAGTGAGATCTCCGCCGAGGCAACACTGATCTGTGCCGTTTTTTTGGCTTCTGACAGTATTCGACCACCTCTAGAAATGGACTTTAGCTTCAAACGTGCCGGAGTTCCCTTTAAGTTTACCCATCCCGCTCTGCACAGAGAAACTTGGATGGACAGACAGAGGAGAGAGACGGTATCGGACCTTTGACCTGCTGCTGTGGCTCATAACAGATATTTGCCAATACTGATATTTAGACTTTTAACAGCCATGACGCGGCCCACACATTTGTGCTAAATTGAACTGAGGATCACAAATTAACTTTTCACTTTTGTTAAAATAAAAAATATTCTCTTCTATTTCCATTTTTCTCATGAGTCTGTTCAAAAGTGACAAATCTGATACAGTGAGTGGAACAGCTAAGAAAACTATTGGTGCTAAATATGGACTGATACATGAGGCCGATATATGGCCCGTCTTTATCTATGTCAGATAGATATAGTATAGTGCTGGACAGCCTCAGACCAGGAACTCAAAGACGGTTGGAAATGTATTTTTGTATAAACCACATTGCCTCGCTCCTCAGTGTGTTCGCGTGACTGTACTGAAGTATCAAAGAAACCACTGGCCAAAGCAGCAGCTCATGTTCAGGTTTCCTTTTTACAGCACAGCACTATACACTATACTCAACTAAATCATGTACAAATAAAAACGTTACATACAAGAACGTACTTGACTCTTGTGCAGGTGACAGATTAGACTTTAACTTGTTTTTCAGGATGTGCAAATTATCTCTTTTTTATTATTTTAGCAAAACTTCATCCAGCTTAAAGGTATTTAATTCTAAGACTTTGAAGATCTAAAGAAATACCCCCTGCTAATACTGCTAACACATAACATTTAGATCACCATGTTACCTTTTGTTTTGAAACTCCAGTGTATCAACATGTTTTATAAGTTACAGTTTAATTGTTGATGCTCCCCTCCATTTGCTCTCTGTGCTAAATCACTCCCCCTTCAGAGCACGACCACAACACCCTCAGCGTGCATCCCGCTAATGAAACTACCGCGCATCGCATCAGGTTTATCAAGTTGTGTAGTGTTTTGTAGCATGCTTTTGTATATTTCTGGGAGATTGTCACGTGGGAGCATGGGTGACGTGGGCTTGTGGGTGGAGCATTGGACAGAATCTTACAGCTAACCATAAAGAGGGCTTGAAAACGGCTGGGAGAGATCGCTAAACTACTTAAACATGACATCTAAAATGTTCTCAAGCATATTTTTGATGAGTGTAAATACCAGGGTCACTTTTAACATCTCCCACAAGAGAATCTCGTGCCCTTAAACGTTACAGTATTCATGATGCATCACTAAACGTGCATGTGAGGTGTAAGTGCAAAGTTTCCCACCTGTCAACCTCTGTGCAGACAAACCAAGCAGCAGTTTCACAAAGAGGAGAGTAACTGACCAACCCCCAGAGCCACTCGCATACAAGAAAACCACACTCTATTAAAAGTAGAAGTGCAGTGGAGGGTCTGGTGTATGTGCTACAGTGTCATTTGATATGTGCCACCTTGATGTTGTTTTACACGTCCCCCAAATGCACGGAAAATCTAACGTGTTCATAAAGTGTTTACTTATCAACACAGGAAGATTATTCACACCTCATTTTGAAACAAACCGCAATTTTCCATCCACATTGTGCAAAGTTGTCACAGTCTCTTTAAGTACATGGTCATATTTAGTTTATAGGAAGTTATTCAATTGTTTTATCAAACAGATTGACAGACAAACAGACAGTTTTTGTTGCTAATAGTTGAAAACATTTTTGATTAAATACGTTTTGCCACTCATTCAAGGAGCTAATTCAGTTCTGACCAAGTGCTGACAAAAATATTTCTCTGAAACTAGGAGTTTGCTGCACTGAGCCTAATACACCCTCGTTGTTTAAATGAGTTGAGCCCATCTGCTCCAAGCCCCAAACAGAACATAAAGGCTTATCAGGTTCTTTGTTCTTAGTTTGTGTAGGGTGACCAGACATCCTCTTTTTCCCAGAGGTTTTCCCAAATTTTAACTCTCAGTTGGCAGCTTTGTGTGGGTCACTTTTCTTTGTTTTGGCTGATTCAACACATCAGATACAACCAGTTCAACCAGTGTGAAATCCAAAAACCTGCTCATATTCACAGATATTGTTCATGGCTGTGTTATCATCACCAATCTTAGTCTCCACATACACCAGTAACATCTCCTGTAACAGTGCAGTCTGACTCTGTTCAAGTGCAGAGGACATGGCTCTTGTAGCTGGTCAAGTTGCTCATGACTTGGATCGATAGTTGGAGCTTAATGTCTCTAGTAACTGTGCTGTAGTGACAGATAAAAACCTGTTTCTCAGTACTCGTTTGAGCCTCTAAACCTGAAGGGACAGACAGTGGAGCAGGTGGAGGCCTGCAAGAATCTGCAGGTCCTGTTGGACAGTCACACGACCTTCAGCTGGTACAAAGAAGAAGACACAACAATGCATTTTATTTTTATTTTGTTTTATTTGGCGCCTTTCTGGACACCCAAGGTCGCCTTACAACAACAGCTATAGCACTTTTACACAGACACATGTCCTCAAAGACGCTTTACAGAACATTATTAACAGAGCATTCTTCATTCACTCCATACATGCTGGTAATAAGATACCACCAACACTCACTCACACACCACTTTCACACCTACAGTGCATGTTTTGGGTTGATGGGGGAAACCGGAGTGCCCGGAGGAAACTTGTAAACTCCACACAGAAAGGCCTGGGCGACCCCAGGGATCGAACCCAGAACCTTCTTGCTGTGAGGCGTGAGTGTTCCTACTGAGGAAGCTGAGAGGCTTTAGCCTGGGTATTTTAAAGAGGGGATATTATAGTAAACAGTCACATGTATTCATTTTTATTTTTTATTTTATTAGGATTTTTGTAAGGTTGCGTTTTAAGGATCATGAAACAGTGTTTGTATGTGGAACACGTCAAAGACCATTTTCTGTTTTTAAACAGGCAATAAAACTTTTATAACCTTTAACCTTTTTGAATCTCATGTTACCTAAATGCCTCTGGCCTTGTAGCCCAGTAAACTGCAGTGGAATAGAGCAGACTAGGCCTGAGAACCAGGAGTCCTCCTTTTTCATAACCCTAATTTGGTCACCTTAAGTTTGTTTGTTAGTTGATATCAGGATTTAGTTGATATAAGGATTTATAGGGATCTGGTTTTGTATCAGTATATGATTTATAGATGGTTTTATTAACCACTTACCACCCGCCCACCGGCGGGCGATTTCACAACATTAAAAAGTCAAGCCAGATATTCACCGTACTTATTTTTCCACTATTGACATGCTATACATCGTTTGAAAGCTTAATTCCTCCGTAAAATAACCATATCATTCCTTTTATGCCACACAGCGAGCCCAAAGAGCCATAACTTATAATTCCCGAAAATAATAATAATAATTAAAAAAAATGCACATTTCTTACCTTTGAGCCGGTTCTGTCGGTCTGAAACGGGTCCAGTCCAGGAATAGCTGTGCTCAATTAGTCCGTAACAATCCACAGAAAGAGAATATCCAGTTGTTTTTTTTCATAAAATAATTCCATGTGGAGAAATAATCCAGAAAGTCCGTGTTTGTCTGAATGGATGAGCAATGCATCTCTCTACTACTCTCGCTCTTGGTCCTTAGCAAGTTCCTAGCTCCTGTTAGCGGTGTGGGGTATGTTTGTTTTCATTACACTCTTAGCTACAAAACGAGGTCACCCATGAGAGGATCCGCAGTTCGGGGCAGTGCGCAACAGCTCATGAATAAAAGGAGCGCGTCCAGTTAGTGGCGTATTGCGCATGACCGAGGGACAGGTCCACGGCAAAAGCTCTTCAGTCATTGGTTGTTTCAGGAAATGATTGATAGATCTGAATAGCCTATGAAAAGACGATTTCGGCAGTGGGCCCCATGTGGGGCAGAGGTGCTGTAGTGAGAGAGGAGCTCAGCGCATTGGTGATTGGAGAGGCGCAGACCTGCTCTTATGCACAGACACTGGTGGGGGGCACCAGAGGCATATGGAGAGAAATTTTTTGGCTTGTTTTAGTTTTTTATCTTAAGAAAACATGCCTAATGTTCAGAAGAAGATTTATTTATTATACATTACATCTTATTACAGTTTGGAACATCTGGTGCATATTTAGACATTTGTGCCGAATTGACATATTTTTACAAAAAGGGTCACAGCACCAAACCCTTTGGCCTAGAGTCTGAAATTTCACACAGTTGTTGCCAACATGTTCAGCAGTGAGTGTAGTGAGCCACAAATGTCTAGGATGAAAGATGCCCAAGTTACAGCCTTTATTTATTTTTATTTTTTTTCCGAGGCAAAAAAATTCAATTTTTAGACAATTTTGAATGTCTGTACTGTAAGTGAGCTGCACTCACAGTCTTCATATGCACATCTACAGAAACTAGAAGGTCTAAGCTTTAAAATGATGTATCACACAAGCATGTGGGGTCTAAGATTTTCTTTTAATAAGCTTTGGCACTTGGGTATGTGTTACCGTTGTGCACAGACCAAATTAGGTGAGATGATTTTCCTGCTGCAGATGCACTAAACATTGAGGCTCTCTACAAACAAGGCGTGTCTTAAAGCTGTGACACATATTGTCTGTTCAGTCATGTAAATGTGTGTTACGGCCCCAGGCCTCCAGTTCTTTTGATTTGTGTTGTGTGCTTTAATTGTTTTGTCATTTGGATTCCTGCTGGGAGAGCCCTGGTCCCTGATTGGTGGGAACTTCAACCCTCGGCCACTCCCACCTCACCTCCAGCCTCCTCCCCCTATTTAAGAAGATTCTGCTCACCTGTTCGGGGCTGCTGGCCTTTGTGGCCAGTATGCCATTTTGTGTTTGTGTCTCTTTCTGTCAGTCACTTTGTTTGTACTAGTACGTGACTTTTTGTGTGTGAGACACTAGTTTAGTTTAGTTCGGTTTTGTGCCTTTTTGTTTTGTCACTTGTTTCTGTTTGTGGGTTTATGTGATTTTACTTTGGGACACTTGTGATTTAGTTTTGTTTGTGTCCCTTAGTTTAGTCACTTGTTGTTGTTTTTTGTGTAAGCCCACGTGACTCGTTTTTGGCACAACTTGTTATCCTGTCCTTTTTCTTAGTTTAGGTTATTTTATGTACATATTTTAGCCTGTTTTGTTTAATTTACCTTGTACATTCTTTTTAATTAAATTACCTTATTTATTCCATTTTACATCTTGGTTCTTTTGTTACTTCCGCGGTCCCTAGCAGAGCTGGGTCGTAACAAATTGGGGGCTCGTCCGGGATCAGAATACCCGATCCCGCCTTTATAAATTGGTAATTGGCCATTTAATAAGTTTGTATTAGGTAAGTTTTGAAATTTTTTTTCCAAATTGTTAATGGCATATGTTGATTGGGTGGTGGAACGTTGTTTGTTTTTGCCTGTGGCTAATGTGTGGTGCCAGTTATATCTGACTCTTGGTGTTTGAGTGTACTCCAGGTGTGGTTGGTGACCAGCCTGATCACCCGTTCACGCTTCCACTTTCTGAGCCTCTCGTCCTCCAGACTCTGGGATGGGGCTCGGTTCCTAGAGCGCCTGGTCCATCTCATTGGGGGTATGGAACAGCTAACACTGCTGCTTGAGCTGTACCCTGGTAACCTATAGCCCTGGCTCATGCCTCACCTCTCTTTCACCTCCCAGTCAACTGCAACCAAATGTAAGTACACAATCAAATTTTAATAATTTACAAAAATATGTTGTAACTTAAGGGGGAGGGTGTTACGGCCCCAGGCCTCCAGTTCTTTTGATTTGTGTTGTGTGCTTTAATTGTTTTGTCATTTGGATTCCTGCTGGGAGAGCCCTGGTCCCTGATTGGTGGGAACTTCAACCCTCGGCCACTCCCACCTCACCTCCAGCCTCCTCCCCCTATTTAAGAAGATTCTGCTCACCTGTTCGGGGCTGCTGGCCTTTGTGGCCAGTATGCCATTTTGTGTTTGTGTCTCTTTCTGTCAGTCACTTTGTTTGTACTAGTACGTGACTTTTTGTGTGTGAGACACTAGTTTAGTTTAGTTCGGTTTTGTGCCTTTTTGTTTTGTCACTTGTTTCTGTTTGTGGGTTTATGTGATTTTACTTTGGGACACTTGTGATTTAGTTTTGTTTGTGTCCCTTAGTTTAACCACTTGTTGTTTTTTGTGTAAGCCCACGTGACTCGTTTTTGGCACAACTTGTTATCCTGTCCTTTTTCTTAGTTTAGGTTATTTTATGTACATATTTTAGCCTGTTTTGTTTAATTTACCTTGTACATTCTTTTTAATTAAATGACCTTATTTATTTCCATTTTACATCTTGGTTATTTTGTTACTTCCGCGGTCCCTAGCAGAGCTGGGTCGTAACAAATTGGGGGCTCGTCCGGGATAAATGTGAAGTGGTAACATTATATTCAGTGGAGATATGAAGAGAATCACAGACCAATCAGATAGTTTTGAAGTGCTCCTCCCACTCATGTCATTATAACAAGCCAACATTTTATAATGCGCTCGCAGAGGACTGTTCTATCCAGTGGGTCAAAATGATGTTGTTCCATCTTTTATGTGCACTGGCGTTCCTCACACTGACACGTAAGTACTTAACATATGTTTATGAAGACAACATTACTTACACAGTAAAGTAATTATAAATCTTATTGTTTAATTTACAGGTTGTGCCAGTGGTCCTGTGTTTGAGACAGAGACCTCCGATGTGGGACAGACAGTGACTCTGCGATGTCCCCGTGATTCCTCTGAGAGCAACACATATTTGTATTGGATCAGATTTCTCCCTGGAAATGTGCCGGAAACTTTAGGAGGAACAATGACATATAATGATAATAGTGGATCATATGGATCTCCACACTCTTCTATTAAAACAAAGCAAGAACCTGAATCGTTCGTACTGAGTATTGAGAGACCACAGCTGAGTGACACTGGACTTTACTACTGTGTGAAAGTACAAAATCTGATGAAAAACATGGCCTTTGTCAGGGTCATATTTTTAAACATTAAAGGTAAACTTATTTTTTCTTCATTTTCTGTCTGTATTTGACTATAATTATTCTGGTGTTCTTCAGGTCCAGTCTCTGACATGAGAGTGGAGAGTCCAGATCTGTCTGGTCCAGTGGACTCAGGAGACTCTGTGGATCTTCAGTGTTGGGTCCAAATGGAGAACGCTCAGTGTTTTGAGGAGCACATGGTTTGGTGGTTCAGGTCTGGACTGGACCAGTCTGGTCCTGGTTTAGTCTACGCTCAGAGGAACAGCTCTGCTCAGTGTAAGAGGAGCACAGAAGATCCTGGTTCTCACAAATGTCTCTACACTTTGTCCAAAACCATGAGCCCCTCTGACACAGGGACGTACCGCTGTGCTGTGGCAGCCTGTGGACACATTCTCTTTGGGAATGGGACTAAAGTCACTGTTACAGGTATTTACAACTTACACGTTATCTGAATATATCATTGATTTCAACTTTTCATTTGTCTCTTATGTCGATTCTTATAGAAAACAAGTGTGATTTTCAGAAGACCATCATTATCGTGCTCAGTGCTCTATTAACCGTCAGTGTCACTGTTACAATGGTCCTTGTTTATTCCATTATAAAGAGGAAGTGTTGTTTTTATGGTAAAACATTCTTATACCTTCTACCTAAGAATATTAAATCCAGAATGAGACACTGAAATGTCCCACTTCTATTTCAGTGGGACAGAATACTGATGATGCAAACAGAACTGAGCGCACAAGACAGCAGGTAAGACAAAAATGTACAGATAAACAATTATTAGGTTTATTTCCCTTTTGTTACAAATCAGTTCGTTTTACAGAGAGAAGCTGAACTGACGTATTCTGCTCCAAAGTTTAAGAAAAAAGCTGAGAAATCCCATGGCAGAAAGGTGAAGGCAGAGGATTTTGTGGTCTACTCTGATGTTAGGAAATAGTACAAACAAAATACAACCATTTTATAGCTACATACATATATAGTTCAAGACCTTATTGACTGTACAACTCAATACGCAGAACATGTACTTAAACAATGTACATGGAATGTTTTAATGCTAATTGTTGTAACATATTTTATTTTGTTTAATGTTCATGTACTCAGTTATTATATACTGGTCAGTGAGTTTAAAGTAAACATGTATATAAAAGTAATTTTGAAATAAATCAGTAACTGGCTGTAAATTTCCATTATTTAGAATTAGGGTGCGTTTCCACTTGTCCTGGTTTGGTCCAGTTCCAGATTTAGTCCCAGTTTTGACTCCTTTTAGATCGATCACCCTTAGAATCGTTTCATTGGGGTGGGTGATCGTGATATGGCCAAAAATGAATGTCACAGTTTTCTTGGAGTTGGATTTTAGTTTTATCACAATTCCTAAACACTGTATTTTTCTATTGCCTGTAAGAGAAATAAAGGCATCTCCTTCTTCTGAGAGTTCAGACTTGGCTAAATCCGGCTGTCACTCACTCAGATTATCATCATTTGATTTTTATCACATCGACCAGCCTTATCCACAAACTTTGGACATTATTTTACTTTATTCAAGCAGAAATCCTTTGGAGTTTGACGACTAATAAACCAGAAATCTTAACATTGGTATTTCCCCTTTCATTATTACGGGTCTTGGCCCTTTTTGTGTTTCATCCTCTGTTCCCGTTGCCTCTTTTGCTTTTGTGTGTGTGTGAGATATGTAAATCTGGTCCTCGAGCCCCGGACCCGGATTTGAGGGAGCAGAGAGCGCTGGACGGAAACTGGGCGTCTGCCGTCACTGGACTGACCAGGTTCCCTTTGCCCCACCAATCCAGGGAGGCACCTGTGGGAGTGTGGACTTGCCTGTTGCCACCTGCCTAATTTTGTCTGTGCACAACGGTAACACATACCTAAATGCCAGAGCTTATTAAAAGAAAATCTTAGACCCCACATGCTTGTGTGATGCATCATTTTAAAGCTTAGACCTTCTAGTTTCTGTAGATCTGCATATGAAGACTGTGAGTGCAGCTCACTTACAGTACAGACATTCACATATTCTAAAAAGTGTTTGTTTTTGCCTCGGAAGGAAAATACAAAATAATAAAGGCTCTAATTGGGGCATACTTCATCCTAGGCATTTGTGGCTCACTACACTCACTGCTGAACTTTGTGGCAACAACTGTGTAATATTTCAGACTCTAGGCCAAAGGGTTTGGTGCTGTGACCCTTTTTGTAAAAATATGTCAATTCGGCACAAGTGTCTAAATATGTACCAATGTTCCAAACTGTAATAAGATGTAATGTATAATAAATAAATCTTCTTCTGAACTTTAGCCATGTTTTCTTAAGATAAAAAACTAAAAGAAGCCAAAATTTACTCCCAAGATATGTCAGATGCCCTCCCCCAGCGTCTGCGCATAATCGCAGCCACAGGCTGTTCTCCGGAGCTTTACGCACCGACGCACTGAGCTCCTCTCTCACCTCTGCCCCACGTGGGGCACATCGACGTAAAGAGCTCATGATTGGCTCAAACAATCTGTCAATCACTTTCTGTGCATTTCGCACATTTGATTTGATCTTATAGACATTCAAATTTGTCAAAAAGAAGAAAATATGTGCATTAACTTAGCTGTAAAGGGAGTATTATGCAAAATGTCATCAAAAACATGTCTGAAAAAGTTTTAGATCTCGTCCATGCATGTTTGAGTAATTTAGCGATCTCTCCCAGGCCCATAAATATACAAAATAATGAAAGGATTAAAAACTGTACAGAGCAACTTGACAAACCTGATGCGATGTGCACCAGTTTCCTTTGTGACAGCGCTCTGAAAGGGGTGTGACTTAGCACGGAGAGCAAAGAAAGGGGGACTCAGAGCATCAAAAATAAAAGTGAACATGTTAATATGTTGTTTCCAGCAAATACAGCATTTTCAAAACAATAAAAGGTAAAATGGTGAGCTAAATATGCTATGATAAAGCAATGAATACCCCATAGAAGTAAAATAGCCCCTCTTTAAAACATGTAGGCGTGTGAATTTGAGCAGGATGTTACACAGAAAACAGCATTACGACCAAAACTTGCACAAAAGCAGAATATGTAAAATCACAGCCTTTATATTCCTGCCTGGGCCCAGTGAGGATCAGTGTGTCAGTGCTGCTCTGCTCTCACACCAGAGTACACACACTCCTGCTCTCCTCTTGTGTTACTGCTCTGTCTCTGTTTCACTTTTCTGGAGGAGAAATTCAGCGCTGCGTAGTTGACATCTGCATGAACGTCCTGCAAATATGTGTTGGAAACAAATTCAAGTTGTTATTACCAAAATCCAGAAAGAAAAGCTTTTCACTTGTCATTTCCTCATAAACAAATGCATTAATAATGTATAAGGAACAAATAGCAGCCTACCGTATGTTCTGACATCTCACACTGTGCACTGTTAACACCATCAGGAGAATCTGTAAAAGAGCATTATATTAAACAGATTTATTAAACTATTAGCCATGTTTACCATCTGACCTCTGCAGTGTGCACAGAGCCTCCCTCTCTTCACACAGAGGACGATGATCACGAGCACACACACACAACAGGACTGACAGAGCCACAGTCACTGGCTGCAGCTGCAGATCTGGAGCCACAGTCACTGGAGGCTCACCTGAAAATATATACACTACATTTAGGTTATATTTGATTAAAGTAGAAGCAGCTCTCATATAGCAGCGTGACTGGAGCTTTAGGTTCTAGGTTCAAGGTTCTTTATGATCCCTGTGGGGTTTGCAGCTCTAACATATAACAGGCATCACAGACAAATGTAACAGCCAAACAACAAATATATTAAAGAGGAGCATTATTAAATCTAACAGCAGAATCAGTCTTCTACAAAGTCACTCTGTGATTAAAAGTGTTTGACAGACTTACAGTGAGAACAATGGCATTCTGAAAGGCCGCCACACACTACAGGATTATTCGGTCTTAAATTAGTTTTAAACGTGCAACAAAAAGTGCACACCACAGACACAAGGAGAAGTGTGTGAGATTTTAAAAGTCTGATCACAAAGACTGCTGTGAGATACTCTGCTCTGAGCACCGCAGGCTACTGTTTCCTGTCTAGAGTAAAGCCACTCGCTTTGATACTGTTCAAAGATCAGAGCTCTGCACTTCTAGTTTAGATACAAGTCAAAACTGTGTTATTATTATTTGTGAAATGTGGTGCAATACTTTAAATACATTATATTTAAATAAATAAAGTCCACAGGAAGTAGAGTCACTGTCGCTAACACAGACTGATCACTAATCTACAGCTTCACCTGGATCCGTGCGCTGTGTGGACGTAAACGGACACATGGGAACTGTTCTCGCCTTTTTACTTCAAAGTGGATTAACAGTGCTGTTTTGTGGACTGGGTGTCATTATTTGCAGAAGACAAATTCTATGGATAATGTGGATGAGGTGCTGCAGTTCATATTTACAGTGACTTGCAAAAGTATTTGCTCCCCTTGAACTTTTTGACCTTTTGACATATTTCAGGCTTCAAACATAAATATACAAAATTGGAATTTTTTGTGAAGAATCAACACCAAGTGGGACACAATCGTGAAGAGGAATGAAATTTATTCAATATTTTAAACTTATTTTACAAATAAAAAATAGAAAAGTAGGGCATGCAAAAATATTCACCCCCTTTTCTCTCAGTGCAGCCAGCTGACTCCAGAAGTTCTCTGATGATTTGTGAATGCTCCAGTGTGACCTAAATGACTGATGGTGATAAAGAGAGTCCACCTGTGTGTGATCAGTCTCAGTATAAATGCAGCTGCTTTGTGACGGGCTCAGAGGTCTGTTCAAAGAATGTTGGGGAGCAAAGAGCATCATGAAGACCAAGCAACCCACCAGGCTGGTCTGGGATAAAGCTGTGGAGAAGTTTAAAGCAGGATTAGGATATAAAAATATTTCACAAGCTTTAAACATCTCGCGGAGCACTGTTCGATCAATCATATTGAAATGGAGAGAGAATCAGACGACTGCAGAGCTCCCAAGAACCGGCCGTCCCTCTAAACGTTCAGCCCAAACAAGAAGAGCACTGACCAGAGAAGCAGCCAAGAGGCCCATGATCACTCTGGATGAACTGCAGAGATCTGCAGCTAAGATGGGGAAATCTGTCCATAGAACAAATATTAGTCACATACTGCACAAATCTGGCCTTTATGGAAGAGTAGCAAGAAGAAAGCCATTTTTCAAAGAAGTTTGCCACAAGCCACCTGGGACACACCAAACATGTGGAAGAAGGTGCTGTGGTCAAATGAGACCAAAATTGAACTTTTTGGGCAAAATGCAAAACGTTATGGTTGGCATAAAAGCAACAATGCACATGACCCTTAACACACCATCCCCACTGTCAAACATGGTGGTGGCAGCATCATGGTCCAGGGCTGCTTTTCTTCTTCAGGGACAGGGAAGATGTTAGAGTTTATGGGAAGATGGATGGAGCCAAATACAGGACAAAGTTGGACTCTGCAAAAGCCCTGAGACTGGGATGGAGGTTCACCTTCCAACAAGACAATGATCCTAAACATAAAGCAAAATCTACAGTGGAATAGTTCAAAACTGATCATATCCAGGTGTTAGAATGGCCAAGTCAAAGTCCAGACCTAAATCCAATCGAGAATATGTGGAAAGATCTGAAAACTGCTGTTCACAAACGCTCTCCATCTAACTTTACGGAGCTTGAGCTGTTTTGCAAGGAAGAATGGGCAAAAATTTCAGTCTCTGATAAAGACATACCCCCAAAAGACTTGCCGTTGTTATCGCAGCAAAAGGTTGTTCTACAAAGTATTGACTCATGGGGGGGGTGAATATTTTTGCGCACCCTACTTTTCAGTTTTTTATTTGTAAAAAAAAAGTGTAAAATATTGAATACATTTCGTTTCACGATTGTGTCCCACTTGGTGTTGATTCTTCACAAAAAATTCCAATTTTATATCTTTATCTTTGAAGCCTGAAATATGTCAAAAGGTCAAAAAGTTCCAGGGGGGCAAATACTTTCGCAAGGCACTGTACAACTTGACGAGAGGTGAGTAATAATTTTTTATTGTTACTGAATTTGTATCTTGCGTCTCTGTGTTCGTCGGTTCTCTGCCCCTGACGCTCTGTTTTATTGGCTGTTACTGTAGAATAGCTGATGTTGATCTGACAGAACAGCTCAGAGACACACTGACACCACACACACACACACACCTACGCACACACACACACACACACGGACACACACACACACACATACAGACACACACACACCTACATACACACACATACATACAGACACACACACACCTACACACAGACACGCACACACCTACATACACACACATACAGACACACTCACGCACACACACCTACCTACAGACACACACACACACATACAGACCCACACGCACACACATACAGACACACACACACATACAGACACACACACACCTACATACACACACATACAGACACACACACACACATACAGACACACACACACCTACATACACACACATACAGACACACACACACACACGCACACACATACAGACACACACACATACAGACACACACACACCTACATACACACATATACAGACACACACACACATACAGACACACACACATACAGACACACACACACCTACATACAGACACACACGCACACACATACAGACACACACACACACATACAGACACACACACACATACAGACACACACACACCTACATACAGACACACACGCACACACATACAGACACACACACACCTACATACAGACACACACGCACACACATACAGACACACACACACCTACACACATACACATACAGACACACACACACCTACATACAGACACACACACACACACATACAGACACACACACACCTACATACAGACACACACGCACACACATACAGACACACACACACCTACACACATACACATACAGACACACACACACCTACATACACACACATACAGACACACACACATACAGACACACACACACCTACACACAGACACACACACATACACACATCTACATACACACGCACACACATACAAACACACACGCACACACACATACAGACACACACCTACATACACACACATACAGACACACACACCTACACACACGCACACACATCCAGACACACACGCACACACATACAGACACACACACACCTACACACACGCACACACATACAGACACACACACACACACATACAGACACACACACACATACAGACACACACGCACACACATACACACACACACACACACCTACATACACACACACATACAGACACACACACACACACGAGGAGCACAGCGGCTTTAAAATCACACACAAAGTCACAAAATTGGGTCTTGCCTCCCTGAACTCGGGGAGAAGCAAATTTCAACCAAAATCAGACAAAACCTCCAGTGTGTGACGGCCTTAAGAGGCGACAATTATCCACAGACTTAAAATCTGACTTTTAGAGCAAATATGACGTACCTATGTCCAGTGTAGTTCCCGTCCCAAACAGGATGTGTCCACAGGTGTGCACAGCGCAGTAGTATGTCCCAGCCTCAGAGGAGCGTCCTATAGTTTTGGACAGACTGTACACACAGCTGTAGTTTGTAAAGTGGGACATGAGTCCAGTGTGAGGCTCCACAGATCCAGCTCTGAACCAGAGCACCTGCTGCTGTTGTGGGCACTGGATTTGGCTCTTGTTGTTTTTGGGCTGAAGTGAACACTGAAGAGACACTGAGCGTCCTGGGACCAGTGAAGCTGAGGATGGACTCTGTGTCACATGAACACAGCTCTGTGAGTCTGCTCCATCTGTGCCTAAGACAAGAGCACACAGTGTCAGCAGCTACTCTTTACTATTCACTTAATATTCGAATACTTTACCATTAACAACCAAGAAGGTGCCGTTCACAAGGTTCTGGAGATGTCCATCAACCAATAAGCAATAGTAGACTGCTTCATCCTCTTTCCGGACATTGTGTATTGTAAAAACAGGCTGTTTATCCACTGTGGTGACATCAAACCGCTGATCCTTGAATGATTCAGCGACTGTAAGAGGACGTAAATATACAGATGCAATAAACTGCATCATATGTCCTGGAGTTTGTTTGTACCAGTTTACACGGTTATACTTTGAAGCACATGTAAAAGTGACAGTGTCTCCAGGTTGAACCACTGTCACAGGTATTTGGTCCTCTGCACTTTGACCTGCAAAACAAACAGAAACAGCCCTTGTCCATAAATGTATCACCATCATGTTTCATAGTTAGTATAGTTTTACTTACAGAAGATGCTCAGGAGGATGAAGGCAGTGAGTGGTCCAACCATGTTTATTCTGATGTCCCTGACAGACTTACATGAGTGTTTTATATAGACTATGAGAGGCGGAAATAGTAACGATTGGCTGAAGCACAAATACACCTCCCCCTACTTACTGAACAGTGTCTTGAACTTGATCTTATGTTTATATTGAATGTAAGACTATAAAATGTGATTAAAACATTTAGTAAATCAAAAGTCTAAGAGGATATTAAAGAGGAACTAAACACAACTAACCACATTTCAAATAGAACTGCTAAACTTTGCAGTACCTGGAGAACTAAAGAAAATAGTTTTTAATTCCTTTTAAAGTATACAGATAAAGTAATGGATGAAATACGTAAACCAGGGCTTCATAGTAAATACACACAGCTTTTATGGAAGGCAGTGCTTGGATTTACACTTGTAAAATGTACTCATGCTGTCAGTAATCATGTCCAGTTAGAATCAACTTTTTTTTGGTCACCTACAACTTTATTGAGCACACTAGGCTAATCGCTAATTTAACACAGTCTTTTGGGCTTTCACATGTGCAGTGGGAAATCAACAAATGTAAGTCTAAGGCTTTTTATAATGTTGTTTTATAACGTTTCCAGACACTAATGAGTGAACCAGGCAGAGCGTTTTGTTTGTTACACTCATGGCTGTTGTAAGATGAGTTAGAAAGTGGTGATAAGCTTCTTCAGCTGAGAACTGGCCCCCATCACTACACTAGTTTGTTGACTTGACAGATTCACTGCCACAGTGAGATCTCCGCTGAGGCAACACTGATCTGTGCCGTTTTTTTGGCTTCTGACAGTATTCGACCACCTCTAGAAATGGACTTTAGCTTCAAACGTGCCGGAGTTCCCTTTAAGTTTACCCATCCCGCTCTGCACAGAGAAACTTAGATGGACAGACAGAGGAGAGAGACGGTATCGGACCTTTGACCTGCTGCTGTGGCTCATGACAGATATTTGCCAATACTGATATTCAGACTTTTAACAGCCATGACACGGCCCACACATTTGTGCTAAATTGACCTGAGTATCACAAATTAACTTTTCACTTTTGTTAAAATAAATAATAATAATAATATAATATTATATATAATATAAAAATATAATATTATAATAATATTCTCTTCTATTTCCATTTTTCTCACGAGTCTGTTCAAAAGTGACAAATCTGATACAGTGAGTGGAACAGCTAAGAAAACTATTGGTGCTAAATATGGACTGATACATGAGGCCGACATATGGCCCATCTTTATCTATGTCAGATAGATATAGTATAGTGCTGGACAGCTTCAGACCAGGAACTCAAAGACGGTTGGAAATGTATTTTTGTATAAACCACATTGCCTCGCTCCTCAGTGTGTTCACGTGACTGTACTGAAGTATCAAAGAAACCACTGGCCAAAGCAGCAGCTCATGTTCAGGTTTCCTTTTTACAGCACAGCACTATACACTATACTCAACTAAATCATGTACAAATAAAAACGTTACATACAAGAACGTACTTGACTCTTGTGCAGGTGACAGATTAGACTTTAACTTGTTTTTCAGGATGTGCAAATGATCTCTTTTGTTATTTTAGCAAAACTTCATCCAGCTTAAAGGTATTTAATTCTAAGACTTTGAAGATCTAAAGAAATACCCCCTGCTAATACTGCTAACACATAACATTTAGATCACCATGTTACCTTTTGTTTTGAAACTCCAGTGTATCAACATGTTTTATAAGTTACAGTTTAATTGTTGATGCTCCCCTCCATTTGCTCTCTGTGCTAAATCACTTCCCCTTCAGAGCACGACCACAACACCCTCAGCGTGCATCCCGCTAATGAAACTACCGCGCATCGCATCAGGTTTATCAAGATGTGTAGTGTTTTGTAGCATGCTTTTGTATATTTCTGGGAGATTGTCACGTGGGAGCATGGGTGACGTGGGCTTGTGGGTGGAGCATTGGACAGAATCTTACAGCTAACCATAAAGAGGGTGTGAAAACGGCTGGGAGAGATCGCTAAACTACTTAAACATGACATCTAAAATGTTCTCAAGCATATTTTTGATAAGTGTAAATACCAGGGTCACTTTTAACATCTCCTCCCACAAGAGAATCTCGTGCCCTTAAACGTTACAGTATTCATGATGCATCACTAAATGTGCATGTGAGGTGTAAGTGCAAAGTTTTCCACCAGTCAACCTCTGTGCAGACAAACCAAGCAGCAGTTTCACAAAGAGGAGACTAACTGACCAACGCCCAGAGCCACTCGCATACAAGAAAACCACACTCTTTTAAAAGTAGAAGTGCAGTGGAGGGTCTGGTGTATGTGCTACAGTGTCATTTGATATGTGCCACCTTGATGTTGTTTTACACGTCCCCCAAATGCACAGGAAATCTAACGTGTTCATAAAGTGTTTACTTATCAACACAGGAAGATTATTCACACGTCATTTTGAAACAAACCACAATTTTCCATCCACCATGTGCAAAGTTGTCACAGTCTCTTTTAGTACATGGTCGTATTTAGTTTAGAGGAAGTTATTCAGTTGTTTTATCAAACAGATATTTTTTGTTGCTGCTGGTTAAAAACATTTTTGATTAAATATGTTTTGCCACTCATCCAAGGAGCTAATTCAGTTCTGACCAAGTGCTGACAAAAATATTTCTCTGAAACTAGGAGTTTGCTGCACTGAGCCTAATACACCCTCATTGTTTCAATGAGTTGAGCCCATCTGCTCCAAGCCCCAAACAGAACATAAAGGCTTATCAGGTTCTTTGTTCTTAGTTTGTGTAGGGTGACCAGACATCCTCTTTTTCCCAGAGGTTTTCCCAAATTTTTACTCTCAGTTGGCAGCTTTGTGTGGGTCACTTTTCTTTGTTTTGGCTGATTCAACACATCAGATACAACCAGTTCAGCCAGTGTGAAATCCAAAAACTTGCTCATATTCACAGATATTGTTCATGGCTGTGTTATCATCACCAATCTTAGTCTCCACATGCACCAGTAACGTCTCCTGTAACAGTGCAGTCTGACTCTGTTCAAGTGCAGAGGACATGGCTCTTGTAGCTGCAAAACATACACCTACAGTGCATGTTTTGGGTTGATGGGGGAAACCAGAGTGCCTGGAGGAAACTTGCAAACTCCACACAGAAAGGCCTGGGCGACCCCAGGGATCGAACCCAGAACCTTCTTGCTGTGAGTCGTGAGTGTTCCTACTGAGGAAGCTGAGAGATTAGGTTTTTGTAAGGTTGCGTTTTAATGATCATGAAACAGTGTTTGTATGTGGAACACGTCAAAGACCATTTTCTGTTTTTAAACAGGCAATAAAACTTTTATAACCTTTAACCTTTTTGAATCTCATGTTACCTAAATGCCTCTGGCCTTGTAGCCCAGTAAACTGCAGTGGAATAGAGCAGACTAGGCCTGAGAACCAGGAGTCCTCCTTTTTCATAACCCTAATTTGGGCACCTTAAGTTTGTTTGTTAGTTGATATCAGGATTTATAGGGATCTGGTTTTGTATCAGTATATGATTTATAGATGGTTTTATTAAAGGAATATTAAAGATGATTTTCCTGCTGCAGATGCACTGAACATTGAGGCTCTCTACAAACAAGGCGTGTCTTAAAGCTGTGACACATATTGTCTGTTCAGTATGTCATGTAAATGTGGTTAAATGTGAAGTGGTAACATTATATTCAGTGGAGATATGAAGAGAATCACAGACCAATCAGATAGTTTTGAAGTGCTCCTCCCACTCATATCATTATAACAAGCCAACATTTTATAATGCGCTCGCAGAGGACTGTTCTATCCAGTGGGTCAAAATGATGTTGTTCCATCTTTTATGTGCACTGGCGTTCCTCACACTGACACGTAAGTACTTAACATATGTTTATGAAGACAACATTACTTACACAGTAAAGTAATTATAAATCTTATTGTTTAATTTACAGGTTGTGCCAGTGGTCCTGTGTTTGAGACAAAGACCTCCGATGTGGGACAAACAGTGACTCTACGATGTCCCCGTAATTCCTCTGAGAGCAACACATATTTGTATTGGATCAGATTTCTTTCTGGAAATGTGCCAGAATGTTTAGGAGGAACAATCACATATAATGGTTACAGTGGATCATATGGATCTCCAAACTCGTCTATTAAAACAAAGCAAGAACCTGGATTGTTCGTATTGAGTATTGAGAGACCACAGCTGAGTGACACTGGACTTTACTACTGTGTGAAAGTACAAAATCTGATCAGAAACATGACCTTTGTCAGGGTCATATTTTTAAACATTAAAGGTAAACTTATTTTTTTCTTCATTTTCTGTCTGTATTTGACTATAATTATTCTGGTGTTCTTCAGGTCCAGTCTCTGACGTGAGAGTGGAGAGTCCAGATCTGTCTGGTCCAGTGGACTCAGGAGACTCTGTGGATCTTCAGTGTCGGGTCCAGATGGAGAACGCTCAGTGTTTTGAGGAGCACATGGTTTGGTGGTTCTGGTCTGGACTGGACCAGTCTGGTCCTGGTTTAGTCTACGCTCAGAGGAACAGCTCTGCTCAGTGTAAGAGGAGCACAGAAGATCCTGGTCCTCACAAATGTCTCTACACTTTGTCCAAAACCATGAGCCCCTCTGACACAGGGACGTACCGCTGTGCTGTGGCAGCCTGTGGACACATTCTCTTTGGGACTGGGACTAAAGTCACTGTTACAGGTATTTACAACTTACACGTTATCTGAATATATCATTGATTTCAACTTTTCATTTGTCTCTTATGTCGATTCTTATAGAAAACAAGTGTGATTTTGAGAAGACCATCATTATCGTGCTCAGTGCTCTATTAACCGTCAGTGTCACTGTTACAATGGTCCTTGTTTATTCCATTATAAAGAGGAAGTGTTGTTTTTATGGTAAAACATTCTTATACCTTCTACCTAAGAATATTAAATCCAGAATGAGACACTGAAATGTCCCACTTCTATTTCAGTGGGACAGAATACTGATGATGCAAACAGAACTGAGCGCACAAGACAGCAGGTAAGACAAAAATGTACAGATAAACAATTATTAGGTTTATTTCCCTTTTTGTCTGTTACAAATCAATTCGTTTTACAGAGAGAAGCTGAACTGATGTATTCTGCTCCAAAGTTTAAGAAAAAAGCTGAGAAATCCCATGGCAGAAAGGTGAAGGCAGAGGATTTTGTGGTCTACTCTGATGTTAGGAAATAGTACAAACAAAACACAACCATTTTATAGCTACATAAATATATAGTTCAAGACCTTATTGACTGTACAACTCAATACGCAGAACATGTACTTAAACAATGTACATGGAATGTTTTAATGCTAACTGTTGTAACACATTTTATTTTGTTTAATGTTCATGTACTCAGTTATTATATACTGGTCAGTGAGTTTAAAGTAAACATGTATATAAAAGTAATCTTGAAATAAATCAGTAACTGGCTGTAAATTTCCATTATTTAGAATTAGGGTGCGTTTCCACTTGTCCTGGTTTGGTCCAGTTCCAGGTTTAGTTCCAGATTTAGTCCCAGTTTTGACTCTTTTTAGATCGATCACCCTTAGAATCGTTTCATAGGGGTGGGTGATCGTGATATGGCCAAAAACGAATGTCACAGTTTTCTTGGAGTTCGATTTCAGTTTTACCACAATTCCTAAACACTGTATTTTTCTATTGCCTGTAAGAGAAATAAAGGCATCTCCTTCTTCTGAGAGTTCAGACTTGGCTAAATCCGGCTGTCACTCACTCAGATTCTCATAATTTGATTTTTATCACCACATCGACCAGCCTTATCCACAAACTTTGGACATTATTTTACTTTATTCAAGCAGAAATCCTTTGGAGTTTGACGACTAATAAACCAGAAATCTTAACATTGGTATTTCCCCTTTCATTATTACGGGTCTTGGCCCTTTTTGTGTTTCATCCTCTGTTCCCATTGCCTCTTTTGCTTTTGTGTGTGTGTGAGATATGTAAATCTGGTCCTCGAGCCCCGGACCCGGATTTGAGGGAGCAGAGAGCGCTGGACGGAGACTGGGCGTCTGCCGTCACTGGACTGACCAGGTTCCCTTTGCCCCACCAATCCAGGGAGGCACCTGTGGGAGTGCGGACTTTAAAAGGGACCGACTGCTCCGTCTGGTACAGCTCACCACTTCTGTTCTGTTTTTGATTCTGTTGGATTCTTTTCTGTCTCCTTTTGCTTTGTTGAGCGAGCTGATGCTTTTGTTATTTGATTTGTGACTGAGACACTTTGGTATAACTTGAGTTAGGTTAGGTTTATCAGTTCATTTTTTAACTTAAAACCCTGACCTTCAACTTCCTATAAGCAGCCTTAGCCTAACCTTTGTTGATTTCCCACTGTGCATTGCAAAATCCCAAAAGACTCGATTGTCGACTCCAGCGGCGGCGACAGACTCGAGCCGCCAGAAGCAACAAGTGAGAATCGACTGCTGACGGTGAAGAACAAAAGAAGCTGAAAGTTGTTGAAAGAAAAAGGAACAGGAATTTTTTTAATCGTTTTTCAAAAAATATAATTCACTCGGAAATAAATGGGATTAGAAACGACATCAGCGATCGAGTCTTTTGGGCTTTCACATGTGCAGTGGGAAATCAACAAATGTAAGTCTAAGGCTTTTTATAAAGTTGTTTTATAACGTTTCCAGACACTAATGAGTGAACCAGGCAGAGCGTTTTGTTTGTTACACTCGTGGCTGTTGTAAGATGAGTTAGAAAGTGGTGATAAGCTTCTTCAGCTGAGAACTTGCCCCCATCACTACACTAGTTTGTTGACTTGACAGATTCACTGCCACAGTGAGATCTCTGCCGAGGCAACACTGATCTGTGCCGTTTTTTTGGCTTCTGACAGTATTCGACCACCTCTAGAAATGGACTTTAGCTTCAAACGTGCCGGAGTTCCCTTTAAGTTTACCCATCCCGCTCTGCACAGAGAAACTTGGATGGACAGACAGAGGAGAGAGACGGTATCGGACCTTTGACCTGCTGCTGTGGCTCATAACAGATATTTGCCAATACTGATATTTAGACTTTTAACAGCCATGACACGGCCCACACATTTGTCCTAAATTGAACTGAGGATCACAAATTAACTTTTCACTTTTGTTAAAATAAAAAAATATTCTCTTCTATTTCCATTTTTCTCATGAGTCTGTTCAAAAGTGACAAATCTGATACAGTGAGTGGAACAGCTAAGAAAACTATTGGTGCTAAATATGGACTGATACATGAGGCCGATATATGGCCCGTCTTTATCTATGTCAGATAGATATAGTATAGTGCTGGACAGCCTCAGACCAGGAAATCAAAGACGGTTGGAAATGTATTTTTGTATAAACCACATTGCCTCGCTCCTCAGTGTGTTCGCGTGACTGTACTGAAGTATCAAAGAAACCACTGGCCAAAGCAGCAGCTCATGTTCAGGTTTCCTTTTTTCAGCACAGCACTATACACTATACTCAACTAAATCATGTACAAATAAAAACGTTACATACAAGAACGTACTTCACTCTTGTGCAGGTGACAGATTAGACTTGAACTTGTTTTTCAGGATGTGCAAATTATCTCTTTTTTTATTATTTTAGCAAAACTTCATCCATCTTAAAGGTATTTAATTCTAAGACTTTGAAGATCTAAAGAAATACCCCCTGCTAATACTGCTAACACATAACATTTAGATCACCATGTTACCTTTTGTTTTGAAACTCCAGTGTATCAACGTGTTTTATAAGTTACAGTTTAATTGTTGATGCTCCCCTCCATTTGCCCTCTGTGCTAAATCACTCCCCCTTCAGAGCACGACCACAACACCCTCAGCGTGCATCCCGCTAATGAAACTACCGCGCATCAGGTTTATCAAGTTGTGTAGTGTTTTGTAGCATGCTTTTGTATATTTCTGGGAGATTGTCACGTGGGAGCATGGGTGACGTGGGCTTGTGGGTGGAGCATTGGACAGAATCTTACAGCTAACCATAAAGAGGGCTTGAAAACGGCTGGGAGAGATCGCTAAAGTACTTAAACATGACATCTAAAATGTTCCCAAGCATATTTTTGATGAGTGTAAATACCAGGGTCACTTTTAACATCTCCTCCCACAAGAGAATCTCGTCCCCTTAAACGTTACAGTATTCATGATGCATCACTAAACGTGCATGTGAGGTGTAAGTGCAAAGTTTCCCACCTGTCAACCTCTGTGCAGACAAACAAGCAGCAGTTTCACAAAGAGGAGACTAACTGACCAACGCCCAGAGCCACTCGCATACAAGAAAACCACACTCTATTAAAAGTAGAAGTGCAGTGGAGGGTCTGGTGTATGTGCTACAGTGTCATTTGATATGTGCCACCTTGATGTTGTTTTACACGTCCCCCAAATGCACAGGAAATCTAACGTGTTCATAAAGTGTTTACTTATCAACACAGGAAGATTATTCACACCTCATTTTGAAAGAAACCGCAATTTTCCATCCACCATGTGCAAAGTTGTCACAGTCTCTTTTAGTACATGGTCGTATTTAGTTTATAGGAAGTTATTCAATTGTTTTATCAAACAGATATTTTTTGTTGCTGATGGTTAAAAACATTTTTGATTAAATACGTTTTGCCACTCATCCAAGGAGCTAATTCAGTTCTGACCAAGTGCTGACAAAAATATTTCTCTGAAACTAGGAGTTTGCTGCACTGAGCCTAATACACCCTCGTTGTTTAAATGAGTTGAGCCCATCTGCTCCAAGCCCCAAACAGAACATAAAGGCTTATCAGGATCTTTGTTCTTAGTTTGTGTAGGTGACCAGACATCCTCTTTTTCCCAGAGGTTTTCCCAAATTTTAACTCTCAGTTGGCAGCTTTGTGTGGGTCACGTTTCTTTGTTTTCAATCACAGACCAATCAGATAGTTTTGAAGTGCTCCTCCCACTCATGTCATTATAACAAGCCAACATTTTATAATGCGCTCGCAGAGGACTGTTCTATCCAGTGGGTCAAAATGATGTTATTCCATCTTTTATGTGCACTGGCGTTCCTCACACTGACACGTAAGTACTTAACATATGTTTATGAAGACAACATTACTTACACAGTAAAGTAATTATAAATCTTATTGTTTAATTGACAGGTTGTGCCAGTGGTCCTGTGTTTGAGACAGAGACCTCCGATGTGGGACAAACAGTGACTCTACGATGTCCCCGTAATTCCTCTGAGAGCAACACATATTTGTATTGGATCAGATTTCTCCCTGGAAATGTGCCGGAAACTTTAGGAGGAACATTGGCATATGATAATAGTGGATCGTATGGATCTCCACACTCTTCTATTAAAACAAAGCAAGAACCTGGATTGTTCGTACTGAGTATTGAGAGACCACAGCTGAGTGACACTGGACTTTACTACTGTGTGAAAGTACAAAATCTGATCAGAAACTTGGCCTTTGTCAGGGTCATATTTTTAAACATTAAAGGTAAACTTATTTTTTTCTTCATTTTCTGTCTGTATTTGACTGTAATTATTCTGGTGTTCTTCAGGTCCAGTCTCAGACATGAGAGTGGAGAGTCCAGATCTGTCTGGTCCAGTGGACTCAGGAGACTCTGTGGATCTTCAGTGTCGAATCCAGATGGAGAACGTTCAGTGTTTTGAGGAGCACATGGTTTGGTGGTTCAGGTCTGGACTGGACCAGTCTTGTCCTGGTTTAGTCTACGCTCAGAGGAACAGCTCTGCTCAGTGTAAGAGGAGCACAGAAGATCCTGGTCCTCACAAATGTCTCTACACTTTGTCCAAAACCATGAGCCCCTCTGACACAGGGACATACCGCTGTGCTGTGGCAGCCTGTGGACACATTCTCTTTGGGACTGGGACTAAAGTCACTGTTACAGGTATTTACAACTTACACGTTATCTGAATATATCAGTGATTTCAACTTTTCATTTGTCCATTTTCATAGAGAACATGTGTGATGTTGAGAAGAGCGTCATTATCCTGCTGAGTACTGTTTTGGGTCTCATTGTCATTATTACTCCTGTTTGTCTGACCATGAAGAAGCTCAACAAAACAAACCAAGGCCACGATCAACAAGAACTAAAGGTACAGAAATATACTTAAACAGAGGTTTATGTTTCATGATTCATGTTAATGTTGCTTTTATGATTAAGTCTTTATATCTTTATTTTCCTACAACAAAGGTGAGAGTAAAAAAGTCTGAGTGTGAAGCCGCACTGCACCGGGCGATTGAAGCGTCAGAAACAGAATGGGTCTACACTTATGTCACTTTTGTTCATGTCAAGTAGGATCAAATCTCTCACTCTGGTGCAGTAAACTTAAAGTATTCTTTTTGAACAGTTTTCTGATAAAATGTGTAAATAATGTGTAAATATGAAGCTTTAGTGGGTCTAGTTTTAAAATCGGCACTCGGCCACTCCAGGAATAGCAGTAGTTAACACATAATGTAATAAGAAAATAAAATGTAAACAAATGTGAACAGTGAAATTAACCTAACAATGAACCATGAACCACCATAGACATACATGTAGAAACCCCCTGTATGAATGTAATTGTAACTGCTAACAATGCTGGTACACATGAATTTGTATTTGAAACTGACTTTTTATAGCAAATAAACTCAAAGAAATTCCTAAAAACAGCATGGTGTGTTTTATTTTACATTTTACTTTATTTTTTTCACATTTCACACATTTGATTTGATCTCATAGACATTCAAATTTGTCAAAAAGAAGAAAATATGTGCATTAACTTAGCTGTAAAGGGAGTATTATGCAAAATGTCATCAAAAACATGTCTGAAAAAGTTTTAGATCTCGTCCATGCATGTTTGAGTAATTTAGCGATCTCTCCCAGGCCCATAAATATACAAAATAATGAAAGGATTAAAAACTGTACATAGCAACTTGACAAACCTGATGCGATGTGCACCAGTTTCCTTTGTGACAGCGCTCTGAAAGGGGTGTGACTTAGCACGGAGAACAAAGAGAGGGGGACTCAGAGCATCAAAAATAAAAGTGAACATGTTAATATGTTGTTTCCAGCAAATACAGCATTTTCAAAACAATAAAAGGTAAAATGGTGAGCTAAATATGCTATGATAAAGCACTGAATACCCCATAGAAGTAAAATAGCCCCTCTTTAAAACATGTAGGCGTATGAATTTGAGCAGGATGTTACGCAGAAAACAGCATTACGATCAAAACTTGCACAAAAGCAGAATATGTAAAATCACAGCCTTTATATTCCTGCCTGGGCCCAGTGAGGATCAGTGTGTCAGTGCTGCTCTGCTCTCACACCAGAGTACACACACTCCTGCTCTCCTCTTGTGTTACTGCTCTGTCTCTGTTTCACTTTTCTGGAGGAGAAATTCAGCGCTGCGTAGTTGACATCTGCATGAATGTCCTGCAAATATGTGTTGGAAACAAATTCAAGTTGTTATTACCAAAATCCAGAAAGAAAAGTTTTTCACTTGTCATTTCCTCATAAACAAATGCATTAATAATGTATAAGGAACAAATAGCAGCCTACCGTATGTTCTGACATCTCACACTGTGCACTGTTAACACCATCAGGAGAATCTGTAAAAGAGCATTATATTAAACAGATTTATTAAACTATTAGCCATGTTTACCATCTGACCTCTGCAGTGTGCACAGAGCCTCCCTCTCTTCACACAGAGGACGATGATCACGAGCACACACACACACAACAGGACTGACAGAGACACAGTCACTGGCTGCAGCTGCAGATCTGGAGCCACAGTCACTGGAGGCTCATCTGAAAATATATACACTACATTTAGGTTATATTTGATTAAAGTAGAAGCAGCTCTCATATAGCAGCGTGACTGGAGCTTTAGGTTCTAGGTTCAAGGTTCTTTATGATCCCTGTGGGGTTTGCAGCTCTAACATATAACAGGCATCATAGACAAATGTAACAGCCAAACAAATATATTAAAGAGGAGCATTATTAAATCTAACAGCAGAATCAGTCTTCTACAAAGTCACTCTGTGATTAAAAGTGTTTGACAGACTTACAGTGAGAACAATGGCATTCTGAAAGGCCGCCACACACTACAGGATTATTCGGTCTTAAATTATTTTTAAACGTGCAACAAAAAGTGCACACCACAGACACAAGGAGAAGTGTGTGAGATTTTAAAAGTCTGATCACAAAGACTGCTGTGAGATACTCTGCTCTGAGCACCGCAGGCTACTGTTTCCTGTCTAGAGTAAAGCCACTCGCTTTGATACTGTTCAAAGATCAGAGCTCTGCACTTCTAGTTTAGATACAAGTCAAAACTGTGTTATTACTGTTTGTGAAATGCGGTGCAATACTTTAAATTAGTGCTGTCAGGCGATTAAAAAAATTAATCTAATTAATTACAGGATTTGTAATTAATTAATCTAATTAATCGCATTTTAATCTCATGTATGCTGAAGGTCCCCAAATAAAAATTTGAATTCTAGGACATTACAGAATTGTAGTGCTTAACTAATCAATTGAATACACCAAGAAGAGAAGATTTGAAATCCACATTTTTATTGTTGTATGTGTGTTGTTTGTTTCGTGAGTCTGAAATAGGCACTTAAGCAGACTTTTGATTCAAAATGAAAAGCTGACTCAATACAGTAATTCAAAATGACTAGAAGTATAACATGCCTGTAAATAAGGCAACAACAAGCCAATAGGCATTTCTTTTAGGCCTATCACATCGGCCACATTCGCTGCTAACAGCAGGGAAGTCAGGAGAACATGACATTGTTTACTAGGCCATAATGACTCAAACCAGGATCTCTGGTTACAGTATAAACTCCGATACATTTCAAATGAAAAACCTAAGCTAACGGTATAGGATCTGACAACAGACAACTTTATGTCTCCTTGAGCCAGTTGCTCAGTCAAACAAGCTTGTTTACATTATCTGAGTGTAAGGCTGCCCTCTTCTTTTGTATAATGTTGCCTGCAAGTGAAAAGAGTCTCTCACAAGGCACAGATGTTGCGGGAGTAGCCAGGTATTTGCGCGCAAGAGAGGATAGCTGTCCATAGGCTCCTGCGTGAGCTGCCCACCATTCCAGTGGACATTCATGTATTGCAATGCACGGCTTACGGTGGCACTATCACCACTACCAATGGAACTTGTCCAGACGTGTTTAGCGTTCAAGTGATACTTACTTATTTGTTTGACTAGCAACGCAGGTGGGAAGTGACGTTCCATTGCCAAGTAGCCTACAGGTCATTCAATGGGCCAAATTTAAAATGCTCGCGCATTGAATTGCCACTCATAATTAATCACGTTAATTTTTTTAACGCGTTAATTTGCAGTGTAATTAATTAATCTAATTAACGTGTTAAACTGACAGCCCTACTTTAAATACATTATATTTAAATAAATAATGTCCACAGGAAGTAGAGTCACTGTCGCTAACACAGACTGATCACTAATCTACAGCTTCACCTGGATCCGTGCGCTGTGTGGACGTAAACGGACACATGGGAACTGTTCTCGCCTTTTTACTTCAAAGTGGATTAACAGTGCTGTTTTGTGGACTGGGTGTCATTATTTGCAGAAGACAAATTCTATGGATAATGTGGATGAGGTGCTGCAGTTCATATTTACAACTTGAGGAGAGGTGAGTAATAATTTTTTATTGTTACTGAATTTGTATCTTGCGTCTCTGTGTTCGTCGGTTCTCTGCCCCTGACGCTCTGTTTTATTGGCTGTTACTGTAGAATAGCTGATGCTGATCTGACAGAACAGCTCAGAGACACACTGACACCACACACACACACACACACACACACACGAGGAGCACAGCAGCTTTAAAATCACACACAGAGTCACAAAGTCGGGTCTTGCCTCCCCGAACTCGGGGAGAAGCAAATTTCAACCAAAATCAGACAAAACCTCCAGTGTGTGACGGCCTTAAGAGGCGACAATTATCCACAGACTTAAAATCTGACTCTTAGAGCAAATATGACGTACCTATGTCCAGTGTAGTTCCCGTCCCAAACAGGATGTGTCCACATGTGTGCACAGCGCAGTAGTATGTCCCAGCCTCAGAGGAGCGTCCTATAGTTTTGGACAGACTGTACACACAGCTGTAGTTTGTAAAGTGGGACATGAGTCCAGTGTGAGGCTCCACAGATCCAGCTCTGAACCAGAGCACCTGCTGCTGTTGTGGACACTGGATTTGGCTCTTGTTGTTTTTGGGCTGAAGTGAGCACTGAAGAGACACTGAGCGTCCTGGGACCAGTGAAGCTGAGGATGGACTCTGTGTCACATGAACACAGCTCTGTGAGTCTGCTCCATCTGTGCCTAAGACAAGAGCACACAGTGTCAGCAGCTACTTTTTACTATTCACTTACTATTCTAATACTTTACCATTAACAACCAAGAAGGTGCTGTTGACAAGGTTCTGGAGATGGTCATCAATCAATAAGCAATAGTAGATTGCTTCATCCTCTTTCCGGACATTGTGTATTGTAAAAACAGGCTGTTTATCCACTGTGGTGACCTTAAACCGTTGATCCTTGAATGATTTAGCGACTGTAATTGTACTATAAAATACCTTTCCAACAAACTGCATTATGTTTCCAGGAGTTTGCTTGTACCAGTAAACTTGTTGATACTTTAAAGCACATGTAAAAGTGACAGTGTCTCCAGGTTGAACCACTGTCACAGGTATTTGGTCCTCTGCACTGTGACCTGTAACACAAACAAAAATAAAACATGTGCAAATATCACCATTATATTTGATAGTTACTCTGGTTTTACTTACAGAAGATGCTCAGGAGGATGAAAGCGGTGAGTGGTCCAACCATGTTTCTTCTGATGTGACTGACAGATTCACATGAGTGTTTTATATAGACTATGAGAGGCGGAAATAGAAGCAATTGGTTGAAGCACAACTACACCACCTCCTACTTACTGAACAGTGTGTGTGGCTTGATCTCTATTTTGGATGTAAGACTAAAAATGTAATTAAAAACATTTAGTGGACAACTACACACTGTATTCAGACAAGGGTAAAGCAAAATCTTAGAAGACATTAGCCACTTTTCAAATAGAGCTGCTAAACTGGGCTGTACCTGGAGGACTAAAGAAAAGAGTGTTTAGTTCCTCTTTAAGGTTTTCTTAATGGATGAGATAAATAAACCAGGGATTCATACTGAGCAGCTTTTACTGATGACACTGTTTTATATTTACATTTGTAAAATTGTACTAGTCCTGTCAGTAATTTTGTCCACAGACCCCGAAAGCCGCCAGTTTCCTCTATTTTGGGGCCATTGAGCCAATTAGAGCTGTAAGGGGATAACGTCATTTCAAATGTGTAAATATGGAATATAAAATGATTGTGTGTAAATGTTGCAGAGTAGTTGGTTTTACCTTCAAGTGTAACACAATATAATTTCCAAACAACACCACTCGAGATAGACAGAGGCAAGGTTTAAGTTACAAAGGTTTAAAGTTATTTACATGACAGGATTTATTCTGTAATAAACTTGAAATAGTCCTTAACAGTTCTATTGTACTTAATTTCACTCGTTCATCATCACAGTTCATCGTCTTTCCTGAAGTTTGTTGCAAATTGAAGTCACAAAGGAAAGACCAGGTCGCACCAAAAGGCCAGAGCGCAGGTGGTATCTCCATGACACCTGAAATATAAAGATAAGTTATTACATTAGTTAAAAGCTGATCTCTACAGTACAGTTTTAGCCATGAACCTGTAGCAGAGCTTTACGTGGCTCTGACAAATGCCCAGACGGCACACGGCATCATAACCAAGACTAGATTTTGTTTAGCACCTGGAGACAAGGCAAAGGATAGAGTTCAATTTGTCAACTGGACAAGAGTTTTAGGTAGAAGATGTTTCGCTGCTCATCCAAGCTGCTCCTTGAGGTCAGTGTGCAAGACAGAAGCGACCAACGAAGCTCCGAAGTGACCAAGCACAGGCTATACTGCCACATAAACATACAGCCTTGTTTTAGCGTAATAACTCCTCTATTTCCATTGTTCCTCATGAGTCTGTTCAAAAGACAAATCTGATGCACTGAGGACAATCTGGGAATGACACATGTGCACACAGAGACATGGGGCAATGCTGAAAAAACTGTTGACTTTAGATTTTATTGTCCCCAAGGGGAAATTCTTTCCACAACACTGTACTAGTTTAGACAGACATGCAAAAACAACACAATAAACAGTCAACTAGACAGAAAACAATCAAATGCACTCAGTGGGGTCTCTTGTTAAGATAAGCAATGACTGAAGGGATCAAGCTTCTTCCAAAGCCTCCTGCACTTCAGCCCCCTGTACCTGCGCCCTGAGGGCAGAGGGGCGAGTAGTTCGTTGAGTGGATGAGTAGAGTCTTATTCTGTGGACAGTGCCATGCGCGCTATGGCCTTGTTGTTTACAGTAGGATGGGCTCAATGATGCGTTGATACAACAATAGTAGTAACTGTGGGGAAACATAAAGTCCTTTAAGTTTACGGATGACTGACAGTCTTTGCTGGCTTCTTTTGTAAATGTCCATAGTGTGTTGATCAAAGGTGAGGGTGCTGTCCAAAGTTACTCCAAGGTATGTGAAACTGTCACTATTTCTACTGTCTGGTTATGAATGACTAAAGGTTGCTGTGGGTCAGGGGGATTCAATATAAGTTCTTTTGTTTTACTCACGTTCAGGTCCAAGTGATTCTCCACACACCATTCTGTGAAGTGAGTGACAGAGTTGATGTAATCCATAACAGAGTTATTATAATTGAGTAGGGCAAGAATGGCTATGTCATCTGGATATTTAAGGTATTTTATGTTAGCAGAGGAGCTGAAGTTGTGGTTTGTGGTGCGGTGTAGAGGGTGTATAGAAATGGGCTGAGTACACATCCCTGTGGCGCTCCAGTGTTGATGGTGAGGGGAGAAGATGAATTGAGCCCAGCCGAACCACCTGTTGCCTGTCACTGAGAAAACTGTGTATTAGATTAATAAATTGTGGGGGAATATTAACATGGTGCAGCTTCTGGATCATCAGATGTCTCTGGATGGAATTGAAGGCCGAGCTAAAGTCCACAGAGTATTCTGGCAAAGTGTCCAGGAGAGTCTAGGTACTGAAAGAGGAGGTGCAGCAGACGGGCTACAGCGTCATCTGTGCCCCTTCTGGCCTTATAGGCAAATTGGAGAGGGTCCAGCTGTAGGTTGACAAATGGCAGAATGATGTTCAGGAGAAGTTTTTCAAAACATTTTATGATGGTGAACAAGACCCCGAGATACTTGAACTCCTCCACTTGAGGCAGAGACTCCCCACCCACCCGGAGAGGGCAATCCACCTTTTTCCGGTCGAGAACCATGGCCTCGGATTTGGAACAGCTGATTCTCATCCCAGCCGCTTCACACTCGGCTGCAAACCGCCCCAGTGCTGCAGGTCCTGGTTCAATGGAGCCAACAGGACAACATCATCCGCAAAAAGCAGCGATGAAATCCTGTGGTTCCCAAACCGGACCCCCTCCGGCCCCTGGCTGCGCCTAGAAATTCTGTCCATAAATACAATGAACAGAACCGGTGACAAAGGGCAGCCCTGGCGGAGTCCAACATGCACCGGGAACAGGTCTGACTTACTGCCGGCAAGGTGAACGCAGCTCCTGCTCCGGTCATACAGGGACTGGACAGCCCTTAGCAAAGGGCCCCGGACCCCATACTCCCGGAGCACCCCCCACAGGGCACCACGAGGGACACGGTCGAATGCCTTCTCCAAGTCCACAAAACACATGTGGACTGGTTGGGCAAACTCCCATGAACCCTCGAGCACCCGATGGAGGGTGTAGAGCTGGTCCAGTGTTCCACGACCAGGCCGAAAACCACACTGCTCCTCTTGAATCCGAGGTTCGACTATCGGCCGAACTCTCCTCTCCAGTACCCTGGCATAGACTTTACCGGGGAGGCTGAGGAGTGTGATTCCCCTGTAGTTGGAACACACCCTCCGGTCCCCCTTTTTATACAGAGGGACCACCACCCCGGTCTGCCAGTCCAAAGGCACTGTTCCCGACTGCCACGCGATGTTGTAGAGACGTGTCAGCCAAGACAGCCCCACAACACCCAGAGACTTAAGGTACTCAGGACGGATCTCATTCACCCCCGGAGCCTTGCCACCGAGGAGCTTTCTGACCACCTCAGTGACTTCGGCCAGGGTGATGGATGAGTCCGCCTCTGGGTCCCCAGCCTCGGCCTCCTCTTCGGAGGACGTGACGGTGGGATTGAGGAGATCCCCAAAGTATTCCTTCCACCGCCCGACAACATCCCCAGTCGAGGTCAGCAGCTCTCCCCCCGCACTGTAAACAGTGTTGGTGAAGGACCGCTTCCCCCTCCTGAGGCGCCGGACGGTTTGCCAGAATTTCCTTGGGGCCGTCCGATAGTCCTCCTCCATGGCCTCCCCGAACTCCTCCCAGACCCGAGTTTTTGCCTCTGCAACCGCCCGGGCTGCAGCACGCTTGGCCCGACAGTACCCGTCAGCTGCCTCAGGAGTCCACCGGGCCAGTAAGGCCCGGTAGGACTCCTTCTTCAGCTTGACAGCATCCCTTACTTCCGGTGTCCACCACCGGGTTCGGGGATTGCCGCCGCGACAGGCACCGCAGACCTTACGGCCACAGCTACGAACGGCCGCATCGACAATGGAGGCCGAGAACGAAGCCCACTCGGGCTCCATGTCCCCAGCCTCCCCCGGGATCTGGGAGAAGCTCTCCCGGAGGTGTGAGTTGAAGGCCGCACTGACAGAAGGTTCCGCCAGACGTTCCCAGCAGACCCTCACGATACGCTTGGGCCTGCCAGGTCTTTCCGGCTTCCTCCTCAACTCAACTCACCACCAGGTGGTGATCAGTTGACAGCTCTGCCCCTCTCTTCACCCGAGTGTCCAAGACACACGGCCGGAGGTCAGATGACACGACAACAAAGTCGATCATCGACCTCCGGCCTAGGGAGTCCTGGTGCCACGTGCACCAATGGACCCCCTTGTGCTCGAACATGGTGTTCGTTATGGACAAACTGTGACTAGCACAGAAGTCCAATAACAGAACACCGCTCGGGTTCAGATCAGGGAGGCCGTTCCTCCCAATCACCCCTCTCCAAGTGTCACTGTCGTTGCCCACATGGGCGTTGAAGTCCCCCAGTAGAACAACGGAGTCCCCGGTCGGTGCACTATCCAGTACCCCTCCCAGGGACTCCAAGAAGGCCGGGTACTCTGCACTGCTGTTCGGCCCGTAGGCCGACACCACAGTGAGAGACCTGTCCCCGACCCGAAGGCGCAGGGACGCGACCCTCTCGTTCACCGGGGTAAACTCCAACACGCAGCGGCTGAGCTGTGGGGCAATAAGCAGGCCCACGCCAGCTCGCCGCCGCTCCCCGCGGCCAACGCCAGAGAAATGGAGAGTCCAACCCCTCTCAAGGAGTTGGGTTCCAGAGCCCAAGCTGTGCGTGGAGGTGAGGCCGACTATTTCTAGCCGGTAATGCTCGACCTCCCGCACAAGCTCAGGCTCCTTCCCCCCCAGCGAGGTGACATTCCATGTCCCCAGAGCTAGTCTCCATGTCCGGAGATCTGGTCGCCGAGGCCCCCGCCTTCGACTGCCGCCCAGATCTCTCTGCACCCGACCCCTATGGCTCCTCCCGCGGATGGTGGGTCCAGGGGAGGGCGGTCCCACGTCGCTCCTTTGGGCTGTGCCCGGCCGGGCCCCGTGAGGAAAGGCCCGGCCACCAGGCGCTCGCCCACGTGCACCCACCCCAGGCCTGGCTCCAGGGTGGGGCCCCGGTACTGCCTTTCCGGGCGATGTCACTGACCTTGTTTTTAATCTCATCGTAGGGGTTTCTGAACCGCTCTTCGTCTGACCCGTCCCCCTGGACCTGTTTGCCTTGGGTGACCCTACCAGGGGCATAAAGCCCCCGACAACATAGCTCCTGGGATCATTCGGGTACTCAAACCCCTCCACCACGTTAAGGTGTTCACGAGTGAGGGGAGGATGGAGCGCGAGATTGACAGGCGGATCGGTGCGGCGTCGGCAGTGATGCGGTCGCTGTATCGGACCGTTGTGGTGAAGAGGGAGCTGAGCCGAAAGGCGAAGCTCTCGATTTACCGGTCAATCTACGTTCCTACCCTCACCTATGGTCATGAGCTCTGGGTAATGACCGAAAGAACGAGATCGCGGATACAAGCGGCCGAAATGAGTTTCCTTCGCAGAGTGGCCGGGTGCTCCCTTAGAGATAGGGTGAGGAGCTCGGTCACACGGGAGGAGCTCGGAGTAGAGTCGCTGCTCCTCCACGTCGAGAGGAGCCAGCTGAGGTGGTTCGGGCATCTGGTCCGGATGCCTCCTGGACGCCTCCCTCAGGAGGTGTTCCGGGCATGTCCCACCGGTAGGAGGCCCCGGGGAAGACCCAGGACACGCTGGAGGGACTATGTCTCTCGGCTGGCCTGGGAATGCCTCGGGGTCCGTCCGGAGGAGCTGGAGGAAGTGGCTGGGGAGAAGGAAGCTTGGGAGCCCCTGCTTAGACTGCTGCCCCCGCGACCCGGCCCCGGATAAGCGGAAGAAGGATTTCATGATGGTGGATGTCAGAGCAACAGGTCCATAGTGGTTTAGCTCAGTGGGCCAAGGCTTTTTGGAAACCGGGATTATTGTAGCTATTTTCCAAATTTGAGGTATGGAAGCAATGATGTAGGTTTCCTGAAACAGCGAGTAGATAACAGGTGAAAGCTGTTGAGCACAGTTCTTCAGCACCTTTCCTGAGATGCCATTTGGACCAGGGGCCTTCCATTCTGTGCAAGCCAGTGAGCCCTGAAGACAGGTAATGGCCTCTCCTGACCACTGCGGGGCGCTGTAGTATCCGGGCTTATGGCATTTGAGTTGGAAGCAGCGGAAGCAGGGAAATTACATTGTGGTCAAGGTGTTAGTCCGTCTGGTAGGGATATCCACATACTGTTGGAAAGATGGTAAAACGCCGTCCAACTTGCATAATAAACAGTGGAGCTCCGGAGTACCTGGCTAGCATGTCATTAGCCTCCCCAGCAACCAGCTCTGCTGCCGTGTTAATGTTAGCGCTGGGTGCGATGTAAACACAGCTCACCATAAGAGCAGGGAACTCCCTAGGCAGGTAAAAAGGACGGAGGGATACAGTCAATATTTCCCGATCAGGTGTGCAAAGCTTGTGATGGACCTTGATGTTATTACACCACCTATTATTGATGTATAAGCAGACCCCACCGCCACACTTTTTCCCCGCCTGCTCAGTCCTGTCCGATCGTATAACTGTAAAACTATTCAAGTTTACTTCAGCATCCGTGACTGAATGATCAAGCCACGATTCTGTGAGGGCGATTATACAGATGTCCCTGAAGGCCCTTTCAAATCGACATCTGGCATATAACAAGTCCATTTTATTGGGGAGCGAGCGGACATTTGATAAGATGATGGAGGGTAGAGGAGGTAAATGGGCACTTCCGAATTCTGCACGGGACACCCCCACGTCTACCCCTCTTCCTCAGGCGAAGCTCCGGTGGTAGGATCACATCAGGCCGGGTGTTACACAGCAGCCGTAGGACCGTAGTAGTAGATGCTCATCGCGGCTATAGGTGAGTAACCTGTTGCCACTAGTGTCTGTCAGATGTGCGAGAAAGTTCCACCAATCAGCCATGTCAGTAGTTATTGTCAAAATCCTAATGACATGGCTGACAGCAAAGAGGTTGCGGGTTCGACCCCCAGGTCACGCGGGCCTTTCTGTGTGGAGTTTGCATGTTCTCCCTGTGTCTCCTCCTCCGGTTTCCCCCATCAACTCAAAACATGCAGCACCCCTACGAATTAACATGACCATGACATCCGCCCTCCTGTGGGCTCACCACCTGCAGAGGGGTTCATAGGGGGGGTCAGGTGCTATGAGGATTGGGCAGCAAACTGCCCCCGCGACCCAGCTGGATTAAGTGGGAGAAGATGGATGGACAATAACTACTGCCTTGTGTTGATTTTTCATTTTAGCCGAGTTTGGAAACATGTAACGTAATTAAACAAACACTTCACGCTGACAAAGTGCAGGTTGTGCTGTCGCAGCAGAGCATGCGCCATCTTTCCCAAAATTGGTGCAAAATATCGGCCGATACCCATACTGGAACCCATATATCGCCCATCCTTATCCTTAGAAAATAGTGCTGACAGCCGTAGTGCAGGTGACAGATTATCCCCAATTTACACCAAAGCAGTAACACCACATAAGCACATAAGATATTGCTTTTTGTTTTAACAGGTGGGAGAATCTACACCAGCATTGTCATACGTGGATCCAAAGACGTTATTACGCTATAAGCTGCTCAAATTAGGTGATTTTAAAATATGCTTTTAAAAATATGCAGCTCTGCCTCCATTTCATGAAGCGAAGCTCAAGGTATAAATTCCAGGTTAAGTTGTTTTTCAGGATATGCAAATGATCCCTGTTTGTTAAAACTTCATCTAACAGAAGACTTTAAAGTCTTTGAAGTAAAGTTATTTTACTTCTGTGGGGTTTTAACTGCTATCAGACAACATATATAGATCACCACCTTTAATTGTTATTAAAATGCTTTTATAGCTGTAAACAATGTATTAGCATGCTTTATAAGTTTCAGTTTAGTTTTTGACGCTCTGAGTCTCCCCTCTCTACACTCTGTATTCTACGCCACTCCCCCTTCAGAGCGCTATCGAAAACATAATTGACATGAATCCCGCTAATGAAACTCCTGCACATGGTATCAGGTTTACAAAGTTATGTCCCATTTTGTATCATGCTTTTGGATGGACCTGTGTAACCATAAAGAGGGTTTGAATAGGGCCCAGGAGAGATTGTTAACTTCCTGAAACATGCACGGATGATCTAAAACCTCTTCAGGTTTGTTTTTGATGACAATGCCATAGCATAGTAGAGAACTCAAAAAGTCAATACCCCTTTTTAAGTCAATTTATATATAATTAAACTAAATTTTAAATGTATTAATTCAGTAAATAGACTTCATTGTGGCCATGAAAAAGGTGTCACCATAATTATGTAAGCTTTATTTTTTGGTGTTTGCTGTCCTCCAGTGTAATAACTCATCTGCTGTTTACGTGTCTTGGTGACAGTATTTCCACTGTTACCACATAAAGACAAGTACAAACCAATCAGACAGAGCTCCTCCCTTTGATATGATTATCATAAGACAGAGGCACCATTTGATATTACACTTCATACAGCGAACTCATCAACATCAACAAGATCCAGAAAATGTGGACTTTACTATACGCAGCTCTTTTCTTCCAAGTGGCCCGTAAGTATTGACACTTATAAGAAGTTGTGTCTGTCTATTGTTTTTGTGACTACATTTGTGTTGCAGGATGTACGGACAGGAATTTATTTGTGACGAGATCTCATGACCCTGGAGAAAAAGTAACTCTCAGCTGTCCACGTTCTGTCAAATTTACAGAGTCACCAACATTTCACTGGATCAGAGTTCTTTCTGGAAATTTCCCAGAATTTTTAGGAGGAACTTTCTCATTTGAATATAAAGGCGTTAACACAAATCCTCGCACCACGACAAAAACAGGTGATGGAACATTTGATCTGATCATACATCAGTCTACTCTCAACGACACTGGATTTTACTACTGTGTGAAAGTAGAAGACCTTAAGATGGAATTAGTGTTTGGAGTATTCTTAAAAATAAAAGGTACAATTAAATAAGTGTGTTAAATTTATAGCATAATATGTTATTATGATTCTATTGATTGCATTGGTCCTCAGAGCCAGTCTCAGACGTGAGAGTGGAGAGTCCAGATCTGTCTGGTCCAGTGGACTCAGGAGACTCTGTGGATCTTCAGTGTTGGGTCCAGATGGAGAACGCTCAGTGTTTTGAGGAGCACATGGTTTGGTGGTTCAGGTCTGGACTGGACCAGTCTGGTCCTGGTTTAGTCTACGCTCAGAGGAACAGCTCTGCTCAGTGTAAGAGGAGCACAGAAGATCCTGGTCCTCACAAATGTCTCTACACTTTGTCCAAAACCATGAGCCCCTCTGACACAGGGACGTACCGCTGTGCTGTGGCAGCCTGTGGACACATTCTCTTTGGGACTGGGACTAAAGTCACTGTTACAGGTATTTACAACTTACACGTTATCTGAATATATCATTGATTTCAACTTTTCATTTGTCCATTTTCATAGAGAACATGTGTGATGTTGAGAAGAGCGTCATTATCCTGCTGAGTACTGTTTTGGGTCTCATTGTCATTATTACTCCTGTTTGTCTGACCATGAAGAAGCTCAACAAAACAAACCAAGGCCACGATCAACAAGAACTAAAGGTACAGAAATATACTTAAACAGAAGTTTATGTTTCATGATTCATGTTAATGTTGCTTTTATGATTAATTCTTTATATCTTTATTTTCCTACAACAAAGGTGAGAGTAAAAAAGTCCAAGTGTGAAGCCGCACTGCACCGGGCGATTGAAGCGTCAGAAACAGAATGGGTCTACACTTATGTCACTTTTGTTCATGTCAAGTAGGATCAAATCTCTCATTCTGGTGCAGTAAACTTAAAGTATTCTTTTTGAACAGTTTTCTGATAAAATGTGTAAATAATGTGTAAATATGAAGCTTTAGTGGGTCTAGTTTTAAAATCGGCACTCGGCCACTCCAGGAATAGCAGTAGTTAACAGATAATGTAATAAGAAAATAAAATGTAAACATATGAACAGTGAAATTAACCTAACAATGAACCATGAACCACCATAGACATACATGTAGAAACCCCCTGTATGAATGTAATTGTAACTGCTAACAATGCTGGTACACATGAATTTGCATTTGAAACTGACTTTTTATAGCAAATAAACTCAAAGAAATTCCTAAAAACAGCATGGTGTGTTTTATTTTACATTTTACTTTATTTATTTTTTTACATTTCACACATTTGATTTGATCTTATAGACATTCAAATTTGTCAAAAAGAAGAAAATATGTGCATTAACTTAGCTGTAAAGGGAGTATTATGCAAAATGTCATCAAAAACATGTCTGAAAAAGTTTTAGATCTCGTCCATGCATGTTTGAGTAATTTAGCGATCTCTCCCAGGCCCATAAATATACAAAATAATGAAAGGATTAAAAACTGTACAGAGCAACTTGACAAACCTGATGCGATGTTCACCAGTTTCCTTTGTGACAGCGCTCTGAAAGGGGTGTGACTTAGCACAGAGAGCAAAGAGAGGGGGACTCAGAGCATCAAAAATAAAAGTGAACATGTTAATATGTTGTTTCCAGCAAATACAGCATTTTCAAAACAATAAAAGGTAAAATGGTGAGCTAAATATGCTATGATAAAGCAATGAATACCCCATAGAAGTAAAATAGCCCCTCTTTAAAACATGTAGGCGTGTGAATTTGAGCAGGATGTTACACAGAAAACAGCATTACGACCAAAACTTGCACAAAAGCAGAATATGTAAAATCACAGCCTTTATATTCCTGCCTGGGCCCAGTGAGGATCAGTGTGTCAGTGCTGCTCTGCTCTCACACCAGAGTACACACACTCCTGCTCTCATCTTGTGTTACTGCTCTGTCTCTGTTTCACTTTTCTGGAGGAGAAATTCAGCGCTGCGTAGTTGACATCTGCATGAACGTCCTGCAAATATGTGTTGGAAACAAATTCAAGTTGTTATTACCAAAATCCAGAAAGAAAAGCTTTTCACTTGTCATTTCCTCATAAACAAATGCATTAATAATGTATAAAGAATAAATAGCAGCCTACCGTATGTTCTGACATCTCACACTGTGCACTGTTAACACCATCAGGAGAATCTGTAAAAGAGCATTATATTAAACAGATTTATTAAACTATTAGCCATGTTTACCATCTGACCTCTGCAGTGTGCACAGAGCCTCCCTCTCTTCACACAGAGGACGATGATCACGAGCACACACACACACAACAGGACTGACAGAGCCACAGTCACTGGGGGCTCACCTGAAAATATATACACTACATTTAGGTTATATTTGATTAAAGTAGAAGCAGCTCTAATAGCAGCGTGACTGGAGCTTTAGGTTCTTAAAATCTGACTTTTAGAGCAAATATGACGTACCTATGTCCAGTGTAGTTCCCGTCCCAAACAGGATGTGTCCACATGTGTGCACAGCGCAGTAGTATGTCCCAGCCTCAGAGGAGTGTCCTATAGTTTTGGACAGACTGTACACACAGCTGTAGTTTGTAAAGTGGGACATGAGTCCAGTGTGAGGCTCCACAGATCCAGCTCTGAACCAGAGCACCTGCTGCTGTTGTGGACACTGGATTTGGCTCTTGTTGTTTTTGGGCTGAAGTGAGCACTGAAGAGACACTGAGCGTCCTGGGACCAGTGAAGCTGAGGATGGACTCTGTGTCACATGAACACAGCTCTGTGAGTCTGCTCCATCTGTGCCTAAGACAAGAGCACACAGTGTCAGCAGCTACTCTTTACTATTCACTTACTATTCTAATACTTTACCATTAACAACCAAGAAGGCTGCGTATCCACTGTGGTGACATTAAACCGCCGATCCTCAAATAATTTAGCGACTGTAACAGTACTATAATATACAGATGCAATAAACTGCATTACGTTTCCTGGAGTTTGCTTGTACCAGTAAACTTGTTGATTCTTTAAAGCACATGTAAAAGTGACAGTGTCTCCAGGTTGAACCACTGTCACAGGTATTTGGTCCTCTGCACTTTGACCTGCAAAACAAACAAAAATAAAACATGTGCAAATATCACCATTATATTTGATAGTTACTCTGGTTTTACTTACACAAGGTGCTCAGGAGGATAAAAGCGGTGAGTGGTCCAACCATGTTTCTTCTGATGTGACTGACAGATTCACATGAGTGTTTTATATAGACTATGAGAGGCGGAAATAGACGAAATTGGTTGAAGCACAAATACACCACCCCCTACTTACTGAACAGTGTCTGCGGCTTGATCTCTATTTTGGATTTAAGACTAACCATGTGATTAAAAACATTTAGTGGACAACTACACACTGTATTCAGACAAGGGTAAAGCAAAATCTTAGAAGACATTAGCCACTTTTCAAATAGAGCTGCTAAACTGGGCTGTACCTGGAGGACTAAAGAAAAGAGTGTTTAGTTCCTCTTTAAGGTTTTCTTAATGGATGAGATAAATAAACCAGGGATTCATACTGAGCAGCTTTTACTGATGACACTGTTTTATATTTACATTTGTAAAATTGTACTAGTCCTGTCAGTAATCTTGTCCACAGACCCCGAAAGCCGCCAGTTTCCTCTATTTTGGGGCCATTGAGACAATTAGAGCTGTAAGGGGATAACGTCATTTCAAATGTGTAAATATGGAATATAAAATGTTTGCATGATTGTGTGTAAATGTTGCAGAGTAGTCGGGTTTATCTTCAAGTGTAACACAATATAATTTCCAAAAAACACCACTCGAGATAGACAGAGGCAAGGTTTAAGTTACAAAGGTTTAAAGTTATTTACATGACAGGATTTATTCTGTAATAAACTATCTTGAAATAGTCCTTAACAGTTCTATTGTTGTACTTCATTTCACTCGTTCATCATCACAGTTCATCGTCTTTCCTGAAGTTTGTTGCAAATTGAAGTCACAAAGGAAAGACCAGGTCACACCAAAAGGCCAGAGCGCAGGTGGTATCTCCATGACACCTGAAATATAAAGATAAGTTATTACATTAGTTAAAAGCTGATCTCTACAGTACAGTTTTAGCCTTGAACCTGTAGCAGAGCTTTACGTGGCTCGGACAAACGCCCAGGCACACGGCATCATAACCAAGACTAGATTTTGTTTAGCACCTGGAGACAAGGCAAAGGGTAGAGTTCAATTTGTCAACTGGATAAGAGTTTTAGGTAGAAGATGTTTAGGTAGAGGACTTTGAGTGACCCTTAAGACTGTTTCTGACTGACACGGGGTTACAATGCTTCGTTACACTCGGGAACAGCTGATGGCGCTGAGAGCCGCTGGAGCAGCTGCTATAGGAACCACCGGGAGCTCACCTGACATCCCCGCGGACTGCAGGAGAAGGACACACAGGGGCTGCAGAGGAAATAAAAAACTGCGACGGAAGAGGATAGCAGCAAAACAACAGAGACTTAAGTTCAAGCCGTGTCTCCCCTCTATTGTGATGGATAACGTGAGATCCCTCGTAAATAAGATGGACGAACTGACAGCGCTAGCCCAGAGTCAGAAGGAATATCGGGAGTGCAGTTTAATGTGTTTCTCCGAGACATGGCTGCATGAAGATGTGCCTGATGACTACGTTTCTATCACGGGCTTCTCCACTGTATGGGCCGACAGAGAGCGCACCAGCTGCGGGAAGAGCAGAGGCGGCGGGGTCGCTGTGCTCGTCAACCACCGCTGGTGCCATCCATCACACATCACCGTCAAGGAACGGATCTGCAGCCCTGATGTGGAACTATGTACTGTCGGACTACGGCCTTATTATCTACCGAGGGAGTTCTCGCATGTTGTGTTTGTTGCTGTCTACGTGCCTCCGTCAGCCAACGCCCACAGCGCCTGTGACTCTATCCACGCTGCGGTAGCCCGGATTCAGAACGCTCACCCTACAGCCTTCATCGCCATCTCCGGGGACTTCAATCATGTGCTGGCCAATCAGAGGAGCTCTTTCAGCCATAGACTGCGGCTGCCGCGCTGCTCCACTGAGAGACACAGGAAATCTTTCCTGCCTGTCGCCATCAAACTGTTGAACGCTGCACTTTAACTCACATACTACTCAATCCTTTTCATCCTATTCCCTGCTCACACATGTATATAGTCATAAATAGGTCAATGATGTAAATAATTTCCCAGAGAGAGCTATTTTTATCTTTTATCTTATTGTATTTAGCTTATTTTGTAACTTGTTTGATGTACATGCTCTTGGTCGGTTGCATCTGTAACAAAGAAAATTTCCCTTCGGGGATGAATAAAAGTAATTCTGATTCTGATTCTGATTCTGATGTCAGTTTGGCCAAAACTCTCCCCACTTTCTCCCAGTTTGTGAACTGCTCCACCAGGGAGGGAAAAACATTAGACCATCTCTATGCTAATGTTCGTGGCGCATACCTTGCGGCCCCCCTGCCCCCACTTGGCCGTTCAGACCACATCCTGGTGCTCCTCAGGACATCTTACACACCTCTGGTGAAGCGCCTTCCCCCCTCCCCCCGGTCTGTGAGGAGGTGGACAGATGAGTCTCTGGAGGTGTTACAGAGCTGCTTTGAGGTGACAGACTGGGCTGCACTCACTGAGCCCCATGGAGAAGACCTCGACGGGCTGACTGACTGCATCACCAGCTACATAAACTTCTGTGTGGACTCAGTTGTCCCAACAAAGACTGTGAGCTGTTATCCAAACAACAAGCCATGGATAACCAAGGACATTAAAGCCACACTCACTGGGAAGAGGAAGGCCTGCAGCTCGGGAAACAAGGAGGAGGGCCGGGCTGCTCAGAAGAAACTGAAGGTGCAGCTGAGCCAGGCCAGACAGAGACATGGGAGGAAGCTGGAGTGGAAACTTCAGCAGAACAACATGCGGGAAGTGTGGAGCGGCATGAGGACCATCACGGGACACAAGCCGACCCGAGGGGGAAGCGTTGAGGGAGACGTGAACATAGCTAATGAGTTCAACATCTTCTTCAATTGCTTTGACACTGCAGGAACTGTCCACCTCCAGCCAGCAGCAGTCACCCCCCTACCCCTCCCTCCCCCGTTTCCTGTGGAAGACCCAGTTCACACCTCAGACGACACCACCCCTCCCCCTCCTGACACCTCCACACTGACTGTCACTGAGGAGCAGGTGAGGTGTCAACTGCAGAGACTGAAGGCCGGGAAAGCACCAGGACCTGATGGAGTGAGCCCCAGAGTCTTGAAGGGCTGTGCTCCCCAGCTCAGTGGTGTCCTGCACCAGATCTTCAGCCTGAGCCTGAGTCTTCAGAGAGTCCCCCTGCTATGGAAGACATCGTGCCTCGTCCCTGTCCTGAAGACGCCGCGCCCCAGCGACCCTAAGGACTACAGGCCCGTGGCACTGACCTCCCACATCATGAAGACTCTGGAACGACTCGTCCTGCAGCAGCTGAGGCCTATGGTCCAACATCTGCAAGACCCTCTCCAGTTTGCCTACCAGCCCCACCTTGGAGTAGATGACGCCATCCTGACCCTACTCCACAGAGTCTACTCCCACCTGGACAAGCCGGCTGCCACTGTGAGGATCATGTTTTTTGACTTCTCCAGTGCGTTCAACACCATCAGGCCGGCTCTGCTGGCTGAGAAGCTGGCAGTGATGCAGGTGGATGCCTCCTTGGTGTCCTGGATTGTGGATTACCTCACTGGAAGACCACAGTATGTGCGTTTGCAGAGCTGTGTGTCGGACAGAGTGGTCAGCAACACCGGGGCTCCACAGGGGACAGTCCTGTCTCCTTTCCTCTTCACCCTCTACACCACAGACTTCAACTATTGCAGCCAGTCTTGCCACCTTCAGAAGTTTTCTGACGACTCTGCAGTGGTGGGATGCATCAGCGGTGGTGACGAGGAGGAGTACAGGACTGTAGTGGACAACTTTGTCACTTGGAGTGAGGAGAACCACCTCCAGCTCAACGTGATGAAGACAAAGGAACTGGTGGTGGACCTTAGGAGGACCAAAGCTGCTGTGACCCCCATCTCCATCCAGGGGGTCAGTGTGGACGTGGTGGAGGAGTACAAGTACCTGGGGGTGTACTTGGACAATAAACTGGACTGGAGCAGGAACGTGGACGCGGTTTACAAGAAGGGCCAGAGCCGCCTCTATTTCCTGAGGAGGCTGAGGTCCTTGACATCTGCAGGACAATGCTCAGGATGTTCTACGAGTCTATGGTGGCCAGTGCCATCATGTAGGCTGTAGTCTGCTGGGGCAGCAGTCTGCGCGTGAGGGACACTAATAGACTCGAGAAGATCATTAGGAAGGCTGGACATGTTGTGGGGGAGGAGCTGGACTCTCTGGCGGTGGTGTTGGACAGGAGAATGCTGGACAAAATCTGGACTATTCTGGACTCTCCCTCCCACCCCCTCCACAAGGTGCTGGCCAATCAGAGGAGCTCTTTCAGCGATAGACTGCGGCTGCCGCGCTGCTCCACTGAGAGACACAGGAAATCTTTCCTGCCTGTCGCCATCAAACTGTTGAACGCTGCACTTTAACTCACAAACTACTCAATCCTTTCATCCTATTCCCTGCTCACACATGTATATAGTCATAAATATGTCACTGATGTAAATAATTTCCCAGAGAGAGCTATTTTATCTTTTATCTTATTGTATTTAGCTTATTTTGTAACTTGTTCGATGTACATGCTCTTGGTCGGTTGCATCTGTAACGAAGAAAATTTCCCCTCGGGGATGAATAAAAGTAATTCTGATTCTGATTCTGAAGTGGCCGGGACTGAGGTGAAGTGGTCAGGAAGATTATGAATAGCTTAGTGCTAGTTTTCTCAAATAGTTTTTTTCTTACTTGAGTAATTTCTAATTTTCTAGAGTAATATTACAATGAAGTAATGTTATTCTTACTCAAGTTTACCTTTTGGCTACTCTGGAAAGACAACACCAGTGAACAACATACAAACTCTAGTCACTTTAACATTGTGCAGGACTTTGAAAGACGTCAGGAAGTCAACAGCAGGTAACTGAACCACACCACAGCTCTGTGTAGACAGAGGCCATGTGTGGTTTTGGCGCTCTAAGCTGTAGTGATGTCGAAAAACCTCCTGTCACTGCCTTTCCTGTTGACTGCTCATTAGTACAACTGTGCAAACATGACCAACGATCATCAATAAGTAAAAATGTAAGTACATTTGAGTGCAAAAAGTTGTATTTGGAAAAAGCTCTACCTGGATCATCCTCATCCTAAACAGTAATGATTCTAACTGGACTTTATATGAAAAAGGACATAACACATTTGGTCTAGTGCAGGGGTGCCCAAGCTATGGACAAATGTGTGAGTGTGCCAAGGTCCACAGTTCATCAAATCACCAACAAATATGTGTGAACAGGGGGTTAATACATTCAGGTTAGTGTTAAGATTCATTTAGCATTAGCACTAAGAGTTAGCAGCTGTAATTGTTCATCAAAACAACTTTAAACAGACATAGTTAAGCCACATCCTCTTTACTATGAGCATTTGCTTTTCAGACATGCTACCAACTGCTTACATTATTTTGTATCTTTAAACCAGAGTGTAAATACCAGGGTCACTTTTAACATCTCCTCCCACAAGAGAATCTCGTGGCCTTAAACGTTACAGTATTCATGATGCATCACTAAACGTGCATGTGAGGTGTAAGGGCAAAGATTCCCACCAGTCAACCTCAGACTGTGCCAAACCAAGCAGCAGTTTCACAAAGAGGAGACTAACTGACCAACCCCCAGAGCCACTCGCATACAAGAAAATCACACTCTTTTAAAAGTAGAAGTGCAGTGGAGGGTCTGGTGTATGTGCTACAGTGGCATTTGATATGTGCCGTCTTGATGTTGTTTTACACGTGCCCCAAATGCACAGGAAATCTAATGTGTTCATAAACTGTTTACTTATCAACACAGGAAGATTATAAATAATTGAAAACAGCATGTAGCCTATGTACAGTGTGTTTTATTTTACATTTCACACAGAATTCATGAAAAAATAATAGAAAATAGAATTATGGCCAAAACTTGCACAAAAGCAGAATATGTAAAATCACAGCCTTTATATTCCTGCCTGCTCATAGACCGTATGTATAAGTGGACACAGCTAACCCGCTAGCCGCCATGTGCAAACAGGAAGTGCTCCAGGAGGCTCTTCCGGCTCCTTCTCTCCCTTTTTCCCTTTAATTTATATTGAGATCTTATCGCTCCTCTCTCTGTACCTGTTGCTGTGGCCTCATCATTTTGGTCTTAAATGTTCCTATGAACCGGCTCTACATGATCCTGACATTTATTTCCCGTTATTTTGTCCGTCAAAAAAACCCTATTCATAACATAGAGTCTGACTCCAGATTCACTCCTGTGACTGTGGCATCGTGAGCCTCATTTGAGCGACGCTAAACGCTATGGGTGACGTCACACTCACTTAGTCCACTTCTGATTTATGATTTATAGATGATTTATAGATGGTTTTATTAAAGGAATATTAAAGATGATTTTCCTGCTGCAGATGCACTGAACATTGAGGCTCTCTACAAACAAGGCGTGTCTTAAAGCTGTGACACATATTGTCTGTTCAGTCATGTAAATGTGGTTAATGTGAAGTGGTAACATTATATTCAGTGGAGATATGGAGAGAATCACAGACCAATCAGATAGTTTTGAAGTGCTCCTCCCACTCATGTCATTATAACAAGCCAACATTTTATAATGCGCTCGCAGAGGACTGTTCTATCCAGTGGGTCAAAATGATGTTGTTCCATCTTTTATGTGCACTGGCGTTCCTCACACTGACACGTAAGTACTTAACATATGTTTATGAAGACAACATTACTTACACAGTAAAGTAATTATAAATCTTATTGTTTAATTTACAGGTTGTGCCAGTGGTCCTGTGTTTGAGACAGAGACCTCCGATGTGGGACAATCAGTGACTCTACGATGTCCCCGTAATTCCTCTGAGAGCAACACATATTTGTATTGGATCAGATTTCTCCCTGGAAATGTGGCGGAAACTTTAGGAGGAGCAATGACATATGATGATAATATTGGATCATATGGATCTCCACACTCTTCTATTAAAACAAAGCAAGAACCTGAATTGTTCGTACTGAGTATTGAGAGACCACAGCTGAGTGACACTGGACTTTACTACTGTGTGAAAGTACAAAATCTGATGAGAAACATGACCTTTGTCAGGGTCATATTTTTAAACATTAAAGGTAAACTTATTTTTTTCTTCATTTTCTGTCTGTATTTGACTCTAATTATTCTGGAGTTCTTCAGGTCCAGTCTCAGACGTGAGAGTGGAGAGTCCAGATCTGTCTGGTCCAGTGGACTCAGGAGACTCTGTGGATCTTCAGTGTTGGGTCCAGATGGAGAACGCTCAGTGTTTTGAGGAGCACATGGTTTGGTGGTTCAGGTCTGGACTGGACCAGTCTGGTCCTGGTTTAGTCTACGCTCAGAGGAACAGCTCTGCTCAGTGTAAGAGGAGCACAGAAGATCCTGGTCCTCACAAATGTCTCTACACTTTGTCCAAAACCATGAGCCCCTCTGACACAGGGACGTACCGCTGTGCTGTGGCAGCCTGTGGACACATTCTCTTTGGGACTGGGACTAAAGTCACTGTTACAGGTATTTACAACGTACACGTTATCTGAATATATCATTGATTTCAACTTTTCATTTGTCCATTTTCATAGAGAACATGTGTGATGTTGAGAAGAGTGTCATTATCCTGCTGAGTTCTGTTTTGGGTCTCATTGTCATTATTACTCCTGTTTGTCTGACCATGAAGAAGCTCAACAAAACAAACCAAGGCCACGATCAACAAGAACTAAAGGTACAGAAATATACTTAAACAGAGGTTTATGTTTCATGATTCATGTTAATGTTGCTTTTATGATTAAGTCTTTATATATTTATTTTCCTACAACAAAGGTGAGAGTAAAAAATCCGAGTGTGAAGCCGCACTGCACCGGGCGATTGAAGCGTCAGAAACAGAAAGGGTCTACACTTATGTCACTTTTGTTCATGTCAAGTAGGATCAAATCTCTCATTCTGGTGCAGTAAACTTAAAGTATTCTTTTTTGAACAGTTTTCTGATAAAATGTGAACATAATGTGTAAATATGAAGCTTTAGTGGGTCTAGTTTTAAAATCGGCACTCGGCCACTCCAGGAATAGCAGTAGTTAACAGATAATGTAATAAGAAAATAAAATGTAAACATATGAACAGTGAAATTAACCTAACAATGAACCATGAACCACCATAGACATACATGTAGAAACCCCCTGTATGAATGTAATTGTAACTGCTAACAATGCTGGTACACATGAATTTGCATTTGAAACTGACTTTTTATAGCAAATAAACTCAAAGAAATTCCTAAAAACAGCATGGTGTGTTTTATTTTACATTTTACTTTTTTTTTTTTTTACATTTCACACATTTGATTTGATCTTATAGACATTCAAATTTGTCAAAAAGAAGAAAATATGTGCATTAACTTAGCTGTAAAAAGAGTATTATGCAAAATGTTACGTTATGTTTTTTCCCCTCATCAAAAATGCATGTTTGAGTAATTTAGCGATCTCTCCCGTGCCCATAAATATACAAAATAATGAAAGGATTAAAAACTGTACAGAGCAACTTGACAAACCTGATGCGATGTGCACCAGTTTCATTTGTGACAGCGCTCTGAAAGGGGTGTGACTTAGCACGGAGAGCAAAGAGAGGGGGACTCAGAGCATCAAAAATAAAAGTGAACATGTTAATATGTTATTTCCAGCAAATACAGCATTTTCAAAACAATAAAAGGTAAAATGGTGAGCTAAATATGCTATGATAAAGCAATGAATACCCCATAGAAGTAAAATAGCCCCTCTTTAAAACATGTAGGCGTGTGAATTTGAGCAGGATGTTACACAGAAAACAGCATTACGACCAAAACTTGCACAAAAGCAGAATATGTAAAATCACAGCCTTTATATTCCTGCCTGGGCCCAGTGAGGATCAGTGTGTCAGTGCTGCTCTGCTCTCACACCAGAGTACACACACTCCTGCTCTCCTCTTGTGTTACTGCTCTGTCTCTGTTTCACTTTTCTGGAGGAGAAATTCAGCGCTGCGTAGTTTACATTTGCATGAACGTCCTGCAAATATGTGTTAGAAACAAATTGAAGTTGTTATCACCAAAATCCAGAAAGAAAAGCTTTTCACTTGTCATTTCCTCATAAACAAATGCATTAATAATGTATAAGGAACAAATAGCAGCCTACCGTATGTTCTGACATCTCACACTGTGCACTGTTAACACCATCAGGAGAATCTGTAAAAGAGCATTATATTAAACAGATTTATTAAACTATTAGCCATGTTTACCATCTGACCTCTGCAGTGTGCACAGAGCCTCCCTCTCTTCACACAGAGGACGATGATCACGAGCACACACACACACAACAGGACTGACAGAGCCACAGTCACTGGGGGCTCACCTGAAAATATATACACTACATTTAGGTTATATTTGATTAAAGTAGAAGCAGGTCTCATATAGCAGCGTGACTGGAGCTTTAGGTTCTAGGTTCAAGGTTCTTTATGATCCCTGTGGGGTTTGCAGCTCTAACATATAACAGGCATCACAGACAAATGTAACAGCCAAACAACAAATATATTAAAGAGGAGCATTATTAAATCTAACAGCAGAATCAGTCTTCTACAAAGTCACTCTGTGATTAAAAGTGTTTGACAGACTTACATTGAGAACAATGGCATTCTGAAAGGCCGCCACACACTACAGGATTATTCGGTCTTAAATTAGTTTTAAACGTGCAACAAAAAGTGCACACCACAGACACAAGGAGAAGTGTATGAGATTTTAAAAGTCTGATCACAAAGACTGCTGTGAGATACTCTGCTCTGAGCACCGCAGGCTACTGTTTCCTGTCTAGAGTAAAGCCACTCGCTTTGATACTGTTCAAAGATCAGAGCTCTGCACTTCTATTTTAGATACAAGTCAAAACTGTGTTATTACTGTTTGTGAAATGCGGTGCAATACTTTAAATACATTATATTTAAATAAATAAAGTCCACAGGAAGTAGAGTCACTGTCGCTAACACAGACTGATCACTAATCTACAGCTTCACCTGGATCCGTGCGCTGTGTGGACGTAAATGGACACATGGGAACTGTTCTCGCCTTTTTACTTCAAAGTGGATTAACAGTGCTGTTTTGTGGACTGGGTGTCATTATTTGCAGAAGACAAATTCTATGGATAATGTGGATGAGGTGCTGCAGTTCATATTTACAACTTGACGAGAGGTGAGTAATAATTTTTTATTGTTTACTGAATTTGTATCTTGCGTCTCTGTGTTCGTCGGTTCTCTGCCTCTGATGCTGTTTTATTGGCTGTTACTGTAGAATAGCTGATGTTGATCTGACAGAACAGCTCAGAGTCACACTGACACCACACACACATACACACACATACTGGTTTTTAGTACCTGGCTGGGACTTATGACTAGCAGGTGCCTCCTGGGGACCAACCTTTCTGAATGTTCTAGAGTCAATGTCTTAACAGTTTTATTTCCTCTAGACCCCTGTTGTTGCAACTATCAGTTGATATTTCCTGTAACAGTTAAATAAAGGGTACCTGACATTTTCAATACTCATGAGGACTTGAGAAGTGGACCGTATGGGGACTTGTGATGTCATCAAGGTTCGCCTGGCCATCAAGTGTGTGCATCCTAATGGGGACTTACCAACTTGAACAACTTAACAACTTGAAATGAGCAATTTACTCTTAATACAGACCACATCTGTTCTTTTATTTGTCATAACATTTGCAACTGACACATGGACATCATAAAAATAAAATAAAAACAAAAAATATGTGCATGATTGCATTTAACTGTACAACTTTTATTTTAAAGTGCTAGTACCTCAGATGTCTGCCCAGTGCCTATTTAACTACAGAAATATTACCACTCTGTTAATGCTTTCTTTGACAGTCTGCTATTTACTATGTATTTACTAATTAACAACATGGTAAATTGAAGCATATTGTAGTGTACTTACCAGTTAAATATTGGTAGTTGCACCTGAAACTGTAACACTAACAGAGGCAACTGCGGTTAGGTTGATAGACCCAGTAGAGATATTTGTGGTTAGCGTAGCACATGCAGTAGATTTCTTTGCTATATGTATCAATCTAACCAGATACCTCTACTCTATGTACCAACATCACCACAGATACCTGTATTGCAATTTGTGACAAAGTAGAGTAAGGGTACTTTGTCCCATTATTTAATTTAGTCACTTTAGTTTGTTAATTTGACATTTTTCATTGTTTCATTTAGTTTCTCCATAACCAACTAAACAGCTGAATTAAAACTATCCCGGGTTTGTTTTGTTTAGCATGTTTAGTTACATTTTCAGTAAATCAAACACTTACACATTCTTAGTTTAATATGCTTTATTTAGTTTAAAATTGTCATTTAAAGTTAAGTTACTCAGTTCAATCATTCATTCAACTTACCCCCAGAGACAAAGAGAAGGTGTGTTCCGGTCTCAGCCATTTTGAAAGCTTGGTTCTGCCCAGGTGTTAACCAGGGGTAGGGGGGAATTGGTTTTGAGTTTAAGTTTATTGGTTTGTTTTGTGTTTGTTACTTATTGTTTCTGTTAGTTGTTTATGTTACCACACATTTTATGTTGGGACCTTTGAGAACTGTCTCTTTTTGAGACAGTATGCTGTTTGAGTCCAAGGTAAACTGTTATCACTCCCCTGGGGTAGAAATGGTATATACCAGGGAGGAGCTAAGGGGGTTTAAATGGAGTGCTGCAATTAGCACAATCAGATCCCATCAGTGCACTGGGCAGTGTGGTGCCTTTCCTCAGTTGAGTTAATTTTTGTTCTTTGATTCTGTTCTTCTTTAACAGATTATTTTGTATATTTGTATATATTTTTTAAGACATGTTCACCACGGTGATTTTTGCTAAATAAATTTTGGTCTAATGGAACTGGTGAGTCTGCCTCCTACTTTGACCCCTTTGGCCAACTTCCCCACACAATTACCTATACTTTACAGGTAACTACCCTGCAAAACTCTTGCACTGTACCATGTTGTTACATAGTAAATACGTAACAATTACCAGATTGCAAAAAAGAAAAACAAAACAACAAATTGTAACAATGCAGGCTAAAGCATCAACATCAGGTAAGTTTAACAACACTGCACAACATTTGCACAAAAACTTAAATAGCTTATAGCCACAACATTGATCTGAAACGACTTGATAAAGGAAACAGTCGCCTTCCTCTGGGGAAGTGCACTCGACCCCGACACAATCCTGAGCTTTGAAACGCTGGACTTTAAAGACATAAAGCCTAAACACACATTCTCTGTTCTCTAATCTCTGTTCTCTAATCTCTGTTCTCTAATCTCTGTTCTCTAATCTCTCGTTTGTCTCATCTCCAAACCCAAACACCTGCAGCTCCTTCAGACTGAACAGGTCCAGATAAACAGGAGTCGAACCGGCAACCTCCTGGAGACAGGGAGGGCATCAAGAGTTTAACCCTCCGCCTCTCGTCATTTTCTGTTTTCTAAATAAAACTCTAATCTGTGAACCTCCTTCCACAATGCAGGCTAAAGCATCAACATCAGGTAAGTTTAACAACACTGCACAACATTTGCACATAAACTTAAATAGCTTCTCTACCAGGCGTGGCCAAGAAAACCTTAACTGGACTACATTACAAAACTAATACAGCGCTGTACTTCTAAAAAAAACATCACATATTACAAGTCCAGGACTTAAAGGAAACCTAAAACATTTGCAGGTCTACCTGATTTCTAAAAGTTTAAAATGAAGATCTCTAAATACAAAAAAGTCATTTTAGTTCCTGATAAAGACCATCAATTATTTATGCTGAAAAAAGAAAAGTGCAATGGTAAAAAAAAAACAGTTTACCTGTCAATATCACAGAAGTGCAACAAAATCTTTGAACCATGTTCAATCAGTAAACATGTCTGACCTGATCTAAGATAAAGAAAGCTCAGAAGTCCAAATTTTAGGTTACCTTCTTACTTGCTTCTCTGTGGTAGGAGGTGATTCGGTTTTTGACGTAGTACTTGATGGCTGTCCAATCCCTGTTCTGTAGAACATGCGGCGTAGCTTCTATGCATTCCACACACTGCCTCTTACCTGGTGTTCTTCCAGTCTTGATGAAGTTCATTAATTTGGATTCAACAGCTGCAACCTCCTCCTTTGTCCACTTTCTCTTGGCTGTTTTACCAGGCTCTGCAGAATGAACATACGGTAAGGCATACGGTACGTTGTCTGTAAAGACTGTCATATATCCAGGTCATGATAGTCAAAGGAGCTGGACTTCGGAGCTTGAAGATGTTTCACCTTTCATCCAAGAGTCTTTTGCCTCATGATGGGGAACCAGGAGCTGTATCTCTGGATCACTGGAGGTGGAGTTGTAGTTGTGTCACTTTCGGTCATTCATTTGACACTTTTGTCATGTAATGGGAAGTGTGGTCTACAGCGCCACCTTTAGTAATCCAGAGATATAGCTCCTGGTTCCCCATCATTAGGCCAGAACTGAAGAAGCCTTTTGGATGAAAGGTGAAATGCCTTCAAGCTCCAAAAAGAAATCCAGTTGCTTACAATTTAGCTCCTTTAACCATAAGGTAAGTTGAATTACACTCTAAGGCCTTTATGTAAAGCAAACTGACAACTAGGGTATGTGATTCCAGGGAATTACCAAGGTTTGAAAATGCAAAGTGTAACTTCATAGCTTGATGTGAAATTTAATAGCTATCTGGTGAACACACCATAAGCTAACATTGCGAATGAGCTATGCTAATTAGATTACTCAGTTAATGTTTGATAGCAGTTATGCTAGTAATGCCAAATAACTAACTGCTAATGATGCTAACAGTTCTAACAGCATTATTCAGCTAACTTAACACACATTTGTTACCAGTCATACTAACAATGCTAACGATGCAAAAGTTAACTTTGCTAACTTGCTAGCTGATGTTTGTTAGCAGTTGTGTCGCCTGAATGTCAGCATACCACATAGCTGGGTACGTCGACGTTCGGACAAGATTGTCCAAAAACTCCCTAACTGCTAACACTGTTAACACAGTTAGCTACTTGGTATAGTTGGCATTATTACCACAACTTCTAACAAAAAATAGCTAAGTTAACCAAGTAACACTGTTAGTATAGGTAGCATTATTAGCATTATAGTTATCATCATTAACAGTGTTAGCTCATTAGCATTGTTAGCTTATAGTGCGTTCATAGGATAGCAATTGGCTACAAATTCCTAATCAAGCTACTAAGTTACACTTTGCATTTTCATGCACTGGAAATTACCTGGAATTACATTCTGTAGTTATACTAATGACCTACTTGGCATGTCATCTCCAGTAGATGCAGTATTACTCAAAGAATCTTCTTTAGTGGTGTAGTTATCACTTAGCTCTGATGTTGTAGGAAGACTTCCTGAGGAGGGTGTGGTTATTATTAATTATTCTTTTACTTCACATGATCTGTATTAAGAGATGATCCTGTGGTATTGATTTCTCCATACATGCTGTACTAAGGAAATGGACTTTGATTCTTTTGAACTCGCTAAACTGAGAATGATGCTAGCAGTTTTGACGTCCGTGTTTACTTTTGTGTTACCTAAATGTACATGAATCAATACTCTCGTCTGGAATGTACAAATAAATAGAGGCATCTCTGGTGGTGTTAAGAGAGAGATCAGAGACACGTCTCATAGAATCAAATGTAAGGGCCTATACCTCTTGGAAATAAAAGTCCGGTGTTTGAACACGTCATGCCTTCTGATTTATTGTTTCAAGGGCTCATCCAAACATGCTGCTGTGACATCAAGTGAAACGCACACACAGAAATAATGTATATGGGGAAATTGAGACTTTACTTAAATGTGACATTGTCTAGGTAGTTTTGTTAGGAAATTACATACCATTGGGATCAATGTTTATTTCATCAATATTCTTCCCTTTAAACTCTGCCAGTCGTCCAGTCTCCAGAGCTGTGAGTACTTTTGTAATTTTGGCCAACTGCAGAGTGCCCTCAGGAAGACGGTAAAACTTCTTATGAACCCGGATGTCATGACCCAAAAAGTCAGCGAGCTGGTCCATATCAGTGTCAGTCAAGTTTAGAACCTTGGACACAGTTGCTATGTGCTTTTGTAGCTTGGTGGAGGATAGTCTCTCTGGATGCTCTGCCCCACAGTCTTGTGCAAATGAACGAATACAGTCAGATCCTTTGAAACAGGACTCTGTTCCTGGGCGTGCAAACATGTATTGGTTCTCATCAGGAACACAAGACTTGCGTGTTTCAACAAGGAGTTCCATTGACTCAACCATGGGTGGAGTAAGAAAAACTGCTACTTTCCTACCACATTTGCCCCTTATCTCTACTCTTTGAAAGTGACCACAGAGCTTCTTCTCCACTTCAGTAAGTGCTTCAGCAACATCAGGGTGCATAGTGGATGTGTCTCGCGATGTGAATGCTGATAGAGGCATTTTGGACACTTCACCCTCTCGCCTTCGATTAAACAAAATGATCTGGGCCAAAGTCACACTTGCTAGGCTGGCCCAGTTCTCCTGGTGGACTACTGCAGAAAGCTTACGAACGTTCTCTTTCTGCTTGTCGTCAAGGTACAGATGCAGCTTTCTGACATCATCAGTAAAGGGCAGGAGCTGTGGTGCATTATACTTGGCCTCAGTCAGTGTTCTAAGAGCAGGTGAAGAGATATATTCATTCCATTTTGTGTCATAGATTTGTTTGAAGTTCCGAGCCTGCTGGGCAGTTTCTTTTTGTCCTGAGATCATAGCATCGCACTCAATTATGTTTGCGATTTTTTTCAAACTATGGTCTAATTTTAAGGCCAATGAGGGGATGCGAAAATTATGCTTTTCAGCACTAAATCCTGATACATGTTGAACTGCACTGATGACATGTGGAAAATTTGCGGGTATGACAAAATCAGACATTGCTCTCAGATGACCCTCCTCCTTACTGTGAAGTAAAAGTCTGCCCACTTCACGCATCTTCTGTCTGATGTACTGATGCTTACTTGAGTCTGAACCCAGTTTGTTGTACAGATGTTCGCCCATTTTGATAATGCAGTGATCTCGCTTTATGGTGTCTGTAATGTCATCTTGAGTCATAGAGCTGATTAATTTCCACAGCCTTTGGCTGACTCCCTCAGGCACAGGTTGAGCATAGGCACACAGTGCTTGAATTCTGGTCTTTCCTGGAGTGGGGGTGCCACATTTCCGTGCCAGATTGTATCTCGACATATGTTTCCAAAGGAACTTGCGTTTAAAAAGGCCGTGGCAATGCAGACAGTGCATAAAATCATTTGCATTGACTAACTCGCATGACTTTTTACATGGCAAAAGGGTACCTTTACCAGCTGACAAAACTTCAACATTGTGAGCATGATTGCCTCTTTTTCTTAGCAAGTCCAGCTGCATTCGTCTCATTTTGGACATCTTTGGAAATGCAAGAGCCCTGGCTACTTCTGTTTCTTTTTGATGCATCTGTTCCAAATGGCGGGCCATTTTGGAATATGCCTTTCCACAAAACAGGCAGAAATGTTTGTTCCTTACTGCTGTCTTTCTATCCGATGTCTTTGATAATCTCATGACAGAAACAGAGTCGCTGCTGGAGTCTTCAGTGACACTGTTATCTGATGTGGTAGCCTGATCCTTGCTAACTTGCTTTGCTTCAGTTATCTGTTTTTTTACCTTTGTTCTGGATTGGTTGCTGTCTTGTGTATGTTATCTTAGGTACTGTGAAACCCTCTTCATCCTCTGTGTCTGTGTCTGTTCCAGGTACGTACCCCTCCTCAGATGAAACGGACTCCAGGTCACTATACTAATTGACAAGAAAAACCATATAAGCATGACACGGGCAGCTTGTTGATAAGCCTGCTTTTCCAGTCATTCTAGTTTGCTATGTGAAATCCTTTTTCATCAGTGAAATAACCAATTAATAGTCAACATAATTGCTTCAGTATAGTATTAATTTCCAAACTTATTCCAAATTCATTTTTATGCTTTTCAGGTGGTGGTAAGAATACCATAATAATAAATACTCCTTTAGATATAGATTAAAAGGACACAATCACTCATTTGATGAGTGTGATCATGTTTTGTTTACAACAGTGAGCAGTGTTTTTGTATCTTACCAGCAGGGGAGACTCGCATGATGTTGACGGAGTATCTGAATATCTGCATTCATCTGTTGCTTCCTGAAAACAAAAGCACAATTTACTCTTTTCAATGTACAGCACATACAATCTACACTCACCTAGCAACAAAACAGAAATCAGTGGCACCACACCAACAATCTGACAGGTGACACACCAACTGTGCATAAAATTCCCTGATTTTGCAGACAATTAGAGACAATTAATTAGTTTACCTCAAAGAAGAACCATCATAGGGCATATTTTCACCTGGTCAGGAGGCCATCTGTTACAGTTAGTTTATGTCCACAATTGTAAAACTGTTTATCTTAACAGTCCACCACAACACATTACAGTTAAAGCGGTTGTAATACTACAGTGTTTCCAATAGAGATCTGTTTATGCCAGGTACATGTGATGCAAGGAGACATGATGGCAATTCAAACAAATATTGCCAGGTGAGTTTGAAAAAACAATCAGGTTGACTTTCTAGATGTACAAAGGATGAAATTAAAACTAAAGCAGTACATATAAATCCAGTATTCCAAAAAGTTTGCTGCTGTTTGTGTATGTAAGTTTGCGGTCAGAAACTATTCTGCCCCCCATCTCACCTACTGAACTAATTAAAGCCTGCACACAGGCACGTCAAGGGGAAGTGTGTATGTATCACATGACAGATTGGTAATCAGGTAAGTACAGGTAAGGGGAATAGTGCTCTGGCGTCACTGGGTAAGTACGTAATTCTTAAATTAATTCTATAATTTCTGGTAACCATAACTTAAATGACCTAATTTCTTTTATGGGTTACAAAGTAACCCATAACCCATAACCCATGCAGCATGGTGGCTGAGTGGCAACACTCAGGCCTCACAGCAAGAAGGTTGCGGGTTCCTCCCCGTGTCTGGATGGGTTTCCTCCGGGTACTCCGGTTTCCCCCATCAACCCAAAACATGCCCGCACCCCTATGAACTAACATCAAGGACCATGTTGTTCACCCTCCTGTGGGCTCACCACCTGCAGAGGGGTTCATAGAGGTGGTCAGGTGCTATGAGTATTGGGCAGCAAGCTGCCCCCGCGACCCAGCCGGATTAAGCGGGAGAAGATGGATGGATGGATGGTTACAAAGTAATGTCACTGTCATGGCTGCCTCCTGCTCACGTGTGATGGGTTAAATGCAGAGGTTAAATTTCGTTGTGTACACTGTGTCTGTGATGTGCCATGTGATCACAATGACCAAATGGGACTGACTTTCACTTTGATTTTCACAATTCTCCTGTTCTTGTAGTATTGCAAACTCCTTATTGATACATGCCATAGACGTAATGTCTATGATTTCAATCATTTTCCCCTCTAACCCAACCTCATGGCATGTCGGTGGTTTACTTCTTTATACTGTGTTGAGGTTGTCTTTTTGTATAGTCATGCTCAGTTATACTGTCAAATGGTTATACTGCTGTAGTGTAAGCAGTGCTTTAGGAAAGTTACTTATAGAAAGTGATGTTTCTGAATTCGACAGTGGTGCTGACATTCTAGGATATTTTAAGGCATCTACTTCTTCCTGCAAACAGATGCACATTGGGGTTTGTCAATGTATGTTTTATAATACAGTACTAGAAAAAATACTTTGAACAGCTGTTCAGGAAACACAAAACTTGCATGTGATGAGGTTTGGCATGACATAGAACTACAGTATTGCTTATAGAAAGGTGACATTAGTGATACGAACATAAAAAAATCCTAAGTGGTAATCAGACATCAATTTCAGTCACACAAAGTCAGTATTATGTGGCCTCCCTTGTAACCAACAGTTCTGAAATTAAAGTGTTCTTAGTACACAGTCAATGACAAGACATTTAATTGTAGGTGCATTGTTTAACTACAATGTAACAAAGATTTTATATGAATTATGCAAACAAACAGCAAACCTTTGAATTCAACATCATGTGGTCATGGTGTGCTTGGCACCTCTCGTGGTGATCCCTTAGGCCCTTGAGATGTTTTTTGAACCTCTGCATTCGTTGGTTCTTTTGCTAAATAAAAAAGGGCAGCACCACATCAGTTCATTTTTCAATGATAATGTAGGCCTTGTAGTACAAGTACTAGAATTGTGCTGTTACTACCATTCATCATTTTAATTTGCAATTCGATTTGTTTGATTAGTTTAAAAGTAAATCTGATTCAGTGGTAAAATACACACTGATTGCATTTTCAAAGCCTAGTAAATATGTATTTAACCACAGATATACCTAGGCTCACCACATCAAATAGCACTAATATGGAATTAAAATGAAGTGTGGCACTGCAAGCATCTTGGATAACCTAATACTTAAGCTAATTAATACTTTTCATATGCATGCATTTTGAAGGCTTTTGAATTGTTAATGACTTCTGTCTCATCTAAAAGTGAGACTAAACTTATGTTTATAATAGCATGGGAGACAAAGATTCACATTAGCAGCTTGCAAGCAATTACTGCACCAATATCAAACCAAACATTGCAGACGGCTGCAATGGCATGTGTGTTTGTTGTGTCCTTCAGGAGTTACTAGGAAGTTCACACCATGGCATGCAAATTCTCCTTTACTGTCACAAAACCCGTCTGCCAGCAGGCTATCTTAACCAAGCACTTATATACATGGCTAACAGCCACGTTAGCCAGTTCCAGTTACTGCTTTATAGCAGCCAAGAGCCTGGACGATTAGCATATTGCTACTTCAACTTCGACCATTGCAGTTCAGCCAACACAGCATTTTTAAAAGTATATATTTAATGTTCAAACACCAACATTAAACAGCAGTCATTTCCCTACAACATGATACTATGATCATCTATACAAAACGTTTGCCATGGACAATGCATATGTAAAGCTAATCGCTAAAAATTGCTAATCGCTAATCGCTAAAAAAATGCTAATCGCTAACAACTAACATCACTAACAAATTAATTCTTACCTCGGCAGACGATGATGCGCTGTTTCCTGGTGCTTGGTCCATCGGAAAAAAGCTTTTCTTTGTACTAATGAATGAAAATTTCATGAAAATGTTATACTAATAAATATATCGATAGCAAAGTTAACCAACACAGTAAGGCTAGTGATAAAGAAAATGCTTCTGAATTAATTCCAAGCTGTTAACAGTAACTCAGCTGTAATGCACAACTATTTTAAAAGGTGCATACTATGTGAGAAGTGTTATGACTTATTCATGTTTTACAATCATTAAGTAATGCTCCAGCTTACCATTTATGGTGATGCTCTGTCGGTAAATCCTGCATATGTCAGTTCAACTCCGGCATTCGTTGGAGGGCGAAACTACTTTGGAGGCTGCGTGGGGGGAGGGGCTGGCATTGGTCTATCTGGGGACTCTCACAAGGTGTGCATGAACGCAGATCATAAAATGGCGCGAAAATATCTACTTGGAGAATCTGTGGGGGGTGGGACAAACTAATCGGAGGTTTAGTTTGGGGGGAGGAGGGCTGGTAATGGGCGATATGGAGACTCACACAAGGTGTGTGTGGAATGTATATGATAAAATGGAAAAAACTAGACATTTTGGAGGATTTGTGGGGGATGGGGTGGTAAATCTGAGGACTTGCAAAGGGTGTGTGCATACAGTGCACGCACCTGCAAGTTAAGCTATTAAACTGTACTACATATCTGGAATTAATATAGTCCAAAACATCCAGGTATTTTTCAAGTGCAGTTAATACATTTTTGAATACAGGCAGTAAGCAGTAAACTAAACTATGTATTAGTAGGCTATATAGTAAAATATATTACAGTATTTTAAAATAATTAATAGGTAATTAAATAGTTTTGCATTTAACATAGTTTACTTTTCAAATTGCATACTATCGATTTGCACTTAATTTTCCTCTGCTACAATGTGACCACTAACATTACAACTGTAAACCCTGTACATTTGCAGTGGTATGGATATTGGTATAGCAGTGATATGTCATTGGTATTTTACAATCAGTCACTATATATTTGCAATACTTTCATTAAATAGGTGAACTGTACTGTTATCTGTACTGTTTATTAAAGTGTAGTTAGCACTCAGATACCCTTTTCACATCAGTAAGTCCTGAGACAGCCACAACAGATCCTACTATAACCTCTTGATAGTCTTTCATGAAAGGAAAATCAAACCATGTTGATGTCCCCAGGAGTTCAGTGAAATAATGCAGTTCTTACACAAACAATCTGCTACCATGGTAATGTCCCCATGAAGTTAGTGAAATGGTACAGGTTTAACACTTGATGATGTCATCAGCGGTCGACCTTGACATAAGATAGACACACACTGCAGTACCACCATTTGGCCACAGGTGTCAGTGATTCCCCCACCTACCATGCACTGCAGTACCACCGTTTGGCCACAAGCGTCAGTCACCTACCATACCCATGCACACTTTTTCTCCTAAAATCCCACCTCATGGGACTTTCTAAGATTCTTCACTCAGTCATCTTAGAATGCTGTTCTATAGCTTTGGCATAGGTTGTCCTCATGGGGACTTGGACTCAGGTGCCCATGAGGTCACAAGTCCCCATGAGATTGGTGTGCAGTCATGTTGAAGTACTCATTGGTTTAGTGAAGCAAACGGATAATGTGGATGAGGTGCTGCAGTTCATATTTACAACTTGACGAGAGGTGAGTAATAATTTTTTCTTGTTTACTGAATTTGTATCTTGCGTCTCTGTGTTCGTCAGTTCTCTGCCCCTGACGCTGTTTTATTGGCTGTTACTGTAGAATAGCTGATGTTGATCTGACAGAACAGCTCAGAGTCACACTGACACCACACACACACTCTCTCACACACACACACACACACACTCTCACACACACACACACACACACACACTCACACACACACACACACACGAGGAGCACAGCAGCTTTAAAATCACACACAAAATCACAAAGTCGGGTCTTGCCTCCCCGAACTTGGGGAGAAGCAAATTTCAACCAAAATCAGGTAAAACCTCCAGTGTGTCACGGCCTTAAGAGGCGACAATTATCCTCAGACTTAAAATCTGACTTTTAGAGCAAATATGACGTACCTATGTCCAGTGTAGTTCCCGTCCCAAACAGGATGTGTCCACATGTGTGCACAGCGCAGTAGTATGTCCCAGCCTCAGAGGAGCGTCCTGTAGTTTTGGACAGACTGTACACACAGCTGTAGTTTGTAAAGTGGGACATGAGTCCAGTGTGAGGCTCCACAGATCCAGCTCTGAACCAGAGCACCTGCTGCTGTTGTGGACACTGGATTTGGCTCTTGTTGTTTTTGGGCTGAAGTGAGCACTGAAGAGACACTGAGCGTCCTGGGACCAGTGAAGCTGAGGATGGACTCTGTGTCACATGAACACAGCTCTGTGAGTCTGCTCCATCTGTGCCTAAGACAAGAGCACACAGTGTCAGCAGCTACTCTTTACTATTCACTTACTATTCAAATACTTTACCATTAACAACCAAGAAGGTGCCGTTGACAAAGTTCTGGAGATGTTCATCAATCAATATGCAATAGTAGACTGCTTCATCCTCTTTCCGGACATTGTGTATTGTAAAAAACAGGCTGCGTATCCACTGTGGTGACATTAAACCGTTGATCCTTCAATGATTCAGCGACTGTAAGACTACGATAATATACAGATGCAATAAACTGCATCATATGTCCTGGAGTTTGTTTGTACCAGTTTACACGTTCATTCTTAAAAGCACATGTAAAAGTGACAGTGTCTCCAGGTTGAACCACTGTCACAGGTATTTGGTCCTCTGCACTTTGACCTGCAAAACAAACAGAAACAGCCCTTGTCCATAAATGTATCACCATCATGTTTCATAGTTAGTATAGTTTTACTTACAGAAGATGCTCAGGAGGATGAAGGCAGTGAGTGGTCCAACCATGTTTATTCTGATGTCCCTGACAGACTTACATGAGTGTTTTATATAGACTATGAGAGGCGGAAATAGTAACGATTGGCTGAAGCACAAATACACCTCCCCCTACTTACTGAACAGTGTCTTGAACTTGATCTTATGTTTATATTGAATGTAAGACTATAAAATGTGATTAAAACATTTAGTAAATCAAAAGTCTAAGAGGATATTAAAGAGGAACTAAACACAACTAACCACATTTCAAATAGAAATGCTAAACTTTGCAGTAGTAAAATGCACTAGTGCTGTCAGTAATCATGTCCAGTTAGAATCAACATTTTTTGGTCACCTACAACTTTATTGAGCACACCAGGCTAATCGCTAATTTAACACAGTCTTTTGGGCTTTCACATGTGCAGTGGGAAATCAACAAATGTAAGTCTAAGGCTTTTTATAAAGTTGTTTTATAACGTTTCCAGACACTAATGAGTGAACCAGGCAGAGCGTTTTGTTTGTTACACTCGTGGCTGTTGTAAGATGAGTTAGAAAGTGGTGATAAGCTTCTTCAGCTAAGAACTTGCCCCCATCACTACACTAGTTTGTTGACTTGACAGATTCACTGCCACAGTGAGATCTCCGCCGAGGCAACACTGATCTGTGCCGTTTTTTTGGCTTCTGACAGAATTCGACCACCTCTAGAAATGGACTTTATCTTCAAATGTGCCGGAGTTCCCTTTAAGTTTACCCATCCCGCTCTGCACAGAGAAACTTGGATTGACAGACAGAGGAGAGAGACGGTATCGGACCTTTGACCTGCTGCTGTGGCTCATAACAGATATTTGCCAATACTGATATTTAGACTTTTAACAGCCATGACACGGCCCACACATTTGTCCTAAATTGAACTGAGGATCACAAATTAACTTTTCACTTTTGTTAAAATAAAAAATATTCTCTTCTATTTCCATTTTTCTCATGAGTCTGTTCAAAAGTGACAAATCTGATACAGTGAGTGGAACAGCTAAGAAAACTATTGGTGCTAAATATGGACAGATACATGAGGCCGATATATGGCCCGTCTTTATCTATGTCAGATAGATATAGTATAGTGCTGGACAGCCTCAGACCAGGAACTCGAAGACGGTTGGAAATGTATTTTTGTATAAACCACATTGCCTCGCTCCTCAGTGTGTTCACGTGACTGTACTGAAGTATCAAAGAAACCACTGGCCAAAGCAGCAGCTCATGTTCAGGTTTCCTTTTTACAGCACAGCACTATACACTATACTCAACTAAATCATGTACAAATAAAAACGTTACATACAAGAACGTACTTGACTCTTGTGCAGGTGACAGATTAGACTTTAACTGGTTTTTCAGGATGTGCAAATTATCTCTTTTGTTATTTTAGCAAAACTTCATCCAGCTTAAAGGTATTTAATTCTAAGACTTTGAAGATCTAAAGAAATACCCCCTGCTAATACTGCTAACACATAACATTTAGATCACCATGTTACCTTTTGTTTTAAAACTCCAGAGTATCAACGTGTTTTATAAGTTACAGTTTAATTGTTGATGCTCCCCTCCATTTGGTCTCTGTGCTAAATCACTCCCCCTTCAGAGCACGACCACAACACCCTCAGCGTACATCCCGCTAATGAAACTACCGCGCATCGCATCAGGTTTATCAAGTTGTGTAGTGTTTTGTAGCATGCTTTTGTATATTTCTGGGAGATTGTCACGTGGGAGCATGGGTGACGTGGGCTTGTGGGTGGAGCACTGGACAGAATCTTACAGCTAACCATAAAGAGGGCTTGAAAACGGCTGGGAGAGATCGCTAAACTACTTAAACATGACATCTAAAATGTTCTCAAGCATATTTTTGATGAGTGTAAATACCAGGGTCACTTTTAACATCTCCCACAAGAGAATCTCGTGCCCTTAAACATTACAGTATTCATGATGCATCACTAAACGTGCATGTGAGGTGTAAGTGCAAAGTTTCCCACCTGTCAACCTCTGTGCAGACAAACAAGCAGCAGTTTCACAAAGAGGAGAGTAACTGACCAACGCCCAGAGCCACTCGCATACAAGAAAACCACACTCTATTAAAAGTAGAAGTGCAGTGGAGGGTCTGGTGTATGTGCTACAGTGTCATTTGATATGTACCACCTTGATGTTGTTTTACACGTCCCCCAAATGCACAGGAAATCTAACGTGTTCATAAAGTGTTTACTTATCAACACAGGAAGATTATTCACACGTCATTTTGAAACAAACCGCAATTTTCCATCCACCATGTGCAAAGTTGTCACAGTCTCTTTTAGTACATGGTCGTATTTAGTTTATAGGAAGTTCAATTGTTTTATCAAACAGATTGACAGACAAACAGACAGTTTTTGTTGCTAATGGTTAAAAACATTTTTGATTAAATACGTTTTGCCACTCATCCAAGGAGCTAATTCAGATCTGACCAAGTGCTGACAAAAATATTTCTCTGAAACTAGGAGTTTTCTGCACTGAGTCTAATACACCCTCGTTGTTTAAATGAGTTGAGCCCATCTGCTCCAAACCCCAAACAGAACATAAAGGCTTATCAGGTTCTTTGTTCTTAGTTTGTGTAGGGTGACCAGACAGCCTCTTTTTCCCAGAGGTTTTCCCAAATTTTAACTCTCAGTTGGCAGCTATGTGTGGGTCACTTTTCTTTGTTTTCAATCACAGACCAATCAGATAGTTTTGAAGTGCTCCTCCCACTCATATCAGTATAACAAGCCAACATTTTATAATGCGCTCGCAGAGGACTGTTCTATCCAGTGGGTCAAAATGATGTTGTTCCATCTTTTATGTGCACTGGCGTTCCTCACACTGACACGTAAGTACTTAACATATGTTTATGAAGACAACATTACTTACACAGTAAAGTAATTATAAATCTTATTGTTTAATTTACAGGTTGTGCCAGTGGTCCTGTGTTTGAGACAGAGACCTCCGATGTGGGACAAACAGTGACTCTACGATGTCCCCGTAATTCCTCTGAGAGCAACACATATTTGTATTGGATCAGATTTCTCCCTGGAAATGTGCCGGAAACTTTAGGAGGAACATTGGCATATGATAATAGTGGATCATATGGATCTCCACATTCTTCTATTAAAACAAAGCAAGAACCTGGATTGTTCGTACTGAGTATTGAGAGACCACAGCTGAGTGACACTGGACTTTACTACTGTGTGAAAGTACAAAATCTGATCAGAAACTTGGCCTTTGTCAGGGTCATATTTTTAAACATTAAAGGTAAACTTATTTTTTTCTTCATTTTCTGTCTGTATTTGACTATAATTATTCTGGTGTTCTTCAGGTCCAGTCTCAGACGTGAGAGTGGAGAGTCCAGATCTGTCTGGTCCAGTGGACTCAGGAGACTCTGTGGATCTTCAGTGTTGGGTCCAGATGGAGAACGCTCAGTGTTTTGAGGAGCACATGGTTTGGTGGTTCAGGTCTGGACTGGACCAGTCTGGTCCTGGTTTAGTCTACGCTCAGTGGAACAGCTCTGCTCAGTGTAAGAGGAGCACAGAAGATCCTGGTCCTCACAAATGTCTCTACACTTTGTCCAAAACCATGAGCCCCTCTGACACAGGGACGTACCGCTGTGCTGTGGCAGCCTGTGGACACATTCTCTTTGGGACTGGGACTAAAGTCACTGTTACAGGTATTTACAACTTACACGTTATCTGAATATATCATTGATTTCAACTTTTCATTTGTCTCTTATGTCGATTCTTATAGAAAACAAGTGTGATTTTGAGAAGACCATCATTATCGTGCTCAGTGCTCTATTAACCGTCAGTGTCACTGTTACAATGGTCCTTGTTTATTCCATTATAAAGAGGAAGTGTTGTTTTTATGGTAAAACATTCTTATACCTTCTACCTAAGAATATTAAATCCAGAATGAGACACTGAAATGTCCCACTTCTATTTCAGTGGGACAGAATACTGATGATGCAAACAGAACTGAGCGCACAAGACAGCAGGTAAGACAAAAATGTACAGATAAACAATTATTAGGCTTATTTCCCTTTTTGTCTGTTACAAATCAGTTCGTTTTACAGAGAGAACCTGAACTGACGTATTCTGCTCCAAAGTTTAAGAAAAAAGCTGAGAAATCCCATGGCAGAAAGGTGAAGGCAGAGGATTTTGTGGTCTACTCTGATGTTAGGAAATAGTACAAACAAAACACAACCATTTTATAGCTACATAAATATATAGTTCAAGACCTTATTGACTGTACAACTCAATACGCAGAACATGTACTTACACAATGTACATGGAATGTTTTAATGCTAATTGTTGTAACACATTTTATTTTGTTTAATGTTCATGTACTCAGTTATTATATACTGGTCAGTGAGTTTAAAGTAAACATGTATATAAAAGTAATCTTGAAATAAATCAGTAACTGGCTGTAAATTTCCATTATTTAGAATTAGGGTGCATTTCCACTTGTCCTGGTTTGGTCCAGTTCCAGGTTTAGTTCCAGATTTTGTCCCAGTTTTGACTCTTTTTAGATCGATCACCCTTAGAATCGTTTCATAGGGGTGGGTGATCGTGATATGGCTAAAAACGGATGTCACAGTTTTCTTGGAGTTGGATTTTAGTTTTATCACAATTCCTAAACACTGTATTTTTCTATTGCCTGTAAGAGAAATAAAGGCATCTCCTTCTTCTGAGAGTTCAGACTTGGCTAAATCCGGCTGTCACTCACTCAGATTATCATCATTTGATTTTTATCACCACATCGACCAGCCTTATCCACAAACTTTGGACATTATTTTACTTTATTCAAGCAGAAATCCTTTGGAGTTTGACGACTAATAAACCAGAAATCTTGACATTGGTATTTCCCCTTTCATTATTACGGGTCTTGGCCCTTTTTGTGTTTCATCCTTTGTTCCCGTTGCCTCTTTTGCTTTTGTGTGTGTGTGAGATATGTAAATCTGGTCCTCGAGCCCCGGACCCGGATTTGAGGGAGCAGAGAGCGCTGGACGGAGACTGGGCGTCTGCCGTCACTGGACTGACCAGGTTCCCTTTGCCACACCAATCCAGGGAGGCACCTGTGGGAGTGCGGACTTTAAAAGGGACCGACTGCTCCGTCTGGTACAGCTCACCACTTCTGTTCTGTTTTTGATTCTGTTGGATTCTTTTGTGTCTCCTTTTGCTTTGTTGAGCGAGCTGATGCTTTTGTTATTTGATTTGTGATTGAGACACTTTGGTATAACTTGAGTTAGGTTAGGTTTATCAGTTCATTTTTTAACTTAAAACCCTGACCTTCAACATCTTGGTTTTTATTGTTACTTCCCTTCTCCCCGAGCGCTGGGAACGTAACATTCATCGTGAACACCTCAAACAGTTTAACCTGGGCTAGAATTCATAGAATTCCCCTCCTCGAACCGCCACCTTAACGTGGTGGAGGGGTTTGAGTACCCGAATGATCCCAGGAGCTATGTTGTCGGGGCTTTATGCCCTGGTAGGGTCACCCAAGGCAAACAGGTCCGGGGGGACGGGTCAGACGAAGAGCGATTCAGAAGCCCCGAATGATGATAAACATACAGAGGCCAGTTACGTCGCCCGGAATGGCGACACCGGGGCCCCACCCTGGAGCCAGGCCTGGGCTGGGTGCACGCCCGGCGAGCGCCTGGTGGCCGGGCCTTTCCCCACGGGGCCCGGCCGGGCCCAGCCCGAAGGAGCGACGTGGGGCCGCCCTCTGGTGGGCCCACCACCCGCGAGAGGAGCCATAGGGGTTGGGTGCGGAGAGATCTGGGTGGCAGTCGAAGGCGGGGGCCTCGGCGACCAGATCTCCGGACATGGAGACTAGCTCTGGGGACATGGAATGTCACCTCGCTGGGGGGGAAGGAGCCTGAGCTTGTGCGGGAGGTCGAGCGTTACCGGCTAGATATAGTCGGCCTCACCTCCACGCACAGCTTGGGCTCTGGAACCCAACTCCTTGAGAGGGGTTGGACTCTCCATTTCTCTGGCGTTGGCTGCGGAGAGCGGCGGCGAGCTGGCGTGGGCTTGCTTATAGCCCCACAGCTCAGCCGCTGCGTGTTGGAGTTTACCCCGGTGAACGAGAGGGTCGCGTCCCTGCGCCTTCGGGTCGGGGACAGGTCTCTCACTGTGGTGTCGGCCTATGGGCCGAACTGCAGTGCAGAATACCCGGCCTTCTTGGAGTCTCTGGGAGGGGTACTGGATAGTGCACCGACCGGGGACTCCGTTGTTCTACTGGGGGACTTCAACGCCCATGTGGGCAACGACAGTGACACTTGGAGAGGGGTGATTGGGAGGAACGGCCTCCCTGATCTGAACCCGAGCGGTGTTCTGTTATTGGACTTCTGTGCTAGTCACAGTTTGTCCATAACGAACACCATGTTCGAGCACAAGGGGGTCCATCGGTGCACGTGGCACCAGGACTCCCTAGGCCGGAGGTCGATGATCGACTTTGTTGTCGTGTCATCTGACCTCCGGCCGTGTGTCTTGGACACTCGGGTGAAGAGAGGGGCAGAGCTGTCAACTGATCACCACCTGGTGGTGAGTTGGGTCCGCTGGCGGAGGAGGAAGCCGGAAAGACCTGGCAGGCCCAAGCGTATCGTGAGGGTCTGCTGGGAACGTCTGGCGGAACCTTCTGTCAGTGTGGCCTTCAACTCACACCTCCGGGAGAGCTTCTCCCAGATCCCGAGGGAGGCTGGGGACATGGAGCCCGAGTGGGCTTCGTTCTCGGCCTCCATTGTCGATGCGGCCGTTCGTAGCTGTGGCCGTAAGGCCTGCGGTGCCTGTCGCAGCGGCAATCCCCGAACCCGGTGGTGGACACCGGAAGTAAGGGATGCCGTCAAGCTGAAGAAGGAGTCCTACCGGGCCTTACTGGCCCGGTGGACTCCTGAGGCAGCTGACGGGTACCGTCGGGCCAGCGTGCTGCAGCCCGGGCGGTTGCAGAGGCAAAAACTCGGGTCTGGGAGGAGTTCGGGGAGGCCATGGAGGAGGACTATCGGACGGCCCCAAGGAAATTCTGGCAAACCGTCCGGCGCCTCAGGAGGGGGAAGCGGCCCTTCACCAATACTGTTTACAGTGCGGGGGAGAGCTGCTGACCTCGACTGGGGATGTTGTTGGGCGGTGGAAGGAATACTTTGGGGATCTCCTCAATCCCACCGCCACGTCCTCCGAAGAGGAGGCCGAGGCTGGGGACTCCAGAGGCGGACTCATCCATCACCCTGGCCGAAGTCACTGAGGTGGTCAGAAAGCTCCTCGGTGGCAAGGCTCCGGGGGTGGATGAGATCCGTCCTGAGTACCTTAAGTCTCTGGGTGTTGTGGGGCTGTCTTGGTTGACACGTCTCTACAACATCGCGTGGCGGTCGGGAACAGTACCTCTGGACTGGCAGACCGGGTGGTGGTCCCTCTGTATAAAAGGGGGACCGGAGGGTGTGTTCCAACTACAGGGGAATCACACTCCTCAGCCTCCCCGGTAAAGTCTATGCCAGGGTGCTGGAGAGGAGAGTTCGGCCGATAATCGAACCTCGGATTCAAGAGGAGCAGTGTGGTTTTCGGCCTGGTCGTGGAACACTGGACCAGCTCTACACCCTCCATCGGGTGCTCGAGGGTTCATGGGAGTTTGCCCAACCAGTCCACATGTGTTTTGTGGACTTGGAGAAGGCATTCGACCGTGTCCCTCGTGGTGCCCTGTGGGGGGTGCTCCGGGAGTATGGGGTCCGGGGCCCTTTGCTAAGGGCTGTCCGGTCCCTGTATGACCGGAGCAGGAGCTGTGTTCGCATTGCCGGCAGTAAGTCAGACTTGTTCCCGGTGCATGTTGGACTCCGCCAGGGCTGCCCTTTGTCACCGGTTCTGTTCATTGTATTTATGGACAGAATTTCTAGGCGCAGCCAGGGGCCGGAGGGGGTCCAGTTCGGGGACCACAGGATTTCATCGCTGCTTTTTGCGGATGATGTTGTCCTGTTGGCTCCATCGAACCAGGACCTGCAGCGTGCACTGGGGCGGTTTGCAGCCGAGTGTGAAGCGGCTGGGATGAGAATCAGCTGTTCCAAATCCGAGGCCATGGTTCTCGACCGGAAAAAGGTGGTTTGCCCTCTCCAGGTGGGTGGGGAATCTCTGCCTCAAGTGGAGGAGTTCAAGTATCTCGGGGTCTTGTTCACAGTGAGGGGAGGATGGAGCGTGAGATTGACAGGCGGATCGGTGCGGCGTCGGCAGTGATGCAGTCGCTGTATTGGACCGTTGTGGTGAAGAGGGAGTTGAGCCGAAAGGTGAAGCTCTCGATTTACCTCAATCTATGTTCCTCCCCTCACCTATGGTCATGAGCTCTGGGTAATGACCGAAAGAACGAGATCACGGATACAAGCGGCCGAAATGAGTTTCCTCCGCAGAGTGGCCGGGCGCTCCCTTAGAGATAGGGTGAGGAGCTCGGTCACACGGGAGGAGCTCGGAGTAGAGTCGCTGCTCCTCCGCGTCGAGAGGAGCCAGCTGAGGTGGTTCGGGCATCTGGTCCGGATGCCTCCTGGACGCCTCCCTCGGGAGGTGTTCCGGGCATGTCCCACCGGTAGGAGGCCCCGGGGAAGACCCAGGACACGCTGGAGGGACTATGTCTCTCAGCTGGCCTGGGAACGCCTCGGGGTCCGTCCGGAGGAGCTGGAGGAAGTGGCTGGGGAGAAGGAAGCTTGGGAGCCCCTGCTTAGACTGCTGCCCCCGCGACCCGGCCCCGGATAAGCGGAAGAAGATGGATGGATGGATAGAATTCATATCTGCACTGAAGTGGCCGGGACTGAGGTGAAGTGGTGAGGAAGATTATGAATAACTTAGTGCTAGTTTTCTCAAATAGTTTTTTTCTTCCTTGAGTAATTTCTAATATTCTAGAGTAATATTACAATGAAGTAATGTTGTTCTTACTCAAGTTTACCTTTTGGCTACTCTGGAAAGACAACACCAGTGAACAACATACAAACTCTAGTCACTTTAACATTGTGCAGGACTTTGAAAGACGTCAGGAAGTCAACAGCAGGTACCTGAATCACACCACAGCTCTGTGTAGACAGAGGGCATATGTGGTTTTGGCGCTCTAAGCTGTAGTGATGTTGAAAAACCTCCTGTCACTGCCTTTCCTGTTGACTGCTCATTAGTACAACTGTGCAAACATGGCCAACGATCATCAATAAGTAAAAATGTAAGTTCATTTGAGTGCAAAAAGTTGTATTTGGAAAAAGCTCTACCTGGATCATCCTCATCCTAAACAGTAATGATTCTAACTGGACTTTATATGAAAAAGGACATAACACATTTGGTCTAGTGCAGGGGTGCCCAAGCTATGGACAAATGTGTCCCTCACACCAGTTTCTATTGACCCTCAGGCCTCGTGCTAAACTGGCCCAGTTTGTCATAGACAGAACTTTAAACAGCAAATAAATAATAATAATTCTACCACTGGGACCTATGTCAGCTCATGTTCCCACGCTAAAAAAGCAAAAAAGCTTAAGATATAAACACGTACATCTATCTAGAAAATGACTGAAAAGTAGTGAAGTAGTGAGTTTACTTGACACGTTCTCTTAAAATAACCTACCTCTAGACTAGAAAGAAGCAGTCTCAGAACTATTAAGTAGATAATACATCTGAAAACAAGATGAATAACCTGATATAACATTGAAAATCTTTGTCAGTGCATGAAGGATCTCTACTGACCACTGCTCTGTGGCCCTCAGCTTCAAATAGGTTTCAAGATGTGGCCCTCGGTGAAAGGTTTTACATCCCTCATTAATGAAATTCATCATCCATCTTCATTTAGACAAAGAAACGCTAAAACTAAAGCTTCTCCACAGACCACCAGGCAACACGTCACAGCAGTTCAGATGAAGGTGACCGATGCCAACAGCCAAACATGTCAAGATGAAATCAAACCAGGATTTATTAGCTTTTAAAATCCAGAGCAAATGTATGTAAAGTTCAAGTAAAGATCAAGTAAAGAGTGTAAAACTGTTGAAAATCATATTTATGCAAGATACAAAATAATCTGTTACATGATGTATATACAGTATATTTTTAGCCTAATTGCTCTTCTAATGACATTGTTCCTCATGAGTCTGTTCAAAAGGATAAATCTGAGCTTGAAATAACACGTGTGTATACAGAGACTGGAGAAGAAAATAAAAAATATCGTGCCAAATATTGATACCGATGTACAGTTGTGCTCATAAGTTCACACACCCTGGCAGAATTGATGATTTCTTGGTCCAGAAGCGGCACATGAGACGTACTTGGATATTCCAACATGATAATGAGCCAAAACACAAAGGCAAGTGGACCTGTCCTGGCTCCAGCAGAATGAAGTGAAGGTTCTGGACTGTTCGTTTCTTCTGACCTCAGTATCACTGAGCCTCTGGGCAGATTCAAGCTGCAGTTCAGACAAGAGCCCAAGAATTTACAGGAACTGGAGCCTTTTGCCAATAAGAATGAGCAGCTTTACCATCAGAGAAAATAACACATCCACAACTATCACAAAAGAATTCCAAGCTTCATTGGGTAATTTGTGTAGTTTCTGTTGTCATTATGATTTAAAAAGAGGAAACACAGTTGTCTGATAATAAACGGCTTTACCCAAGCACTAACCATGAGTGAGAGAAATGTTTTTGTGTTTTCATTCATATTCTCTGAAAGATGGTCAAGAAATCAACCAAATTCTGTCAGGGTGTGTAAAGTTATGAGCACAAATGTATCACCCATCCTTATCTGCGTCAGAAAATAGTGCAGCATAGTCACAGACCAGAGTAGAGATGTATTTTTGTACAAACCACAATGTCACAGACACTTCTCAGTATGTTTGTGTGACTGTGCTGAAGCATCAAAGAGACCACTGGCCAAAAGCAGCAGCTCATGTTCAGGTTTCGTGTTTACTGCAGGCTGAGAGCAAAGGACGTGTCACTAACCACAGAAATACAACACACAAGTACAACACTGCACACTTTACTCAACTAAATCATGTTTTTGGAAGACAACATACAGTGAACTTACTCATTTTTGTTGTGCCAAGTTAATTTGAAAAATGTTTAGTGCAGGTTTTGACAAGGAAACTAGAGCAAAGACCGTTCTCTCAAAACCCGACATGGATTTGTACAACGTGTGGTTCATGAAGGGAATAGAGTCAGACCAATCACACTCTTATGACACGCTCCTCCTCCAGTATCACTATCATATGTCACTATATTAATGTGCAGAGGTGCATTTAGTCAGTAGCACAAAATGATAGTGTTCTGTCTCTTATAAGCACTGGCATTTCTCTCACTGTAAGTATGAGTATGGAGACACCACAGCAGAGCGACACTGCACTTCTGTGGTCTTGGTCTTTGTCCATCCATCCATCCATCCATCCATCTTCTTCCGCTTATCCGGGGCTGGGCCGCGGGGGCAGCAGTCTAAGCAGGGTCTCCCAAGCTTCCTTCTCCCCAGCCTCCAGCTCCTCCGGACGGACCCCGAGGCGTTCCCAGGCCAGCCGAGAGACATAGTCCCTCCAGCGTGTCCTGGGTCTTCCCCGGGGCCTCCTACCGGTGGGACATGCCCGGAACACCTCCCGAGTCCAGGAGGCGTCCGGACCAGATGCCCGAGCCACCTCAACTGCTTCTCTCGATGTGGAGGAGCAGCGACTCTACTCCGAGTTCCTCCCATGTGACCGAGCTCCTCACCCTATCTCTAAGGGAGCGCCCGGCCACTCTGCGAAGGAAACTCATTTCGGCCGCTTGTATCCACGATCTCGTTCTTTCGGTCATTACCCAGAGCTCATGACCATAGGTGAGGGGAGGAACGTAAATTGACCGGTAAATCGAGAGCTTCGCCTTTCGGCTCAGCTCCCTCTTCACCACAAAGGTCCGATGCAGCGACCGCATCACTGCCGACGCTGCACCGATCCTCCTGTCAATCTCACGCTCCATCCTCCCCTCACTCGTGAACAAGACCCCGAGATACTTGAACTCCTCCACTTGAGGCAGAGACACCCCACCCACCCGGAGAGGGCAATCCACCTTTTTCCGGTCGAGAACCATGGCCTCGGATTTGGAACAGCTGATTCTCATCCCAGCCGCTTCACACTCGGCTGCAAACCGCCCCAGTGCATGCTGCATGTCTTGGTCTTTGTGCGTCTTACATTTGTACGTTAACTTTGATGTATTTTTAATACATTTTCTGTCCACAGTTGCCTATAACTATTTGACATAATCTGCCATTCTTTAGAGTTAGGCTGAGATGTGAGAATGGGGAAATTTATCTGGTCCAGTGGATTCAGGAGACTCGCGTATGGCTAATATCCCCCTTATCCTGCTGAGTACTGTCTTGGGTCTCATTGTCATTATTACTCCCGTTTGTCTGACCAGAACGCAGCAAACCAAAGGCCATGAGCACCAAATACGACAGGTACCAAAGTATATTTAAACAGGTGTTTATGCTTCATGATTCATGTTAATGCTGCTTTTATGAAGCATTATTTATATATTTGTTTCCTACAACGCAGAAACAGAATGGATCTACACTTCTGTCACTTTTGTTCATGTCAAGTAGAATCAAATCTCTCATTCTGGTGCAGTAAAATTAAAGTAGCCTCTTCTTTTTGGAATCCTTTTCTGACAATAATAAAATGTGTAAACTTGGATCTTTTTTGTGTTTGTTTACTAGTTTTAAAATCACCTCTGTCACTCCAGGATGAGCAGCAGCTAATCAAAAATGTAATTAAAAGCACAATTTAAACATAGGAACAGCGACATGAAGTTAAAGAACTATTTTTCATAAACAACTGATACTTTGCAGATGTCTTCAACATTCCTGGTGGACATGATGCTCACTGGAGGCACTACTCTGTCTGAATGAGCCTTAATCTGAGTTTTGTTTTAACACCATCTAACCAGAAAGAGGTGATTTAGCTGGAAATACTTCACGTGAGATGATTTGTGCTGTTAAACAAGTTTCTCTCTAAAAAAAAAAAGACCATCAAAATGTGCGCACTGTGTCTCCACGGTAACCGCTGAACCTTCCACCATAAAGATATATGTAGACCCCCATCATCACTGCATAGTATCGATACAGGCTAATGGAATTGAAGTGTATGAATGTGAATGCGTATTTTCTATTGACACACAGTAAATAAAGCCAAATAAATAATTGAAAACAGCATGTAGCCTATGTACAGTGTGTTTTATTTTACATTTCACACATTTGATTTCATCCTAGAGAATTCATGAAAAAAATAATAGAAAATAGAATTATGGCCAAAACTTGCACAAAAGCAGAATATGTAAAATCACAGCCTTTATATTCCTGCCTGGGCCCAGTGAGGATCAGTGTGTCAGTGCTGCTCTGCTCTCACACCAGAGTACACACACTCCTGCTCTCCTCTTGTGTTACTGCTCTGTCTCTGTTTCACTTTTCTGGACGAGAAATTCAGCGCTGCATAGTTGACATCTGCATGAACGTCCTGCAAATATGTGTTGGAAACAAATTCAAGTTCTGATTACCAAAATCCAGAAAGAAAAGCTTTTCACTTGTCATTTCCTCATAAACAAATGCATTAATAATGTATAAGGAACAAATAGCAGCCTACCGTATGTTCTGACATCTCACACTGTGCACTGTTAACACCATCAGGAGAATCTGTAAAAGAGCATTATATTAAACCGATTTATTAAACTATTAGCCATGTTTACCATCTGACCTCTGCAGTGTGCACAGAGCCTCCCTCTCTTCACACAGAGGACGATGATCACGAGCACACACACACACAACAGGACTGACAGAGCCACAGTCACTGACTGCAGCTGCAGATCTGGAGGCTCATCTGAAAATATATACACTACATTTAGGTTATATTTGATTAAAGTAGAAGCAGCTCTCATATAGCAGCGTGACTGGAGCTTTAGGTTCTTAAAATCTGACTTTTAGAGCAAATATGACGTACCTATGTCCAGTGTAGTTCCCGTCCCAAACAGGATGTGTCCACATGTGTGCACAGCGCAGTAGTATGTCCCAGCCTCAGAGGAGCGTCCTATAGTTTTGGACAGACTGTACACACAGCTGTAGTTTGTAAAGTGGGACATGAGTCCAGTGTGAGGCTCCACAGATCCAGCTCTGAACCAGAGCACCTGCTGCTGTTGTGGACACTGGATTTGGCTCTTGTTGTTTTTTGGCTGAAGTGAGCACTGAAGAGACACTGAGCGTCCTGGGACCAGTGAAGCTGAGGATGGACTCTGTGTCACATGAACACAGCTCTGTGAGTCTGCTCCATCTGTGCCTAAGACAAGAGCACACAGTGTCAGCAGCTACTCTTTACTATTCACTTACTATTCGAATACTTTACCATTAACAACCAAGAAGGTGCCATTGACAATGTTCTGGAGATATCCATCCATCAATAAGCAATAGTAGACTGCTTCATCCTCTTTCCGGACATTGTGTATTGTAAAAACAGGCTGCGTATCCACTGTGGTGACATTAAACCGTTGATCCTTGAATGATTTAGCGACTCTAACAGTATTATAATATACATTTGCAATAAACTGCATCATGTTTCCTGGAGTTTGTTTGTACCAGTTTACACGGTCATTCTTTAAAGCACATGTAAAAGTGACAGTGTCTCCAGGTTGAACCACTGTCACAGGTATTTGGTCCTCTGCACTTTGACCTGCAAAACAAACAGAAACAGCCCTTGTCCATAAATGTATCACCATCATGTTTCATAGTTAGTATAGTTTTACTTACAGAAGATGCTCAGGAGGATGAAGGCAGTGAGTGGTCCAACCATGTTTATTCTTATGTCCCTGACAGACTTACATGAGTGTTTTATATAGACTATGAGAGGCGGAAATAGTAACGATTGGCTGAAGCACAAATACACCTCCCCCTACTTACTGAACAGTGTCTTGAACTTGATCTTAGGTTTATATTGAATGTAAGACTATAAAAGGTGACTAAAACATTTAGTAAATCAAAAGTCTAAGAGGATATTAAAGAGGAACTAAACACAACTAACCACATTTCAAATAGAACTGCTAAACTTTGCAGTACCTGGAGAACTAAAGAAAATTGTTTTAATTCTTTTTAAAGTATACAGATAAAGTAATAGATGAAATCCAGTCCAACATGCACCTGGGGACAGGTCTGACTTACTGCCGGCAATGCAAACACAGCTCCTGGTCCAGTCATACAGGGATCGGACAGCCCTTAGCAAAGGGCCCTGGACCCCATACTCCCGGAGCATCCTCCACAGGGCACCACGAGGGACACGGTCGAATGCCTTCTCCAGGTCCACAAAGCACATGTGGACTGGTTTAAGTGTGTAAGTGTTTATTTATATAGCGCTTTTCACAGACAGATGTCACAAAGACACCTTACAGTGGTTGGGCAAACTCCCACGAACCCTCGAGCACCCGATGGAGGGTAGAGGCTGGTCCAGTGTTCCACGACCAGGCCGAAAATCACACTGCTCCTCTTGAATCCGAGGTTCGACTATCGGTTGGACACTCCTCTCCAGTACCCTGGCATAGACTTTACCGGGAGGCTGAGGAGTGTGATTCCCCTGTAGTTGGAAAACACCCTCCGCTCCCCCTTCTTATACACAGGGACCACCACCCCGGTCTGCCAGTCCAGAGGTACTGTTGCCGACCGCCACGCGATGCAGCAGAGGCGTGTCAGCCAAGACAGCCCCACAACATCCAGAGACTTAAGGTACTCAGGTCGGATTTCATCCACCCCCGGAGCCTTGCCACCAAGGAGCTTTCCGACCACCTCAGTGACTTCGGCCAGGCTGATGGATGAGTCCGCCTCTGGGTCCCCAGCCTCGGCCTCCTCTTCGGAGGACGTGACGGTGGGATTGAGGAGATCCCCAAAGTATTCCTTCCACCGCCTGACAACATCCCCAGTCGAGGTCAGCAGCTCTCCCCCCGCACTGTAAACAGAATTTCCTTGGGGCCGTCCGATACTCCTCCTCCATAGCCTCCCCGAACTCCTCCAAGACTTGAGTTTTTGCTTCTGCAACCGCCCGAGCTGCAGCACGTTTGGCCCGCCAGTACCTGTCAGCTGCCTCAGGAGTCCCCCGAACCAGTAAGGACGCCTTCTTCAGCCTGACGGCATCCCTTACTTCCGGGTTCGGGGACTGCCACCACGACAGGCACCGCAGACCTTACGGCCACAGCTACGAACGGCCGCATCGACAATAGAGGCCGAGAACGAAGCCCACTCGGGCTCCATGTCCCCAGCCTCCACCGGGATCTGGGAGAAGCTCTCCCGGAGGTGTGAGTTGAAGGCCGCACCGACAGAGGGTTCTGCCAGACATTCCCAACAGACCCTCATGATATGCTTGGGCCTGCCAGGTCTTTCCGGCTTCCTCCTCTGCCAGCGGACCCAACTCACCACCAGGTGGTGATCAGTTGACAGCTCTGCCCCTCCCTTCACCCGAGGGTCCAAGACAAACGGCCAGAGGTCAGATGACACGACAACAAAGTTGATCATTGACCTCCGGCCTAGGGAGTCCTGGTGCTACCTGCACCGATGGACCCCCTTGTGCTCGAACATGGTGTTCGTTATGGACAAACTGTTGCCCACGTGGGCGTTGAAGTCTCCCACTTTAACAATGGAGTCCCCGGTCGGTGCACTGTTCAGTACCTCTCCCAGAGACTCCAAGAAGGCCAGGTACTCTGCCCATAGGCCGACACCACAGTGAGAGACCTGTCCCCGACCCAAAGGCGCAGTGGCTGAGTTGTGGGGCGATGAGCAGGCCCACACCAGATCGCCACCGTTCCCCGTGGCCAACACCAGAGAAATGGAGACTCCAGCCCCTCTCAAGGAGTTGGGTTCCAGAGCCCAAGCTGTGCGTGGAGGCGAGGCCGACTATATCTAGCCGGTAACGCTCGACCTTCCGCACAAGCTCAGGCTCCTTCCCCCCCAGCGAGGTGACATTCCATGTCTCCAGAGTCAGACACCATGTCCGCAGATCCGGTTGCCGAGGCCCCTGCCTTCCACTGCCACCCAGATCTCTCTGCACCCGGCCCCTATGGCTCCTCCCGCGGATGGTGGGTCCAGGGGATGGCGGTTCCATGTCGTTCTTTCGGGCTGTGCCCAGCCGGGCCCCATGGGAGAAGGCCTGGCCACCAGGCGACCCCAGGCCTGGCGACGTATCTAGCCTCTGAATGTTCATCATCATAGGGGCTTCTGAACCGCTCTTCGTCTGACCCGTCCCCGCGGACCTGTTTGCCTTGGGTGACCCTACCAGGGGCATAAAGCCCCCGACAACATAGCTCCTGGGATCATTCGGGGACTCAAACACCTCCACCACGTTAAGGTGGCAGTTCAAGGAGGTGGTCAACTAAATAGTGTACAAATATGAAAACGTTACATACAGACTTTTCAGGATGTGCAAATTATCTCTTTTTTTTAAATTATTTTAGCAAACCTTCATCCAGCTTAAAAGTATTTAATTCGAAGACTTCTAAGATCTAAAGAAATACCCCCTGCTAATACTGCTAACACATAACATTTAGATCACCATGTTACCTTTTGTTTTGAAACTCCAGTGTATGAACATGTTTTATAAGTTACAGTTTAATTGTTGATGCTCCCCTCCATTTGCTCTCTGTGCTAAATCACTCCCCCTTCAGAGCACTACCACAACACCTTCAGCGTGCATCCCGCTAATGAAACTACCGCGCACCACATCAGGTTTATCAAGTTGTGTAGTGTTTTGTAGCATGCTTTTGTATATTTCTGGGAGATTGTCACGTGGGAGCATGGGTGACGTGGGTTTGTGGGTGGAGCATTGGACAGAATCTTACAGCTAACCATAAAGAGGGCTTGAAAACGGCTGGGAGAGATCGCTAAACTACTTAAACATGACATCTAAAATGTTCCCAAGCATATTTTTGATGAGTGTAAATACCAGGGTCACTTTTAACATCTCCCACAAGAGAATCTCGTGTCCTTAAACGTTACAGTATTCATGATGCATCACTAAACGTGCATGTGAGGTGTAAGTGCAAAGTTTCCCACCAGTCAACCTCAGACTGTGCCAAACCAAGCAGCAGTTTCACAAAGAGGAGACTAACTGACCAACCCCCAGAGCCACTCGCATACAAGAAAACCACACTCTTTTAAAAGTAGAAGTGCAGTGGAGGGTCTGGTGTATGTGCTACAGTGTCATTTGATATGTGCCACCTTGATGTTGTTTTACACGTCCCCCAAATGCACAGGAAATCTAACGTGTTCATAAAGTGTTTACTTATCAACACAGGAAGATTATTCACACGTCATTTTGAAACAAACCGCAATTTTCCATCCACCATGTGCAAAGTTGTCACAGTCTCTTTTAGTACATGGTCGTATTTAGTTGATAGGAAGTTATTCAATTGTTTTATCAAACAGATATTTTTTGTTGCTGATGGTTAAAAACATTTTTGATTAAATATGTTTTGCCACTCATCCAAGGAGCTAATTCAGTTCTGACCAAGTGCTGACAAAAATATTTCTCTGACACTAGGAGTTTTCTGCACTGAGTCTATTACACCCTCGTTGTTTAAATGAGTTGAGCCCATCTGCTCCAAGCCCCAAACAGAACATAAAGGCTTATCAGGATCTTTGTTCTTAGTTTGTGTAGGGTGACCAGACATCCTCTTTTTCCCAGAGGTTTTCCCAAATTTTAACTCTCAGTTGGCAGCTTTGTGTGGGTCACTTTTCTTTGTTTTGGCTGATTCAACACATCAGATACAACCAGTTCAACCAGTGTGAAATTCAAAAACCTGCTCATATTCACAGATATTGTTCATGGCTGTGTTATCATCACCAATCTTAGTCTCCACATACACCAGTAGCATCTCCTGTAACAGTGCAGTCTGACTCTGTTCAAGTGCAGAGGACATGGCTCTTGTAGCTGGTCAAGTTGCTCATGACTTGGATCGATAGTTGGAGCTTAATGTCTCTAGTAACTGTGCTGTAGTGACAGATAAAAACCTGTTTCTCAGTACTCGTTTGAGCCTCTAAACCTGAAGGGACAGACAGTGGAGCAGGTGGAGGCCTGCAAGAATCTGCAGGTCCTGTTGGACAGTCACACGACCTTCAGCTGGTACAAAGAAGAAGACACAACAATGCATTTTATTTTTATTTTGTTTTATTTGGCGCCTTTCTGGACACCCAAGGTCGCCTTACAACAACAGCTATAGCGCTTTTTCACAGACACATGTCCTCAAAGACGCTTTACAGAACATTATTAACAGAGCATTCTTCATTCACTCCATACATGCTGGTAATAAGATACCACCAACACTCACTCACACACCACTTTCACACCTACAGTGCATGTTTTGGGTTGATGGGGGAAACCGGAGTGCCCGGAGGAAACTTGTAAACTCCACACAGAAAGGCCTGGGCGACCCCAGGGATCGAACCCAGAACCTTCTTGCTGTGAGGCGTGAGTGTTCCTACTGAGGAAGCTGAGAGGCTTTAGCCTGGGTATTTTAAAGAGGGGATATTATAGTAAATAGTCACATGAATTCATTTTTATTTTTTATTTTATTAGGATTTTTGTAAGGTTGCGTTTTAATGATCATGAAACAGTGTTTGTATGTGGAACACGTCAAAGACCATTTTCTGTTTTTAAACAGGCAATAAAACTTTTATAACCTTTAACCTTTTTGAATCTCATGTTACCTAAATGCCTCTGGCCTTGTAGCCCAGTAAACTGCAGTGGAATAGAGCAGACTAGGCCTGAGAACCAGGACTCCTCCTTTTTCATAACCCTAATTTGGTCACCTTAAGTTTGTTTGTTAGTTGATATCAGGATTTAGTTGATATAAGGATTTATAGGGATCTGGTTTTGTATCAGTATATGATTTATAGATGGTTTTATTAACCACTTACCACCCGCCGCCCGTGACGATTTCTAACATTAAAAAGTCAAGCCAGATATTCACCGTACTTATTTTTCCACTATTGACATGCTATACATCGTTTGAAAGCTTAATTCCTCAGTAAAACAACCATATCATTCCTTTTAGGCCACACAGCGAGCCCAAAGAGCCATAACTTATAATTCCCGAAAATAATAAAAAAAAAAAAAAACAATGCACATTTCTTACCTTTGAGCCGGTTCTGTTGGTCCAAAACGGGTCCAGTCCAGGAATAGCTGTGCTCAATTAGTCCATAACAATCCACAGAAAGAGAATATCCAGTTGTTTTTTCATAAAATAAATCCATGTGGAGAAATAATCCAGAAAGTCCGTGTTTGTCTGAATGGATGAGCAATGCATCTCTCTACTACTCTCGCTCTTGGTCCTTAGCATAGCTAAGTTCCTAGATCCTGTTAGCGGTGTGGGGTATGTTTGTTTTCACCACACTCTTAGCTACAAAACGAGGTCACCCATGAGAGGATCCGCAGTTCGGGGCAGTGCGCAACAGCTCATGAATAAAAGGAGCGCATCCAGTTAGCGGCGTATTGCGCATGACCGAGGGACAGGTCCACGGCAAAAGCTCTTCAGTCATTGGTTGTTTCAGGAAATGATTGATAGATCTGAATAGCCTATGAAAAGACGATTTCGGCAGTGGGCCCCATGTGGGGCAGAGGTGCTGTAGTGAGAGAGGAGCTCAGCGCATTGGTGATTGGAGAGGCGCAGACCTGCTCTTATGCACAGACACTGGTGGGGGGCACCAGAGGCATATGGAGAGAAATTTTTTGGCTTGTTTTAGTTTTTTATCTTAAGAAAACATGCCTAATGTTCAGAAGAAGATTTATTTATTATACATTACATCTTATTACAGTTTGGAACATCTGGTGCATATTTAGACACTTGTGCCGAATTGACATATTTTTACAAAAAGGGTCACAGCACCAAACCCTTTGGCCTAGAGTCTGAAATTTCACACAGTTGTTGCCAACATGTTCAGCAGTAGTGAGTGTAGTGAGCCACAAATATCTAGGATGAAAGATGCCCAAGTTACAGCCTTTATTTTTATTTTTTATTTTTTTTCCGAGGCAAAAAAATTCAATTTTTAGACAATTTTGAATGTCTGTACTGTAAGTGAGCTGCACTCACAGTCTTCATATGCACATCTACAGAAACTAGAAGGTCTAAGCTTTAAAATGATGTATCACACAAGCATGTGGGGTCTAAGATTTTCTTTTAATAAGCTTTGGCACTTGGGTATGTGTTACCGTTGTGCACAGACCAAATTAGGTGAGATGATTTTCCTGCTGCAGATGCACTAAACATTGAGGCTCTCTACAAACAAGGCGTGTCTTAAAGCTGTGACACATATTGTCTGTTCAGTCATGTAAATGTGGTTAATGTGAAGTGGTAACATTATATTCAGTGGAGATATGAAGAGAATCACAGACCAATCAGATAGTTTTGAAGTGCTCCTCCCACTCATGTCATTATAACAAGCCAACATTTTATAATGCGCTCGCAGAGGACTGTTCTATCCAGTGGGTCAAAATGATGTTGTTCCATCTTTTATGTGCACTGGCGTTCCTCACACTGACACGTAAGTACTTAACATATGTTTATGAAGACAACATTACTTACACAGTAAAGTAATTATAAATCTTATTGTTTAATTTACAGGTTGTGCCAGTGGTCCTGTGTTTGAGACAGAGACCTCCGATGTGGGACAAACAGTGACTCTACGATGTCCCCGTAATTCCTCTGAGACCAGCACATATTTGTATTGGATCAGATTTCTTTCTGGAAATGTGCCGGAAACTTTAGGAGGAGCAATCACATATAATGATAATAGTGGATCATATGGATCTCCACACTCTTCTATTAAAACAAAGCAAGAACCTGGATTGTTCGTACTGAGTATTGAGAGACCACAGCTGAGTGACACTGGACTTTACTACTGTGTGAAAATACAAAATACAATCAGAAACATGACCTTTGTCAGGGTCATATTTTTAAACATTAAAGGTAAACTTATTTTTTTCTTCATTTTCTGTCTGTATTTGACTATAATTATTCTGGTGTTCTTCAGGTCCAGTCTCTGACGTGAGACTGGAGAGTCCAGATCTGTCTGGTCCAGTGGACTCAGGAGACTCTGTGGATCTTCAGTGTCGGGTCCAGATGGAGAACAGCTCAGTGTTTTGAGGAGCACATGGTTTGGTGGTTCAGGTCTGGACTGGACCAGTCTGGTCCTGGTTTAGTCTACGCTCAGAGGAACAGCTCTGCTCAGTGTAAGAGGAGCACAGAAGATCCTGGTCCTCACAAATGTCTCTACACTTTGTCCAAAACCATGAGCCCCTCTGACACAGGGACGCACCGCTGTGCTGTGGCAGCCTGTGGACACATTCTCTTTGGGACTGGGACTAAAGTCACTGTTACAGGTATTTACAACTTACACGTTATCTGAATATATCATTGATTTCAACTTTTCATTTGTCACTTTTGTCGATTCTTATAGAAAACAAGTGTGATTTTGAGAAGACCATCATTATCGTGCTCAGTGCTCTATTAACCGTCAGTGTCACTGTTACAATGGCCCTTGTTTATTCCATTATAAAGAGGAAGTGTTGTTTTTATGGTAAAACATTCTTATACCTTCTACCTAAGAATATTAAATCCAGAATGAGACACTGAAATGTCCCACTTCTATTTCAGTGGGACAGAATACTGATGATGCAAACAGAACTGAGCGCACAAGACAGCAGGTAAGACAAAAATGTACAGATAAACAATTATTAGGTTTATTTCCCTTTTTGTCTGTTACAAATCAGTTCGTTTTACAGAGAGAAGCTGAACTGACGTATTCTGCTCCAAAGTTTAAGAAAAAAGCTGAGAAATCCCATGGCAGAAAGGTGAAGGCAGAGGATTTTGTGGTCTACTCTGATGTTAGGAAATAGTACAAACAAAACACAACCATTTTATAGCTTCATAAATATATAGTTCAAGACCTTATTGACTGTACAACTCAATACGCAGAACATGTACTTAAACAACGTAAATGGAATGTTTTAATGCTAATTGTTGTAACACATTTTATTTAATGTTCATGTACTCAGTTATTATATACTGGTCAGTGAGTTTAAAGTAAACATGTATATAAAAGTAATCTTGATATAAATCAGTAACTGGCTGTAAATTTCCATTATTTAGAATTAGGGTGCGTTTCCACTTGTCCTGGTTTGGTCCAGTTCCAGGTTTAGTTCCAGATTTAGTCCCAGTTTTGACTCTTTTTAGATCGATCACCCTTAGAATCGTTTCATAGAGGTGGGTGATCGTGATATGGCGAAAAATGGATGTCACAGTTTTCTTGTAGTTGGATTTTAGTTTTATCACAATTCTTAAACACTGTATTTTTCTATTGCCTGTAAGAGAAATAAAGGCATCTCCTTCTTCTGAGAGTTCAGACTTGGCTAAATCCGGCTGTCACTCACTCAGATTATCATCATTTGATTTTTATCACCACATCAACCAGCCTTATCCACAAACTTTGGACATTATTTTACTTTATTCAAGCAGAAATCCTTTGGAGTTTGACGACTAATAAACCAGAAATCTTAACATTGGTATTTCCCCTTTCATTATTACGGGTCTTGGCCCTTTTTGTTTTTCATCCTTTGTTCCCGTTGCCTCTTTTGCTTTTGTGTGTGTGTGAGATATGTAAATCTGGTCCTCGAGCCCCGGACCCGGATTTGAGGGAGCAGAGAGCGCTGGATGAAGACTGGGCGTCTGCCGTCACTGGACTGACCAGGTTCCCTTTGCCCCACCAATCCAGGGAGGCACCTGTGGGAGTGCGGACTTTAAAAGGGACCGACTGCTCCGTCTGGTACAGCTCACCACTTCTGTTCTGTTTTTGATTCTGTTGGATTCTTTTCTGTCTCCTTTTGCTTTGTTGAGCGAGCTGATGCTTTTGTTATTTGATTTGTGATTGAAACACTTTGGTATAACTTCAGTTAGGTTAGGTTTATCAGTTAATTTTTTAACTTAAAACCCTGACCTTCACCTTCCTATAAGCAGCCTTAGCCTAACCTTTGTCGATTTCCCACTGTGCATTGCAAAATCCCAAAAGACTCGATTGTCGACTCCAGCAGCGGCGACAGGCTCGAGCCGCCAGACGCAACAAGTGAGAATCGACTGCTGACGGTGAAGAACAAAAGAAGCTGAAAGTTGTTGAAAGAAAAAGGTTCAGGAATTTTTTAAGCGTTTTTCAAAAAATGCACTCGTAAATAAATGGGATTAGAAACGACATCGGATTTTGGGCTTTTGCAATGCGCAGTGGGAAATCCACAGAGGTAATGCTGAGGCTGCTTATAAAGTTGTTTTATAACATTTCCAGACACTGATGAGTGAACCAGGCAGAGCGTTTGTTTGTTAGACTCGTGGCTGTTGTAAGATGAGTTGGAAAGTGGTGTTAAGTCTCCTCTGTGCAAATTGGTGTTTTACGTGGAAGCTAAGAGTTTGCCCCATCATTATGCTAGCTTGTTATCTTACCATACCACAGATCTCCGCCGAGGCAACACTGATCTGTGCCGTTTTTTGGCTTCTGACAGTATTCGACCACCTCTAGCAACGGACTTTAGCTTCAAACATGCCGGAGTTCCCCTTTAACATCTTGGTTTTTATTGTTACTTCCCTTCTCCCCGAGCGCTGGGAACGTAACATTCATCGTGAACACCTCAAACAGTTTAACCTGGGCTAGAATTCATATCTGCACTGAAGTGGCCGGGACTGAGGTGAAGTGGTGAGGAAGATTATGAATAACTTAGTGCTAGTTTTCTCAAATAGTTTTTTTCTTCCTTGAGTAATTTCTAATATTCTAGAGTAATATTACAATGAAGTAATGTTACTCTTACTCAAGTTTACCTTTTGACTTCTCTGGAAAGACAACACCAGTGAACAACATACAAACTCTAGTCACTTTAACATTGTGCAGGACTTTGAAAGACGTCAGGAAGTCAACAGCAGGTAACTGAACCACACCACAGCTCTGTGTAGACAGAGGGCATGTGTGGTTTTGGCGCTCTAAGCTGTAGTGATGTAGAAAAACCTCCTGTCACTGCCTTTCCTGTTGACTGCTCATTAGTACAACTGTGCAACCATGACCAACGATCATCAATAAGTAAAAATGTAAGTTCATTTGAGTGCAAAAAGTTGTATTTGGAAAAAGCTCTACCTGGATTATCCTCATCCTAAACAGTAATGATTCTAACTGGACTTTATATGAAAAAGGACATAACACATTTGGTCTAGTGCAGGGGTGCCCGAGCTATGGACAAATGTGTGAGTGTGCCAAGGTCCACAGTTCATCAAATCACCAACAAATATGTGTGAACAGGGGGTTAATACATTCAGGTTAGTGTTAAGATTCATTTAGCATTAGCACTAAGAGTTAGCAGCTGTAATTGTTCATCAAAACAACTTTCAGTAGACATAGTTAAGCCACATCCTCTTTACTTTGAGCATTTGCTTTTCAGACATGCTACGAACTGCTCACATTATTTTGTATCTTTAAACCAGAGTGTAAATACCAGGGTCACTTTTAACATCTCCTCCCACAAGAGAATCTTGTGTCCTTAAACGTTAAAGTATTCATGATGCATCACTAAATGTGCATGTGAGGTGTAAGTGCAAAGTTTTCCACCAGTCAACCTCAGACTGTGCCAAACCAAGCAGCAGTTTCACAAAGAGGAGACTAACTGACCAACCCCCAGAGCCACTCGCATACAAGAAAACCACACTCTTTTAAAAGTAGAAGTGCAGTGGAGGGTCTGGTGTATGTGCTACAGTGTCATTTGATATGTGCCACCTTGATGTTGTTTTACACGTCCCCCAAATGCACAGGAAATCTAACGTGTTCATAAACTGTTTACTTATCAACACAGGAAGATTATAAATAATTGAAAACAGCATGTAGCCTATGTACAGTGTGTTTTATTTTACATTTGACACATTTGATTTCATCCCATAGAATTCATGAAAAAATAATAGAAAATAAAATTATGACCAACACTTGCACAGAAGCAGAATATGTAAAATCACAGCCTTTATATTCCTGCCTGCTCATAGACCTTATGTATAAGTGGACACAGCTAACCCGCTAGCCGCCATGTGCAAACAGGAAGTGCTCCAGGAGGCTCTTCCGGCTCCTTCTCTCCCTTTTTCCCTTTAATTTACATTGAGATCTTATCGCTCCTCTCTCTGTACCTGTTGCTGTGGCCTCATCATTTTGGTCTTAAATGTTCCTATGAACCGGCTCTACATGATCCTGAAATTTATTTCCCGTTATTTTGTCCGTCAAAAAAACCCTATTCATAACATAGAGTCTGGCTCCAGATTCACTCCTGTAACTGTGGCATCGTGAGCCTCATTTGAGTGACGCTAAATGCTATGGGTGACGTCACACTCACTTAGTCCACTTCTGATTTATGATTTATAGATGGTTTATAGATGGTTTTATTAAAGGAATATTAAAGATGATTTTCCTGCTGCAGATGCACTAAACATTGAGGCTCTCTACAAACAAGGCGTGTCTTAAAGCTGTGACACATATTGTCTGTTCAGTCATGTAAATGTGGTTAAATGTGAAGTGGTAACATTATATTCAGTGGAGATATGAAGAGAATCACAGACCAATCAGATAGTTTTGAAGTGCTCCTCCCACTCATGTCATTATAACAAGCCAACATTTTATAATGCGCTCGCAGAGGACTGTTCTATCCAGTGGGTCAAAATGATGTTCCATCTTTTATGTGCACTGGCGTTCCTCACACTGACACGTAAGTACTTAACATATGTTTATGAAGACAACATTACTTACACAGTAAAGTAATTATAAATCTTATTGTTTAATTTACAGGTTGTGCCAGTGGTCCTGTGTTTGAGACAGAGACCTCCGATGTGGGACAAACAGTGACTCTGCGATGTCCCCGTAATTCCTATGAGAGCAACACATATTTGTATTGGATCAGATTTCTTTCTGGAAATGTGCCGGAAACTTTAGGAGGAACAATCACATATAATGATAATAGTGGATCATATGGATCTCCACACTCTTCTATAAAAACAAAGCAAGAACCTGGATCATTCGTACTGAGTATTGAGAGACCACAGTTGAGTGACACTGGACTTTACTACTGTGTGAAAGTACAAAATACAATCACAAACATGACCTTTGTCAGGGTCATATTTTTAAACATTAAAGGTAAACTTATTTTTTTCTTCATTTTCTGTCTGTATTTGACTATAATTATTCTGGTGTTCTTCAGGTCCAGTCTCAGACGTGAGAGTGGAGAGTCCAGATCTGTCTGGTCCAGTGGACTCAGGAGACTCTGTGGATCTTCAGTGTCAGGTCCAGATGGAGAACGCTCAGTGTTTTGAGGAGCACATGGTTTGGTGGTTCAGGTCTGGACTGGACCAGTTTGGTCCTGGTTTAGTCTACGCTCAGAGGAACAGCTCTGCTCAGTGTAAGAGGAGCACAGAAGATCCTGGTCCTCACAAATGTCTCTACACTTTGTCCAAAACCATGAGCCCCTCTGACACAGGGACGTACCGCTGTGCTGTGGCAGCCTGTGGACACATTCTCTTTGGGAATGGGACTAAAGTCACTGTTACAGGTATTTACAACCTACACGTTATCTGAATATATCATTGATTTCAACTTTTCATTTGTCCATTTTCATAGAGAACATTTGTGATGTTGAGAAGAGCGTCATTATCCTGCTGAGTACTGTTTTGGGTCTCATTGTCATTATTACTCCTGTTTGTCTGACCATGAAGAAGCTCAACAAAACAAACCAAGGCCACGATCAACAAGAACTAAAGGTAGAGAAATATACTTCAACAGAAGTTTATGTTTCATGATTCATGTTAATGTTGCTTTTATGATTAATTCTTCATATATTTATTTTCCTACAACAAAGGTGAGAGTAAAAAAGTCCGAGTGTGAAGCCGCACTGCACCGGGCGATTGAAGCGTCAGAAACAGAATGGGTCTACACTTATGTCACTTTTGTTCATGTCAAGTAGGATCAAATCTCTCATTCTGGTGCAGTAAACTTAAAGTATTCTTTTTGAACAGTTTTCTGATAAAATGTGTAAATAATGTGTAAATATGAAGCTTTAGTGGGTCTAGTTTTAAAATCGTCACTCGGCCACTCCAGGAATAGCAGTAGTTAACAGATAATGTAATAAGAAAATAAAATGTAAACATATGAACAATGAAATTAACCTAACGATGAACCATGAACCACCATAAGCATACATGTAGAAACCCCCTGTATGAATGTAATTGTAACTGCTAACAATGCTGGTACACATGAATTTGCATTTGAAACTGACTTTTTATAGCAAATAAACTCAAAGAAATTCCTAAAAACAGCATGGTGTGTTTTATTTTACATTTGACTTTATTTATTTTTTTTACATTTCACACATTTGATTTGATCTTATAGACATTCAAATTTGTCAAAAAGAAGAAAATATGTGCATTAACTGAGCTGTAAAGGGAGTATTATGCAAAATGTCATCAAAAACATGTCTGAAAAAGTTTTAGATCTCGTCCATGCATGTTTGAGTAATTTAGCGATCTCTCCCGGGCCCATAAATATACAAAATAATGAAAGGATTAAAAACTGTACAGAGCAACCTGACAAACCTGATGCGATGTGCACCAGTTTCCTTTGTGACAGCACTCTGAAAGGGGTGTGACTTAGCACGGAGAGCATAGAGAGGGGGACTCAGAGCATCAAAAATAAAAGTAAACATGTTAATATGTTGTTTCCAGCAAATACAGTATTTTCAAAACAATAAAAGGTAAAATGGTGAGCTAAATATGCTATGATAAAGCAATGAATACCCCATAGAAGTAAAATAGCCCCTCTTTAAAACATGTAGGTGTGTGAATTTGAGCAGGATGTTACACAGAAAACAGCATTACGACCAAAACTTGCACAAAAGCAGAATATGTAAAATCACAGCCTTTATATTCCTGCCTGGGCCCAGTGAGGATCAGTGTGTCAGTGCTGCTCTGCTCTCACACCAGAGTACACACACTCCTGCTCTCCTCTTGTGTTACTGCTCTGTCTCTGTTTCACTTTTCTGGAGGAGAAATTCAGCGCTGCGTAGTTGACATCTGCATGAACGTCCTGCAAATATGTGTTGGAAACAAATTCAAGTTGTTATTACCAAAATCCAGAAAGAAAAGCTTTTCACTTGTCATTTCCTCATAAACAAATGCATTAATAATGTATAAGGAACAAATAGCAGCCTACCGTATGTTCTGACATCTCACACTGTGCACTGTTAACACCATCAGGAGAATCTGTAAAAGAGCATTATATTAAACAGATTTATTACACTATTAGCCATGTTTACCAACTGACCTCTGCAGTGTGCACAGAGCCTCCCTCTCTTCACACAGAGGACGATGATCACGAGCACACACACACACAACAGGACTGACAGAGCCACAGTCACTGGCTGCAGCTGTAGATCTGGAGCCACAGTCACTGGGGGCTCACCTGAAAATATATACACTACATTTAGGTTATATTTGATTAAAGTAGAAGCAGCTCTCATATAGCAGCGTGACTGGAGCTTTAGGTTCTAGGTTCAAGGTTCTTTATGATCCCTGTGGGGTTTGCAGCTCTAACATATAACAGGCATCACAGACAAATGTAACAGCCAAACAACAAATATATTAAAGAGGAGCATTATTAAATCTAACAGCAGAATCAGTCTTCTACAAAGTCACTCTGTCATTAAAAGTGTTTGATAGACTTACAGTGAGAACAATGGCATTCTGAAAGGCCGCCACACACTACAGGATTATTCGGTCTTAAATTAGTTTTAAACGTGCAACAAAAAGGGCACACCACAGACACAAGGAGAAGTGTGTGAGATTTTAAAAGTCTGATCACAAAGACTGCTGTGAGATACTCTGCTCTGAGCACCGCAGGCTACTGTTTCCTGTCTAGAGTAAAGCCACTCGCTTTGATACTGTTCAAAGATCAGAGCTGCACTTCTAGTTTAGATACAAGTCAAAACTGTGTTATTATTATTTGTGAAATGCGGTGCAATACTTTAAATACATTATATTTAAATAAATAAAGTCCACAGGAAGTAGAGTCACTGTCGCTAACACAGACTGATCACTAATCTACAGCTTCACCTGGATCCGTGCGCTGTGTGGACGTAAACGGACACATGGGAACTGTTCTCGCCTTTTTACTTCAAAGTGGATTAACAGTGCTGTTTTGTGGACTGGGTGTCATTATTTGCAGAAGACAAATTCTATGTATAATGTGGATGAGGTGCTGCAGTTCATATTTACAACTTGACGAGAGGTGAGTAATAATTTTTTCTTGTTTGCTGAATTTGTATCTTGCGTCTCTGTGTTTGTCGGTTCTCTGCCCCTGACGCTCTGTTTTATTGGCTGTTACTGTAGAATAGCTGATGTTGATCTGACAGAACAGCTCAGAGTCACACTGACACCACACACACACACACACACACACACACATACAGACACACACACACACACGAGGAGCACTGCGGCTTTAAAATCACACACAAAGTCACAAAGTCGGGCCTTGCCTCCCTGACAAAATCTCCAGTGTGTGACGGCCTTAAGAGGCGACAATTATCCTCAGACTTAAAATCTGACTTTTAGAGCAAATATGACGTACCTATGTCCAGTGTAGTTCCCGTCCCAAACAGGATGTGTCCACATGTGTGCACAGCGCAGTAGTATGTCCCAGCCTCAGAGGAGCGTCCTATAGTTTTGGACAGACTGTACACACAGCTGTAGTTTGTAAAGTGGGACATGAGTCCAGTGTGAGGCTCCACAGATCCAGCTCTGAACCAGAGCACCTGCTGCTGTTGTGGACACTGGATTTGGCTCTTGTTGTTTTTGGGCTGAAGTGAGCACTGAAGAGACACTGAGCGTCCTGGGACCAGTGAAGCTGAGGATGGACTCTGTGTCACATGAACACAGCTCTGTGAGTCTGCTCCATCTGTGCCTAAGACAAGAGCACACAGTGTCAGCAGCTACTCTTTACTATTCACTTACTATTCTAATACTTTACCATTAACAACCAAGAAGGTGCTGTTGACAAAGTTCTGGAGATGTCTATCAATCAATAAACAATGGTACATTCCTTCGTCCTCTTTCCGGACATTGTGTATTGTAAAAACAGGCTGCGTATCCACTGTGGTGACATTAAACCGCCGATCCTCAAATAATTTAGCGACTGTAACAGTACTATAATATACAGATGCAACAAACTGCATTATGTTTCCTGGAGTTTGCTTGTACCAGTAAACTTGTTGATACTTTAAAGCACATGTAAAAGTGACAGTGTCTCCAGGTTGAACCACTGTCACAGGTATTTGGTCCTCTGCACTTTGACCTGCAAAACAAACAAAAATAAAACATGTGCAAATATCACCATTATATTTGATAGTTACTCTGGTTTTACTTACACAAGGTGCTCAGGAGGATGAAAGTGGTGAGTGGTCCAACCATGTTTCTTCTGATGTGACTGACAGACTCACATGAGTGTTTTATATAGACTATGAGAGGCGGAAATAGAAGCAATTGGTTGAAGCACAAATACACCACCCCCTATTTACTGAACAGTGTCTGTGGCTTGATCTCTATTTTGGATGTAAGACTAACCATGTGATTAAAAACATTTAGTGGACAACTACACACTGTATTCAGACAAGGGTAAAGAAAATCTTAGAAGACATTAGCCACTTTTCAAATAGAGCAGCTAAACTGGGCTGTACCTGGAGGACTAAAGAAAAGAGTGTTTAGTTCCTCTTTAAGGTTTGCTTAATGGATGAGATAAATAAACCAGGGATTCATACTGAGCAGCTTTTACTGATGACACTGTTTTATATTTACATTTGTAAAATTGTACTAGTCCTGTCAGTAATCTTGTCCACAGACCCCGAAAGCTGCCAGTTTCCTCTATTTTGGGGCCATTGAGCCAATTAGAGCTGTAAGGGGATAACGTCATTTCAAATGTGTAAATATGGAATATAAAATGTTTGCATGATTGTGTGTAAATGTTGCAGAGTAGTCGGGTTTATCTTCAAGTGTAACACAATATAATTTCCAAACAACACCACTCGAGATAGACAGAGGGAAGGTTTAAGTTACAAAGGTTTAAAGTTATTTACATGACAGGATTTACTCTGTAATAAACTTGAAATAGTCCTTAACAGTTCTATTGTTGTACTTAATTTCACTCGTTCATCATCACAGTTCATCGTCTTTCTTGAAGTTTGTTGCAAATTGAAGTCACAAAGGAAAGACCAGGTCGCACCAAAAGGCCAGAGCGCAGGTGGTATCTCCATGACACCTGAAATATAAAGATAAGTTATTACATTAGTTAAAAGCTGATCTCTACAGTACAGTTTTAGCCTTGAACCTGTAGCAGAGCTTTACGTGGCTCTGACAAACGCCCAGACGGCACACGGCATCATAACCAAGACTAGATTTTGTTTAGCACCTGGAGACAAGGCAAAGGGTAGAGTTCAATTTGTCAACTGGACAAGAGTTTTAGGTAGAAGATGTTTCGCTGCTCATCCAAGCTGCTCCTTGAGATCAGTGTGCGAGACAGAAGCGACCAACGAAGCTCCGAAGTGACCAAGCACAGGCTATACTGCCACATAAACATACAGCCTTGTTTTAGCGTAATAACTCCTCTATTTCCATTGTCCCTCATGAGTCTGTTCAAAAGACAAATCTGATGCACTGAGGACAATCTGGGAATGACGCATGTGCACACAGAGACATGGGGCAATGCTGAAAAAACCATTGGTGCAAAATATCGGCCGATACCCATACTGGAACCCATATATCGCCCATCCTTATCCTTAGAAAATAGTGCTGACAGCCGTAGACCAGGTTAGAAATGAATTTGACTGAACCACATTCTCCTCGGTATCTCTGTGTGACGGTATTGAAGTATCAAAACCACCACTGGCCAAAGCAGCAGTGCTCATGTTCAGGCTTCCTCAGTCTCACAGCAAGAAGGTACTTGGTTCGACTTTAGTGCAGGTGACAGATTACCCCCAATTTACACCAAAGTAACACCACATAAGCACATAAGATATTTACATACGTGGATCCAAAGACGTTATTGCGCTATAAGCTGCTCAAATTAGGTGTTTGTAGTATCTGTTATACTTTTGTATCATATTTTATAAACTGCTACTATAAAATGGGTCTTACTAGAGTGGATCTTTTGTTATCTTTGGTGCCTTCAGTTGGAGCATGAAGGGGCTTTCCAGAGTCTAGGAGAAGTCATCTGACAAATGTCAGTCGATCATCTTTAGGTAATCCATGGAGAATTGTCTTGTACAAAACATGTTTGTCTCATGATCCAGATGGTCAAGAGTGGGATGTCTTATAAAAACTATAAATATAACCCCAATATGTGCTTCGGGGTCTTTTTGCATTGGGCTTTTAAGAAGATCCAGACTTAAATTGTCTGTTAATTGGCTGACTCTATTATCTGTAAAATAAATCAGATTTACATTTACTAGAGTTGTTCTTAAATCATTTTTCAAGCATCTGCCTTCCTGCCTGGTATTGGGGAAACCAACAACTACTAAAAAAGATAAGCTTCTGGATTTGGGATCTTAAACTACATGTTCTATTTTTTTAGCATCAATGGAGCATCTCCAGGCATTTTAGAAGGAGCAAGACAGGAAATAAACACATGGTGTCAAAATAAACTTCTTATGCTCTTTAAAAATACATTCTCTAAAACCACTACAGTCGCGTAAATGTACGTTTCATCCAGGAGCTCAGGGAATGACTCGTGATATACACTTGATAATATACAGAGCCTAGAATTGCATGAGCAGCTCTGTTTCCTCTGGTGTAAATTGATGCTTTTAAAAATATGCAGCTCTGCCTACATTTCATGAAGCGAAGCTCAAGATATAAATTCCAGGTTAAGTTGTTTTTCAGGATATGCAAATGGTCCCTGTTGGTTAAAACTTCATCCAACACAAAGATTAAGACTTTAAAGTCTTTAAAGTAAAGTTATTTTACTTCTGTGGGGTTTTAACTGCTAACAGACAACATATATAGATCACCACCTTTAATTGTTATTAAAATGCTTTTATAGCCGTAAACAATGTATTAGCATGCTTTATAAGTTTCAGTTTAGTTTTTGACTAATGAAACTCCTGCACATGGTATCAGGTTTACAAAGTTATGTCCCATTTTGTATCATGCTTTTGGATGGACCTGTGTAACCATAAAGAGGGTTTGAATAGGGCCCAGGAGAGATTGTTAACTTCCTGAAACATGCACGGATGATCTAAAACCTCTTCAGGTTTGTTTTTGATGACAATGTCATAGCATAGTAGAGAACTCAAAAAACCAATATCCCTCTTTAAGTCAATTTATATATAATTAAACTAAATTTTAAATGTATTAATTCAGTAAACAGACTTAATTGTGGCCATGAAAAAGGTGTCACTATAATTATGTAAGCTTTATTTTTTGGTGTTTGCTGTCCTCCAGTGTAATAACTCATCTGCTGTTTACGTGTCTTGGTGACAGTATTTCCACTGTTACCACATAAAGACAAGTACAAACCAATCAGACAGAGCTCCTCCCTTTGATATGATTATCATAAGACAGAGGCACCACTTGATATTACACTTCATACAGCGAACTCATCAACATCAACAAGATCCAGAAAATGTGGACTTTACTATACGCAGCTCTTTTCTTCCAAGTGGCCCGTAAGTATTGACATTATAAGAAGTTGTGTCTGTCTATTGTTTTTGTAACTACATTTGTGTTGCAGGATGTACGGACAGGAATTTATCTGTGACGAGATCTCATGACCCTGGAGAAAAAGTAACTCTCAGCTGTCCACGTTCTGTCAAATTTACAGAGTCACCAGCATTTCACTGGATCAGAGTTCTTTCTGGAAATTTGCCAGAATTTTTAGGAGGAACTTTCTCATTTGAATATAAAGGTGTTAACACAAATCCTCGCACCACGACAAAACAAGGTGATGGAACATTTGATCTGATCATACATCAGTCTACTCTCAACGACACTGGATTTTACTACTGTGTGAAAGTAGAAGATCTTAAGATGGAATTAATGTTTGGAGTATTCTTAAAAATAAAAGGTATAATTAAATAAGTGTGTTAAATTTATAGCATAATATGTTATTATGATTCTATTGATTGCATTGGTCCTCAGAGCCAGTCTCAGACGTGAGAGAGGAGAGTCCAGATCTGTCTGGTCCAGTGGACTCAGGAGACTCTGTGGATCTTCAGTGTTGGGTCCAGATGGAGAACGCTCAGTGTTTTGAGGAGCACATGGTTTCGTGGTTCAGTTGTGGACTGGACCAGTCTGGTCCTGGTTTAGTCTACGCTCAGAGGAACAGCTCTGCTCAGTGTAAGAGGAGCACAGAAGATCCTGGTCCTCACAAATGTCTCTACACTTTGTCCAAAACCATGAGCCCCTCTGACACAGGGACGTACCGCTGTGCTGTGGCAGCCTGTGGACACATTCTCTTTGGGAATGGGACTAAAGTCACTGTCAGAGGTATTATATTTATTTATTTATGTATGTATTTATTTAGCTATCGCACAGAAACATATTGTTCATTGCAGAGGAAACATGGTCTTTAGGGAATACCATTCTCATCTTGCTGAGTGTTGCTCTGACCATCAGTATCATGGTTACACTCGTGCTCATTTCTTTCATCAGGAAGACGACTGGACTCTGTTTCTGTGGTAATTCAAGTTCCTAAATTCTGTCAAAAGGCATGTCTCAAACTTTAATGTCCTATTTCTGTTTTAGTTGGACAAAATCACACTGATGACAGAGTCAGTGATGAACGTACAAGGCAGTTGGTAAGATGCACTGAATGACAAAAATTCATCGATAATAATAATAATAATACATTAAAATGAAGTATCTTTCACAGGGAGATGCTGAGGTGATGTACTCTGCCCCTAAGCACAAGAGCAAAGCTGACAGGTCCCAGCACAGAGCGGTGAACACAGAGGAACAAGTGCTTTACTCTGATGTGAGACTTAAACTGTAAAATCTGTTTTTCATACATAAAGCAGTATGTAGTAGTGTGCAGCAATTTAATATTAGAGAACCTTTATTTGGTAAAATAACATTGGTGAAATTCAAGATGTGTATATTGTCTCCAGTATATTAAACATATATAAAAAGGGTATTGTTACTTGTCTCTGAATGGCATGTGTGGCAGTAGGCACCTATTATGTGTGGCCTGAGCCTTTAAAAGGGCGGGTCTCTTACCTGTTCCCCTTTTGGTCGTCTCTGATGTCACTCGCTGTTGGAGCAGCACCACAGCACGAGCACTGGATTAAGAGTTAATATCGCTCAAATTCACCCTTCTTCACCCTAAAGCCTGGTGATTGTGCCCTGTATTGTTCTTTCCTCCTCTGGACTGTGCACGAGGTTTGGTTTGGGACTTCCCCTGGCTCGGGCTTAAAACACTTCTTCTTTTTAAGTAACACTGCTTTTTTTAAAGTGATCGTCCTTCAACACTCCTGATTTTACCCTTATTTTTCCCCTTTTGCCCTTCCCAGCTGCTGTGGGGATTGGACCTCTCGGAGGAGCAGAGTTTATGTTAACCACTGTTTTAATGATTGTTATGATGTGTGTGAGTGAGTGAATGAACTTTTAATTGATAGTTAAATGGAGCAGTGGCTCAGCTCCAAGCTCTTTGTAAAACATCTTGAAAAGCAAACACTTTCAGTTCTGTCTGGAGATGAGGAAGTCAGTTCACTCATGATCTAACCACAGCTTTAGAACATCTTTTTTATCAACAGAAACTATGTGAGTGTGCCAAGGTCCAGAGTTCATCAAATCACCAACAAATATGTGTGAACAGGGGGTTAATACATTCAGGTTAGTGTTAAGATTCATTTAGCATTAGCAGTAAGAGTTAGCAGCTGTAATTGTTAATCAAAACAACTTTAAACAGACATAGTTAAGCCCCATCCTCTTTACTTTGAGCATTTGGTTTTCAGACATGTTACGAACTGCTCACATTATTTTGTATCTTTAAACCAGAGTGTAAATACCAGGGTCACTTTTAACATCTCCTCCCACAAGAGAATCTCGTGCCCTTAAACGTTACAGTATTCATGATGCATCACTAAACGTGCATGTGAGGTGTAAGTGCAAAGTTTTCCACCAGTCAACCTCAGACTGTGCAGACAAACAAGCAGCAGTTTCACAAAGAGGAGACTAACTGACCAACTCCCAGAGCCACTCGCATACAAGAAAACCACACTCTTTTAAAAGTAGAAGTGCAGTGGAGGGTCTGGTGTATGTGCTACAGTGTCATTTGATATGTGCCACCTTGATGTTGTTTTACACGTCCCTCAAATGCACAGGAAATCTAACGTGTTCATAAAGTGTTTACTTATCAACACAGGAAGATTATAAATAATTGAAAACAGCATGTAGCCTATGTACAGTGCGTTTTATTTTACATTTCACACATTTGATTTCATCCTATAGAATTCATGAAAAAATAATAGAAAATAGAATTATGGCCAAAACTTGCACAAAAGCAGAATATGTAAAATCACAGCCTTTATATTCCTGCCTGCTCATAGACCGTATGTATAAGTGGACACAGCTAACCCGCTAGCCGCCATGTGCAAACAGGAAGTGCTCCAGGAGGCTCTTCCGGCTCCTTCTCTCCCTTTTTCCCAATTTACATTAAGATCTTATCGCTCCTCTCTCTGTACCTGTTGCTGTGGCCTCATCATTTTGGTCTTAAATGTTCCTATGAACCGGCTCTACATGATCCTGAAATTTTTTTCCCGTTATTTTATCCGTCAAAAAAACCCTATTCATAACATAGAGTCTGGCTCCAGATTCACTCCTGTAACTGTGGCATCGTGAGCCTCATTTGAGCGACGCTAAACGCTATGGGTGACGTCACACTCACTTAGTCCACTTCTGATTTATGATTTATAGATGGTTTATAGATGGTTTCATTAAAGGAATATTAAAGATGATTTTCCTGCTGCAGATGCACTGAACATTGAGACTCTCTACAAACAAGGCGTGTCTTAAAGCTGTGACACATATTGTCTGTTCAGTCATGTAAATGTGGTTAAATGTGAAGTGGTAACATTATATTCAGTGGAGATATGAAGAGAATCACAGACCAATCAGATAGTTTTGAAATGCTCCTCCCACTCATATCATTATAACAAGCCAACATTTTATAATGCGCTCGCAGAGGACTGTTCTATCCAGTGGGTCAAAATGATGTTGTTCCATCTTTTATGTGCACTGGCGTTCCTCACACTGACACGTAAGTACTTAACATATGTTTATGAAGACAACATTACTTACACAGTAAAGTAATTATAAATCTTATTGTTTAATTTACAGGTTGTGCCAGTGGTCCTCTGTTTGAGACAGAGACCTCCGATGTGGGACAAACAGTAACTCTACGATGTCCCCGTAATTCCTCTGACTTCTACACATATTTGTATTGGATCAGATTTCTTTCTGGAATTGTGCCGGAAACTTTAGGAGGAACACCACTATATAATGATAATAGTGGATCATATGGATCTCCACACTCTTCTATTAAAACAAAGCAAGAACCTGAATCGTTCGTACTGAGTATTGAGAGACCACAGCTGAGTGACACTGGACTTTACTACTGTGTGAAAGTACAAAATCTGGTGAAAAAAATGACCTTTGTCAGGGTCATATTTTTAAACATTAAAGGTAAACTTATTTTTCTTCATTTTCTGTCTGTATTTGACTATAATTGTTCTGGTGTTCTTCAGGTCCAGTCTCAGACGTGAGAGTGGAGAGTCCAGATCTGTCTGGTCCAGTGGACTCAGGAGACTCTGTGGATCTTCAGTGTTGGGTCCAGATGGAGAACGCTCAGTGTTTTGAGGAGCACATGGTTTGGTGGTTCAGGTCTGGACTGGACCAGTCTGGTCCTGGTTTAGTCTACGCTCAGAGGAACAGCTCTGCTCAGTGTAAGAGGAGCACAGAAGATCCTGGTCCTCACAAATGTCTCTACACTTTGTCCAAAACCATGAGCCCCTCTGACACAGGGACGTACCGCTGTGCTGTGGCAGCCTGTGGACACATTCTCTTTGGGACTGGGACTAAAGTCACTGTTACAGGTATTTACAACTTACACGTTATTGAATATATCATTGATTTCAACTTTTCATTTGTCTCTTTTGTCGATTCGTATAGAAAACAAGTGTGATTTTGAGAAGACCATCATTATCGTGCTCAGTGCTCTATTAACCGTCAGTGTCACTGTTACAATGGTCCTTGTTTATTCCATTATAAAGAGGAAGTATTGTTTTTATGGTAAAACATTCTTATACCTTCTACCTAAGAATATTAAATCCAGAATGAGACACTGAAATGTCCCACTTCTATTTCAGTGGGACAGAATACTGATGATGCAAACAGAACTGAGCGCACAAGACAGCAGGTAAGACAAAAATGTACAGATAAACAATTATTAGATTTATTTCCCTTTTTGTTTGTTACAAATCAGTTCGTTTTACAGGGAGAAGCTGAACTGACGTATTCTGCTCCAAAGTTTAAGAAAAAAGCTGAGAAATCCCATGGCAGAAAGGTGAAGGCAGAGGATTTTGTGGTCTACTCTGATGTTAGGAAATAGTACAAACAAAACACAACCATTTTATAGCTACATAAATATATAGTTCAAGACCTTATTGACTGTACAACTCAATACGCAGAACATGTACTTAAACAATGTACATGGAATGTTTTAATGCTAATTGTTGTAACACATTTTATTTTCTTTAATGTTCATGTACTCAGTTATTATATACTGGTCAGTGAGTTTAAAGTAAACATGTATATAAAAGTAATTTTGAAATAAATCAGTAACTGGCTGTAAATTTCCATTATTTAGAATTAGGGTGCGTTTCCACTTGTCCTGGTTTGGTCCAGTTCCAGGTTTAGTTCCAGATTTAGTCCCAGTTTTGACTCTTTTTAGATCGATCACCCTTAGAATCGTTTCATAGGGGTGGGTGATCGTGATATGGCTAAAAATGAATGTCACAGTTTTCTTGGAGTTGGATTTTAGTTTTATCACAATTCCTAAACACTGTATTTTTCTATTGCCTGTAAGAGAAATAAAGGCATCTCCTTCTTCTGAGAGTTCAGACTTGGCTAAATCCGGCTGTCACTCACTCAGATTATCATCATTTGATTTTTATCACCACATCGACCAGCCTTATCCACAAACTTTGGACATTATTTTACTTTATTCAAGCAGAAATCCTTTGGAGTTTGACGACTAATAAACCAGAAATCTTAACATTGGTATTTCCCCTTTCATTATTACGGGTCTTGGCCCTTTTTGTGTTTCATCCTCTGTTCCCGTTGCCTCTTTTGCTTTTGTGTGTGTGTGAGATATGTAAATCTGGTCCTCGAGCCCCGGACCCGGATTTGAGGGAGCAGAGAGCGCTGGACGGAGACTGGGCGTCTGCCGTCACTGGACTGACCAGGTTCCCTTTGCCCCACCAGTCCAGGGAGGCACCTGTGGGAGTGCGGATTTTAAAAGGGACCGACTGCTCCGTCTGGTACAGCTCACCACTTCTGTTCTGTTTTTGATTCTGTTGGATTCTTTTCTGTCTCCTTTTGCTTTGTTGAGCGAGCTGATGCTTTTGTTATTTGATTTGTGATTGAGACACTTTGGTATAACTTGAGTTAGGTTAGGTTTATCAGTTTATTTTTTAACTTAAAACCCTGACCTTCAACTTCCTATAAGCAGTCTTAGCCTAACCTTTGTTGATTTCCCACTGTGCATTGCAAAATCCCAAAAGAGTCGATTGTCGACTCCAGCAGCGGCGACAGACTCGAGCCGCCAGAAGCAACAAGTGAGAATCGAGTGCTGACGGTGAAGAACAAAAGAAGCTGAAAGTTGTTGAAAGAAAAAAGAACAGAAATTTTTTAAGCATTTTTAAAAAATATATAATTCACTCGGAAATAAATGGGATTAGAAACGACATCGGCGATCGAGTCTTTTGGGATTTCACATGTGCAGTGGGAAATCAACAAATGTAAGCCTAAGGCTTTTTATAAAGTTGTTTTAGAACGTTTCCAGACACTAATGAGTGAACCAGGCAGAGCGTTTTGTTTGTTACACTCGTGGCTGTTGTAAGATGAGTTAGAAAGTGGTGATAAGCTTCTTCAGCTGAGAACTTGCCCCCATCACTACACTAGTTTGTTGACTTGACAGATTCACTGCCACAGTGAGATCTCCGCCGAGGCAACACTGATCTGTGCCGTTTTTTTGGCTTCTGACAGTATTCGACCACCTCTAGAAATGGACTTTAGCTTCAAACGTGCCGGAGTTCCCTTTAAGTTTACCCATCCCGCTCTGCACAGAGAAACTTGGATGGACAGACAGAGGAGAGAGACGGTATCGGACCTTTCTGTAACAGAATTACAGAATGAATAGATCGAGTTGTTGATGTTTCCAGGTCTAAAATGCTTTATTCTTCATTGCTGATTATTATTTTCCCAAACAGAAAACAGTTTGAATCCACATATGGCTAATATCACCCTCATCCTACTGAGTAATACATTTGTTTCACCAAGAAGAAACTCAACAAAACAAACCAAGGCCACGATCAATAACAACTACACCTCCCAAAATATACTTAAATATACAGATTATTCATGTAAACAAGCTGTTAATGCTGCAATTATGATAAAATCTTGATATATATTTTCCTGCAACAAAGGTGAGGGTAAAAAAAGTCAGAGTGTGGAGCCGCACTGCACCGGGCGATTGAAGTGTCAGAAACAGAATGGGTCTACACTTATTTCACTTTTGTTCATCTCAAGTAGGATCAAATCTCTCACTGTGGTGCAGTAAACTTAAAAGAAGATACGTATAAAGGTCAGGATTTCTTGCATGATAAATGTGTTTATGCTTTTGTAATATCACATAAAATAAAGAGTAATACACGTGATAATAACTGAATCATAAATAAAATCAAACTAAACATTATACGCCTAAGAAAATGTTTGTCAGGATGAGAGCAGTTGTCCTCAATAAAAATGATGGTTGTAACATTTGTACACGAAGAAATATGAAATTTGTGTTTTTGTCTTGTGTATTATCAGCCTCTTAAGTCATATTATTTGTTAACGTTAAGGTACAATTTATTGATATAGTTTATTTATCCTTTCCAAATCATAACATGACTTTGTTGCAGTAGCTCCTTTACAATAGTTGCAAAAACAACATTCCTTCATATATATTAAGAGCGGAAAAGAAAGAAGAAAAGAACTGGAGGACTGTACCGATTTAACTTCAAGTAAAAGTTATGTTTATTGTGAAATTTTGAGGAAATTGCTTTTATGAAAATATAATTTGATTTGCCAAAAAGAAAAAGCATCAGCATCATTGATAACACACATTTCTTACACATATCACGTTATCTCATTGATTTTTTTGGAAATAAAAACATTATTAATACATGTTTAAAATACAAAACAAAGCTCAAATCTTTCAGACAACCATTGATCGCATAAACAGCAACAAAAAGAATTAAAGTAAATTCAAATACATGCAGAAAAACAAAAATCTGACTGCATTAAAAAGCCCTTTATTGTAAAAACTGGACTTGTATTAACTGTATCCACATGCAGTGACGCTACTGACAACATTCACTTAATTATTCAGTGTGGTCTGTTTTATGTTTATAGCTGTACTGGACAGTGGAGTACACAGACTCCTGTTTTCCTCCTGGTTTACCACACAGTTTCAGAGCAGCATAGATGGCATATGCACTTGAACCCTGCAAATATGTTAGACACAAAAACTCTTCAATGGGTTGTACTAAAAATAGGTCATTTCTCGCATAAGAAATCAAACAAATGAATAATCCATATTACGTACCACGTGTTCTGGCTTCTGTGTATTGATGGTATCAGGATCTGTAAAATTACAATTATCACAATATTGAGATGCAATAAACTAGGACAGGAAATAGTCCACATTTAGTATATGGTACCTCTGCAGTGTGCACAGAGCCTCCCTCTCTTCACACAGAGGACGATGATCACGAGCACACACACACACAACAGGACTGACAGAGCCACAGTCACTGGGGGCTCACCTGAAAATATATACACTACATTTAGGTTATATTTGATTAAAGTAGAAGCAGCTCTCATATAGCAGCGTGACTGGAGCTTTAGGTTCTAGGTTCAAGGTTCTTTATGATCCCTGTGGGGTTTGCAGCTCTAACATATAACAGGCATCACAGACAAATGTAACAGCCAAACAACAAATATATTAAAGAGGAGCATTATTAAATCTAACAGCAGAATCAGTCTTCTACAAAGTCACTCTGTCATTAAAAGTGTTTGACAGACTTACAGTGAGAACAATGGCATTCTGAAAGGCCGCCACACACTACAGGATTATTCGGTCTTAAATTAATTTTAAACGTGCAACAAAAAGTGCACACCACAGACACAAGGAGAAGTGTGTGAGATTTTAAAAGTCTGATCACAAAGACTGCTGTGAGATACTCTGCTCTGAACACCGCAGGCTACTGTTTCCTGTCTAGAGTAAAGCCACTCGCTTTGATACTGTTCAAAGATCAGAGCTCTGCACTTCTAGTTTAGATACAAGTCAAAACTGTGTTATTACTGTTTGTGAAATGCGGTGCAATACTTTAAATACATTATATTTAAATAAATAAAGTCCACGGGAAGTAGAGTCACTGTCGCTAACACAGACTGATCACTAATCTACAGCTTCACCTGGATCCGTGCGCTGTGTGGACGTAAACGGACACATGGGAATTGTTCTCACCTTTTTACTTCAAAGTGGATTAACAGTGCTGTTTTGTGGATTGGGTGTCATTATTTGCAGAAGACAAATTCTATGGATAATGTGGATGAGGTGCTGCAGTTCATATTTACAACTTGATGAGAGGTGAGTAATAATTTTTTATTGTTACTGAATTTGTATCTTGCGTCTCTGTGTTCATTGGTTCTCTGCCCCTGACGCTCTGTTTTATTGGCTGTTACTGTAGAATAGCTGATGTTGATCTGACAGAACAGCTCAGAGTCACACTGACACCACACACACACACACACACACACACACACACACTCACACACACACGAGGAGCACAGCAGCTTTAAAATCACACACAAAGTCACAAAGTCGGGTCTTGCCTCCCTGAACTCGGGGAGAACCAAATTTCAACCAAAATCAGACAAAATCTCCAGTGTGTGACGACCTTAAGAGGCGACAATTATCCAGAGACTTAAAATCTGACATTTAGAGCAAATATGACGTACCTATGTCCAGTGTAGTTCCCGTCCCAAACAGGATGTGTCCACATGTGTGCACAGCGCAGTAGTATGTCCCAGCCTCAGAGGAGCGTCCTATAGTTTTGGACAGACTGTACACACAGCTGTAGTTTGTAAAGTGGGACATGAGTCCAGTGTGAGGCTCCACAGATCCAGCTCTGAACCAGAGCACCTGCTGCTGTTGTGGACACTGGATTTGGCTCTTGTTGTTTTTGGGCTGAAGTGAGCACTGAAGAGACACTGAGCGTCCTGGGACCAGTGAAGCTGAGGATGGACTCTGTGTCACATGAACACAGCTCTGTGAGTCTGCTCCATCTGTGCCTAAGACAAGAGCACACAGTGTCAGCAGCTACTCTTTACTATTCACTTACTATTCTAATACTTTACCATTAACAACCAAGAAGGTGCCGTTGACAAAGTTCTGGAGATGTCCATCAATCATTAAGCAATAGTAGACTGCTTCATCCTCTTTCCGGACATTGTGTATTGTAAAAACAGGCTGCGAATCCACTGTGGTGACATTAAACCGTTGATCCTTGAATGATTTAGCGACTGTAACAGTACTATAATATACATTTGCAATAAACTGCATCATATGTCCTGGAAATTCTTTGTACCAGTTTACACGTGCATTCTTTGAAGCACATGTAAAAGTGACAGTGTCTCCAGGTTGAACCATTGTCACAGGTATTTGGTCCTCTGCACTTTGACCAGCTAAACAAACAGAAACAGCCCTTGTCCATAAATGTATCACCATCATGTTTCATAGTTAGTATAGTTTTACTTACAGAAGATGCTCAGGAGGATGAAGGCAGTGAGTGGTCCAACCATGTTTATTCTGATGTCCCTGACAGACTTACATGAGTGTTTTATATAGACTATGAGAGGCGGAAATAGTAACGATTGGCTGAAGCACAAATACACCTCCCCCTACTTACTGAACAGTGTCTTGAACTTGATCTTATGTTTATATTGAATGTAAGACTATAAAATATGATTAAAACATTTAGTAAATCAAAAGTCTAAGAGGATATTAAAGAGGAACTAAACACAACTAACCACATTTCAAATAGAACTGCTAAACTTTGCAGTACCTGGAGAACTAAAGAAAATAATTTTTAATTCCTTTTAAAGTATACAGATAAAGTAATGGATGAAATACATAAACCAGGGCTTCATAGTAAATACACACAGCTTTTATGGAAGGCAGTGCTTGGATTTACACTTGTAAAATGTACTAGTGCTGTCAGTAATCATGTCCAGTTAGAATCAACGTTTTTTTTGGTCTCCTACAACTTTATTGAGCACACTAGGCTAATGGCTAATTTAACACAGTCTTTTGGGCTTTCACATGTGCAGTGGGAAATCAACAAATGTAAGTCTAAGGCTTTTTATAAAGTTGTTTTATAACGTTTCCGGACACTAATGAGTGAACCAGGCAGAGCGTTTTGTTTGTTACACTCGTGGCTGTTGTAAGATGAGTTAGAAAGTGGTGATAAGCTTCTTCAGCTGAGAACTTGCCCCCATCACTACACTAGTTTGTTGACTTGACAGATTCACTGCCACAGTGAGATCTCCGCCGAGGCAACACTGATCTGTGCCATTTTTTTGGCTTCTGACAGTATTCGACCACCTCTAGAAATGGACTTTAGCTTCAAACGTGCCGGAGTTCCCTTTAAGTTTACCCATCCTGCTCTGCACAGAGAAACTTAGATGGACAGACAGAGGAGAGAGACGGTATCGGACCTTTGGCCTGCTGCTTTTCACTTTTGTTAAAATAAAAAATATTCTCTTCTATTTCCATTTTTCTCATGAGTCTGTTCAAAAGTGACAAATCTGATACAGTGAGTGGAACAGCTAAGAAAACTATTGGTGCTAAATATGGACTGATACATGAGGCCGATATATGGCCCGTCTTTATCTATGTCAGATAGATATAGTATAGTGCTGGACAGCCTCAGACCAGGAACTCAAAGACGGTTGGAAATGTATTTTTGTATAAACCACATTGCCTCGCTCCTCAGTGTGTTCACGTGACTGTACTGAAGTATCAAAGAAACCACTGGCCAAAGCAGCAGCTCATGTTCAGGTTTCCTTTTTACAGCACAGCACTATACACTATACTCAACTAAATCATGTACAAATAAAAACGTTACATACAAGAACGTACTTGACTCTTGTGCAGGTGACAGATTAGACTTTAACTTGTTTTTCAGGATGTGCAAATTATCTCTTTTTTATTATTTTAGCAAAACTTCATCCAGCTTAAAGGTATTTAATTCTAAGACTTTGAAGATCTAAAGAAATACCCCCTGCTAATACTGCTAACACATAACATTTAGATCACCATGTTACCTTTTGTTTTGAAACTCCAGTGTATCAACATGTTTTATAAGTTACAGTTTAATTGTTGATGCTCCCCTCCATTTGCTCTCTGTGCTAAATCACTCCCCCTTCAGAGCACGACCACAACACCCTCAGTGTGCATCCCGCTAATGAAACTACCGCGCATCGCATCAGGTTTATCAAGTTGTGTAGTGTTTTGTAGCATGCTTTTGTATATTTATGGGAGATTGTCACGTGGGAGCATGGGTGACGTGGGCTTGTGGGTGGAGCATTGGACAGAATCTTACAGCTAACCATAAAGAGGGCTTGAAAACGGCTGGGAGAGATCGCTAAAGTACTTAAACATGACATCTAAAATGTTCTCAAGCATATTTTTGATGAGTGTAAATACCAGGGTCACTTTTAACATCTCCCACAAGAGAATCTCGTGCCCTTAAACGTTACAGTATTCATGATGCATCACTAAACGTGCATGTGAGGTGTAAGTGCAAAGTTTCCCACCTGTCAACCTCTGTGCAGACAAACAAGCAGCAGTTTCACAAAGAGGAGAGTAACTGACCAACCCCCAGAGCCACTCGCATACAAGAAAACCACACTCTATTAAAAGTAGAAGTGTAGTGGAGGGTCTGGTGTATATGCTACAGTGTCATTTGATATGTGCCACCTTGATGTTGTTTTACACGTCCCCCAAATGCACAGGAAATCTAACGTGTTCATAAAGTGTTTACTTATCAACACAGGAAGATTATAAATAATTGAAAACAGCATGTAGCCTATGTACAGTGTGTTTTATTTTACATTTCACACATTTGATTTCATCCTATAGAATTCATGAAAAAATAATAGAAAATAGAATTATGGCCAAAACTTGCACAGAAGCAGAATATGTAAAATCACAGCCTTTATATTCCTGCCTGCTCATAGACCGTATGTATAAGTGGACACAGCTAACCCGCTAGCCGCCATGTGCAAACAGGAAGTGCTCCAGGAGGCTCTTCCGGCTCCTTCTCTCCCTTTTTCCCTTTAATTTACATTGAGATCTTATCGCTCCTCTCTGTACCTGTTGCTGTGGCCTCATCATTTTGGTCTTAAATGTTCCTATGAACCGGCTCTACATGATCCTGACATTTTTTTCCCGTTATTTTGTCCGTCAAAAAAACCCTATTCATAACATAGAGTCTGGCTCCAGATTCACTCCTGTAACTGTGGCATCGTGAGCCTCATTTGAGCGACGCTAAACGCTATGGGTGACGTCACACTCACTTAGTCCACTTCTGATTTATGATTTATAGATGGTTTATAGATAGTTTTATGAAAGGAATATTAAAGATGATTTTCCTGCTGCAGATGCACTGAACATTGAGGCTCTCTACAAACAAGGCGTGTCTTAAAGCTGTGACACATATTGTCTGTTCAGTCATGTAAATGTGGTTAAATGTGAAGTGGTAACATTATATTCAGTGGAGATATGGAGAGAATCACAGACCAATCAGATAGTTTTGAAGTGCTCCTCCCACTCATGTCATTATAACAAGCCAACATTTTATAATGCGCTCGCAGAGGACTGTTCTATCCAGTGGGTCAAAATGATGTTGTTCCATCTTTTATGTGCACTGGCGTTCCTCACACTGACACGTAAGTACTTAACATATGTTTATGAAGACAACATTACTTACACAGTAAAGTAATTATAAATCTTATTGTTTAATTTACAGGTTGTGCCAGTGGTCCTGTGTTTGAGACAGAGACCTCCGATGTGGGACAATCAGTGACTCTACGATGTCCCCGTAATTCCTCTGAGAGCAACACATATTTGTATTGGATCAGATTTCTCCCTGGAAATGTGGCGGAAACTTTAGGAGGAGCAATGACATATGATGATAATATTGGATCATATGGATCTCCACACTCTTCTATTAAAACAAAGCAAGAACCTGAATTGTTCGTACTGAGTATTGAGAGACCACAGCTGAGTGACACTGGACTTTACTACTGTGTGAAAGTACAAAATCTGATGAGAAACATGACCTTTGTCAGGGTCATATTTTTAAACATTAAAGGTAAACTTATTTTTTTCTTCATTTTCTGTCTGTATTTGACTCTAATTATTCTGGAGTTCTTCAGGTCCAGTCTCAGACGTGAGAGTGGAGAGTCCAGATCTGTCTGGTCCAGTGGACTCAGGAGACTCTGTGGATCTTCAGTGTTGGGTCCAGATGGAGAACGCTCAGTGTTTTGAGGAGCACATGGTTTGATGGTTCAGGTCTGGACTGGACCAGTCTGGTCCTGGTTTAGTCTACGCTCAGAGGAACAGCTCTGCTCAGTGTAAGAGGAGCACAGAAGATCCTGGTCCTCACAAATGTCTCTACACTTTGTCCAAAACCATGAGCCCCTCTGACACAGGGACGTACCGCTGTGCTGTGGCAGCCTGTGGACACATTCTCTTTGGGACTGGGACTAAAGTCACTGTTACAGGTATTTACAACGTACACGTTATCTGAATATATCATTGATTTCAACTTTTCATTTGTCCATTTTCATAGAGAACATGTGTGATGTTGAGAAGAGTGTCATTATCCTGCTGAGTACTGTTTTGGGTCTCATTGTCATTATTACTCCTGTTTGTCTGACCATGAAGAAGCTCAACAAAACAAACCAAGGCCACGATCAACAAGAACTAAAGGTACAGAAATATACTTAAACAGAGGTTTATGTTTCATGATTCATGTTAATGTTGCTTTTATGATTAAGTCTTTATATATTTATTTTCCTACAACAAAGGTGAGAGTAAAAAATCCGAGTGTGAAGCCGCACTGCACCGGGCGATTGAAGCGTCAGAAACAGAAAGGGTCTACACTTATGTCACTTTTGTTCATGTCAAGTAGGATCAAATCTCTCATTCTGGTGCAGTAAACTTAAAGTATTCTTTTTTGAACAGTTTTCTGATAAAATGTGAACATAATGTGTAAATATGAAGCTTTAGTGGGTCTAGTTTTAAAATCGGCACTCGGCCACTCCAGGAATAGCAGTAGTTAACAGATAATGTAATAAGAAAATAAAATGTAAACATATGAACAGTGAAATTAACCTAACAATGAACCATGAACCACCATAGACATACATGTAGAAACCCCCTGTATGAATGTAATTGTAACTGCTAACAATGCTGGTACACATGAATTTGCATTTGAAACTGACTTTTTATAGCAAATAAACTCAAAGAAATTCCTAAAAACAGCATGGTGTGTTTTATTTTACATTTTACTTTATTTTTTTTTTTTTTTACATTTCACACATTTGATTTGATCTTATAGACATTCAAATTTGTCAAAAAGAAGAAAATATGTGCATTAACTTAGCTGTAAAGGGAGTATTATGCAAAATGTTACGTTATGTTTTTTCCCCTCATCAAAAATGCATGTTTGAGTAATTTCGCGATCTCTCCCGGGCCCATAAATATACAAAATAATGAAAGGATTAAAAACTGTACATAGCAACTTGACAAACCTGATGCGATGTGCACCAGTTTCATTTGTGACAGCGCTCTGAAAGGGGTGTGACTTAGCACGGAGAGCAAAGAGAGGGGGACTCAGAGCATCAAAAATAAAAGTGAACATGTTAATATGTTATTTCCAGCAAATACAGCATTTTCAAAACAATAAAAGGTAAAATGGTGAGCTAAATATGCTATGATAAAGCAATGAATACCCCATAGAAGTAAAATAGCCCCTCTTTAAAACATGTAGGCGTGTGAATTTGAGCAGGATGTTACACAGAAAACAGCATTATGACCAAAACTTGCACAAAAGCAGAATATGTAAAATCACAGCCTTTATATTCCTGCCTGGGCCCAGTGAGGATCAGTGTGTCAGTGCTGCTCTGCTCTTACACCAGAGTACACACACTCCTGCTCTCCTCTTGTGTTACTGCTCTGTCTCTGTTTCACTTTTCTGGAGGAGAAATTCAGCGCTGCGTAGTTGACATCTGCATGAACGTCCTGCAAATATGTGTTGGAAACAAATTCAAGTTGTTATTACCAAAATCCAGAAAGAAAAGCTTTTCACTTGTCATTTCCTCATAAACAAATGCATTAATAATGTATAAGGAACAAATAGCAGCCTACCGTATGTTCTGACATCTCACACTGTGCACTGTTAACACCATCAGGAGAATCTGTAAAAGAGCATTATATTAAACAGATTTATTAAACTATTAGCCATGTTTACCATCTGACCTCTGCAGTGTGCACAGAGCCTCCCTCTCTTCACACAGAGGACGATGATCACGAGCACACACACACACAACAGGACTGACAGAGCCACAGTCACTGGGGGCTCACCTGAAAATATATACACTACATTTAGGTTATATTTGATTAAAGTAGAAGCAGGTCTCATATAGCAGCGTGACTGGAGCTTTAGGTTCTAGGTTCAAGGTTCTTTATGATCCCTGTGGGGTTTGCAGCTCTAACATATAACAGGCATCACAGACAAATGTAACAGCCAAACAACAAATATATTAAAGAGGAGCATTATTAAATCTAACAGCAGAATCAGTCTTCTACAAAGTCACTCTGTGATTAAAAGTGTTTGACAGACTTACATTGAGAACAATGGCATTCTGAAAGGCCGCCACACACTACAGGATTATTCGGTCTTAAATTAGTTTTAAACGTGCAACAAAAAGTGCACACCACAGACACAAGGAGAAGTGTATGAGATTTTAAAAGTCTGATCACAAAGACTGCTGTGAGATACTCTGCTCTGAGCACCGTAGGCTACTGTTTCCTGTCTAGAGTAAAGCCACTCGCTTTGATACTGTTCAAAGATCAGAGCTCTGCACTTCTATTTTAGATACAAGTCAAAACTGTGTTATTACTGTTTGTGAAATGCGGTGCAATACTTTAAATACATTATATTTAAATAAATAAAGTCCACAGGAAGTAGAGTCACTGTCGCTAACACAGACTGATCACTAATCTACAGCTTCACCTGGATCCGTGCGCTGTGTGGACGTAAATGGACACATGGGAACTGTTCTCGCCTTTTTACTTCAAAGTGGATTAACAGTGCTGTTTTGTGGACTGGGTGTCATTATTTGCAGAAGACAAATTCTATGGATAATGTGGATGAGGTGCTGCAGTTCATATTTACAACTTGACGAGAGGTGAGTAATAATTTTTTATTGTTTACTGAATTTGTATCTTGCGTCTCTGTGTTCGTCAGTTCTCTGCCTCTGATGCTGTTTTATTGGCTGTTACTGTAGAATAGCTGATGTTGATCTGACAGAACAGCTCAGAGTCACACTGACACCACACACACATACACACACATACTGGTTTTTAGTACCTGGCTGGGACTTATGACTAGCAGGTGCCTCCTGGGGACCAACCTTTCTGAATGTTCTAGAGTCAATGTCTTAACAGTTTTATTTCCTCTAGACCCCTGTTGTTGCAACTATCAGTTGATATTTCCTGTAACAGTTAAATAAAGGGTACCTGACATTTTCAATACTCATGAGGACTTGAGAAGTGGACCGTATGGGGACTTGTGATGTCATCAAGGTTCGCCTGGCCATCAAGTGTGTGCATCCTAATGGGGACTTACCAACTTGAACAACTTAACAACTTGAAATGAGCAATTTACTCTTAATACAGACCACATCTGTTCTTTTATTTGTCATAACATTTGCAACTGACACATGGACATCATAAAAAATAAAATAAAAACAAAAAATATGTGCATGATTGCATTTAACTGTACAACTTTTATTTTAAAGTGCTAGTACCTCAGATGTCTGCCCAGTGCCTATTTAACTACAGAAATATTACCACTCTGTTAATGCTTTCTTTGACAGTCTGCTATTTACTATGTATTTACTAATTAACAACATCGTAAATTGAAGCATATTGTAGTGTACTTACCAGTTAAATATTGGTAGTTGCACCTGAAACTGTAACACTAACAGAGGCAACTGCGGTTAGGTTGATAGACCCAGTAGAGATATTTGTGGTTAGCGTAGCACATGCAGTAGATTTCTTTGCTATATGTATCAATCTAACCAGATACCTCTACTCTATGTACCAACATCACCACAGATACCTGTATTGCAATTTGTGACAAAGTAGAGTAAGGGTACTTTGTCCCATTATTTAATTTAGTCACTTTAGTTTGTTAATTTGACATTTTTCATTGTTTCATTTAGTTTCTCCATAACCAACTAAACAGCTGAATTAAAACTATCCCGGGTTTGTTTTGTTTAGCATGTTTAGTTACATTTTCAGTAAATCAAACACTTACACATTCTTAGTTTAATATGCTTTATTTAGTTTAAAATTGTCATTTAAAGTTAAGTTACTCAGTTCAATCATTCATTCAACTTACCCCCAGAGACAAAGAGAAGGTGTGTTCCGGTCTCAGCCATTTTGAAAGCTTGGTTCTGCCCAGGTGTTAACCAGGGGTAGGGGGGAATTGGTTTTGAGTTTAAGTTTATTGGTTTGTTTTGTGTTTGTTACTTATTGTTTCTGTTAGTTGTTTATGTTACCACACATTTTATGTTGGGACCTTTGAGAACTGTCTCTTTTTGAGACAGTATGCTGTTTGAGTCCAAGGTAAACTGTTATCACTCCCCTGGGGTAGAAATGGTATATACCAGGGAGGAGCTAAGGGGGTTTAAATGGAGTGCTGCAATTAGCACAATCAGATCCCATCAGTGCACTGGGCAGTGTGGTGCCTTTCCTCAGTTGAGTTAATTTTTGTTCTTTGATTCTGTTCTTCTTTAACAGATTATTTTGTATATTTGTATATATTTTTTAAGCCATGTTCACCACGGTGATTTTTGCTAAATAAATTTTGGTCTAATGGAACTGGTGAGTCTGCCTCCTACTTTGACCCCTTTGGCCAACTTCCCCACACAATTACCTATACTTTACAGGTAACTACCCTGCAAAACTATTGCACTGTACCATGTTGTTACATAGTAAATACGTAACAATTACCAGATTGCAAAAAAGAAAAACAAAACAACAAATTGTAACAATGCAGGCTAAAGCATCAACATCAGGTAAGTTTAACAACACTGCACAACATTTGCACAAAAACTTAAATAGCTTATAGCCACAACATTGATCTGAAACGACTTGATAAAGGAAACAGTCGCCTTCCTCTGGGGAAGTGCACTCGACCCCGACACAATCCTGAGCTTTGAAACGCTGGACTTTAAAGACATAAAGCCTAAACACACATTCTCTGTTCTCTAATCTCTGTTCTCTAATCTCTGTTCTCTAATCTCTGTTCTCTAATCTCTCGTTTGTCTCATCTCCAAACCCAAACACCTGCAGCTCCTTCAGACTGAACAGGTCCAGATAAACAGGAGTCGAACCGGCAACCTCCTGGAGACAGGGAGGGCATCAAGAGTTTAACCCTCCGCCTCTCGTCATTTTCTGTTTTCTAAATAAAACTCTAATCTGTGAACCTCCTTCCACAATGCAGGCTAAAGCATCAGCATCAGGTAAGTTTAACAACACTGCACAACATTTGCACATAAACTTAAATAGCTTCTCTACCAGGCGTGGCCAAGAAAACCTTAACTGGACTACATTACAAAACTAATACAGCGCTGTACTTCTAAAAAAAACATCACATATTACAAGTCCAGGACTTAAAGGAAACCTAAAACATTTGCAGGTCTACCTGATTTCTAAAAGTTTAAAATGAAGATCTCTAAATACAAAAAAGTCATTTTAGTTCCTGATAAAGACCATCAATTATTTATGCTGAAAAAAGAAAAGTGCAATGGTAAAAAAAAAACAGTTTACCTGTCAATATCACAGAAGTGCAACAAAATCTTTGAACCATGTTCAATCAGTAAACATGTCTGACCTGATCTAAGATAAAGAAAGCTCAGAACAAGTCCAAATTTTAGGTTACCTTCTTACTTGCTTCTCTGTGGTAGGAGGTGATTCGGTTTTTGACGTAGTACTTGATGGCTGTCCAATCCCTGTTCTGTAGAACATGCGGCGTAGCTTCTATGCATTCCACACACTGCCTCTTACCTGGTGTTCTTCCAGTCTTGATGAAGTTCATTAATTTGGATTCAACAGCTGCAACCTCCTCCTTTGTCCACTTTCTCTTGGCTGTTTTACCAGGCTCTGCAGAATGAACATACGGTAAGGCATACGGTACGTTGTCTGTAAAGACTGTCATATATCCAGGTCATGATAGTCAAAGGAGCTGGACTTCGGAGCTTGAAGATGTTTCACCTTTCATCCAAGAGTCTTTTGCCTCATGATGGGGAACCAGGAGCTGTATCTCTGGATCACTGGAGGTGGAGTTGTAGTTGTGTCACTTTCGGTCATTCATTTGACACTTTTGTCATGTAATGGGAAGTGTGGTCTACAGCGCCACCTTTAGTAATCCAGAGATATAGCTCCTGGTTCCCCATCATTAGGCCAGAACTGAAGAAGCCTTTTGGATGAAAGGTGAAATGCCTTCAAGCTCCAAAAAGAAATCCAGTTGCTTACAATTTAGCTCCTTTAACCATAAGGTAAGTTGAATTACACTCTAAGGCCTTTATGTAAAGCAAACTGACAACTAGGGTATGTGATTCCAGGGAATTACCAAGGTTTGAAAATGCAAAGTGTAACTTCATAGCTTGATGTGAAATTTAATAGCTATCTGGTGAACACACCATAAGCTAACATTGCGAATGAGCTATGCTAATTAGATTACTCAGTTAATGTTTGATAGCAGTTATGCTAGTAAAGCCAAATAACTAACTGCTAATGATGCTAACAGTTCTAACAGCATTATTCAGCTAACTTAACACACATTTGTTACCAGTCATACTAACAATGCTAACGATGCAAAAGTTAACTTTGCTAACTTGCTAGCTGATGTTTGTTAGCAGTTGTGTCGCCTGAATGTCAGCATACCACATAGCTGGGTACGTCGACGTTCGGACAAGATTGTCCAAAAACTCCCTAACTGCTAACACTGTTAACACAGTTAGCTACTTGGTATAGTTGGCATTATTACCACAACTTCTAACAAAAAATAGCTAAGTTAACCAAGTAACACTGTTAGTATAGGTAGCATTATTAGCATTATAGTTATCATCATTAACAGTGTTAGCTCATTAGCATTGTTAGCTTATAGTGCGTTCATAGGATAGCAATTGGCTACAAATTCCTAATCAAGCTACTAAGTTACACTTTGCATTTTCATGCACTGGAAATTACCTGGAATTACATTCTGTAGTTATACTAATGACCTACTTGGCATGTCATCTCCAGTAGATGCAGTATTACTCAAAGAATCTTCTTTAGTGGTGTAGTTATCACTTAGCTCTGATGTTGTAGGAAGACTTCCTGAGGAGGGTGTGGTTATTATTAATTATTCTTTTACTTCACATGATCTGTATAAAGAGATGATCCTGTGGTATTGATTTCTCCATACATGCTGTACTAAGGAAATGGACTTTGATTCTTTTGAACTCGCTAAACTGAGAATGATGCTAGCAGTTTTGACGTCCGTGTTTACTTTTGTGTTACCTAAATGTACATGAATCAATACTCTCGTCTGGAATGTACAAATAAATAGAGGCATCTCTGGTGGTGTTAAGAGAGAGATCAGAGACACGTCTCATAGAATCAAATGTAAGGGCCTATACCTCTTGGAAATAAAAGTCCGGTGTTTGAACACGTCATGCCTTCTGATTTATTGTTTCAAGGGTCCTCAACCGGAGAAACTCACAAGGGCTCATCCAAACATGCTGCTGTGACATCAAGTGAAACGCACACACAGAAATAATGTATATGGGGAAATTGAGACTTTACTTAAATGTGACATTGTCTAGGTAGTTTTGTTAGGAAATTACATACCATTGGGATCAATGTTTATTTCATCAATATTCTTCCCTTTAAACTCTGCCAGTCGTCCAGTCTCCAGAGCTGTGAGTACTTTTGTAATTTTGGCCAACTGCAGAATGCCCTCAGGAAGACGGTAAAACTTCTTATGAACCCGGATGTCATGACCCAAAAAGTCAGCGAGCTGGTCCATATCAGTGTCAGTCAAGTTTAGAACCTTGGACACAGTTGCTATGTGCTTTTGTAGCTTGGTGGAGGATAGTCTCTCTGGATGCTCTGCCCCACAGTCTTGTGCAAATGAACGAATACAGTCAGATCCTTTGAAACAGGACTCTGTTCCTGGGCGTGCAAACATGTATTGGTTCTCATCAGGAACACAAGACTTGCGTGTTTCAACAAGGAGTTCCATTGACTCAACCATGGGTGGAGTAAGAAAAACTGCTACTTTCCTACCACATTTGCCCCTTATCTCTACTCTTTGAAAGTGACCACAGAGCTTCTTCTCCACTTCAGTAAGTGCTTCAGCAACATCAGGGTGCATAGTGGATGTGTCTCGCGATGTGAATGCTGATAGAGGCATTTTGGACACTTCACCCTCTCGCCTTCGATTAAACAAAATGATCTGGGCCAAAGTCACACTTGCTAGGCTGGCCCAGTTCTCCTGGTGGACTACTGCAGAAAGCTTACGAACGTTCTCTTTCTGCTTGTCGTCAAGGTACAGATGCAGCTTTCTGACATCATCAGTAAAGGGCAGGAGCTGTGGTGCATTATACTTGGCCTCAGTCAGTGTTCTAAGAGCAGGTGAAGAGATATATTCATTCCATTTTGTATCATAGATTTGTTTGAAGTTCCGAGCCTGCTGGGCAGTTTCTTTTTGTCCTGAGATCATAGCATCGCACTCAATTATGTTTGCGATTTTTTTCAAACTGTGGTCTAATTTTAAGGCCAATGAGGGGATGCGAAAATTATGCTTTTCAGCACTAAATCCTGATACATGTTGAACTGCACTGATGACATGTGGAAAATTTGCGGGTATGACAAAATCAGACATTGCTCTCAGATGACCCTCCTCCTTACTGTGAAGTAAAAGTCTGCCCACTTCACGCATCTTCTGTCTGATGTACTGATGCTTACTTGAGTCTGAACCCAGTTTGTTGTACAGATGTTCGCCCATTTTGATAATGCAGTGATCTCGCTTTATGGTGTCTGTAATGTCATCTTGAGTCATAGAGCTGATTAATTTCCACAGCCTTTGGCTGACTCCCTCAGGCACAGGTTGAGCATAGGCACACAGTGCTTGAATTCTGGTCTTTCCTGGAGTGGGGGTGCCACATTTCCGTGCCAGATTGTATCTCGACATATGTTTCCAAAGGATCTTGCGTTTAAAAAGGCCGTGGCAATGCAGACAGTGCATAAAATCATTTGCATTGACTAACTCGCATGACTTTTTACATGGCAAAAGGGTACCTTTACCAGCTGACAAAACTTCAACATTGTGAGCATGATTGCCTCTTTTTCTTAGCAAGTCCAGCTGCATTCATCTCATTTTGGACATCTTTGGAAATGCAAGAGCCCTGGCTACTTCTGTTTCTTTTTGATGCATCTGTTCCAAATGGCGGGCCATTTTGGAATATGCCTTTCCACAAAACAGGCAGAAATGTTTGTTCCTTACTGCTGTCTTTCTATCCGATGTCTTTGATAATCTCATGACAGAAACAGAGTCGCTGCTGGAGTCTTCAGTGACACTGTTATCTGATGTGGTAGCCTGATCCTTGCTAACTTGCTTTGCTTCAGTTATCTGTTTTTTTACCTTTGTTCTGGATTGGTTGCTGTCTTGTGTATGTTATCTTAGGTACTGTGAAACCCTCTTCATCCTCTGTGTCTGTGTCTGTTCCAGGTACGTACTCCTCCTCAGATGAAACGGACTCCAGGTCACTATACTAATTGACAAGAAAAACCATATAAGCATGACACGGGCAGCTTGTTGATAAGCCTGCTTTTCCAGTCATTCTAGTTTGCTATGTGAAATCCTTTTTCATCAGTGAAATAACCAATTAATAGTCAACATAATTGCTTCAGTATAGTATTAATTTCCAAACTTATTCCAAATTCATTTTTATGCTTTTCAGGTGGTGGTAAGAATACCATAATAATAAATACTCCTTTAGATATAGATTAAAAGGACACAATCACTCATTTGATGAGTGTGATCATGTTTTGTTTACAACAGTGAGCAGTGTTTTTGTATCTTACCAGCAGGGGAGACTCGCATGATGTTGACGGAGTATCTGAATATCTGCATTCATCTGTTGCTTCCTGAAAACAAAAGCACAATTTACTCTTTTCAATGTACAGCACATACAATCTACACTCACCTAGCAACAAAACAGAAATCAGTGGCACCACACCAACAATCTGACAGGTGACACACCAACTGTGCATAAAATTCCCTGATTTTGCAGACAATTAGAGACAATTAATTAGTTTACCTCAAAGAAGAACCATCATAGGGCATATTTTCACCTGGTCAGGAGGCCATCTGTTACAGTTAGTTTATGTCCACAATTGTAAAACTGTTTATCTTAACAGTCCACCACAACACATTACAGTTAAAGCGGTTGTAATACTACAGTGTTTCCAATAGAGATCTGTTTATGCCAGGTACATGTGATGCAAGGAGACATGATGGCAATTCAAACAAATATTGCCAGGTGAGTTTGAAAAAACAATCAGGTTGACTTTCTAGATGTACAAAGGATGAAATTAAAACTAAAGCAGTACATATAAATCCAGTATTCCAAAAAGTTTGCTGCTGTTTGTGTATGTAAGTTTGCGGTCAGAAACTATTCTGCCCCCCATCTCACCTACTGAACTAATTAAAGCCTGCACACAGGCACGTCAAGGGGAAGTGTGTATGTATCACATGACAGATTGGTAATCAGGTAAGTACAGGTAAGGGGAATAGTGCTCTGGCGTCACTGGGTAAGTACGTAATTCTTAAATTAATTCTATAATTTCTGGTAACCATAACTTAAATGACCTAATTTCTTTTATGGGTTACAAAGTAACCCATAACCCATAACCCATGCAGCATGGTGGCTGAGTGGCAACACTCAGGCCTCACAGCAAGAAGGTTGCGGGTTCCTCCCCGTGTCTGGATGGGTTTCCTCCGGGTACTCCGGTTTCCCCAAAACATGCCCGCACCCCTATGAACTAACATCAAGGACCATGTTGTTCACCCTCCTGTGGGCTCACCACCTGCAGAGGGGTTCATAGAGGGGGTCAGGTGCTATGAGTATTGGGCAGCAAGCTGCCCCCGCGACCCAGCCGGATTAAGCGGGAGAAGATGGATGGATGGTTACAAAGTAATGTCACTGTCATGGCTGCCTCCTGCTCACGTGTGATGGGTTAAATGCAGAGGTTAAATTTCGTTGTGTACACTGTGTCTGTGATGTGCCATGTGATCACAATGACCAAATGGGACTGACTTTCACTTTGATTTTCACAATTCTCCTGTTCTTGTAGTATTGCAAACTCCTTATTGATACATGCCATAGACGTAATGTCTATGATTTCAATCATTTTCCCCTCTAACCCAACCTCATGGCATGTCGGTGGTTTACTTCTTTATACTGTGTTGAGGTTGTCTTTTTATATAGTCATGCTCAGTTATACTGTCAAATGGTTATACTGCTGTAGTGTAAACAGTGCTTTAGGAAAGTTACTTATAGAAAGTGATGTTTCTGAATTCGACAGTGGTGCTGACATTCTAGGATATTTTAAGGCATCTACTTCTTCCTGCAAACAGATGCACATTGGGGTTTGTCAATGTATGTTTTATAATACAGTACTGGAAAAAATACTTTGAACAGCTGTTCAGGAAACACAAAACTTGCACGTGATGAGGTTTGGCATGACATAGAACTACAGTATTGCTTATAGAAAGGTGACATTAGTGATACGAACATAAAAAAATCCTAAGTGGTAATCAGACATCAATTTCAGTCACACAAAGTCAGTATTATGTGGCCTCCCTTGTAACCAACAGTTCTGAAATTAAAGTGTTCTTAGTACACAGTCAATGACAAGACATTTAATTGTAGGTGCATTGTTTAACTACAATGTAACAAAGATTTTATATGAATTATGCAAACAAACAGCAAACCTTTGAATTCAACATCATGTGGTCATGGTGTGCTTGGCACCTCTCGTGGTGATCCCTTAGGCCCTTGAGATGTTTTTTGAACCTCTGCATTCGTTGGTTCTTTTGCTAAATAAAAAAGGGCAGCACCACATCAGTTCATTTTTCAATGATAATGTAGGCCTTGTAGTACAAGTACTAGAATTGTGCTGTTACTACCATTCATCATTTTAATTTGCAATTCGATTTGTTTGATTAGTTTAAAAGTAAATCTGATTCAGTGGTAAAATACACACTGATTGCATTTTCAAAGCCTAGTAAATATGTATTTAACCACAGATATACCTAGGCTCACCACATCAAATAGCACTAATATGGAATTAAAATGAAGTGTGGCACTGCAAGCATCTTGGATAACCTAATACTTAAGCTAATTAATACTTTTCATATGCATGCATTTTGAAGGCTTTTGAATTGTTAATGACTTCTGTCTCATCTAAAAGTGAGACTAAACTTATGTTTATAATAGCATGGGAGACAAAGATTCACATTAGCAGCTTGCAAGCAATTACTGCACCAATATCAAACCAAACATTGCAGACGGCTGCAATGGCATGTGTGTTTGTTGTGTCCTTCAGGAGTTACTAGGAAGTTCACACCATGGCATGCAAATTCTCCTTTACTGTCACAAAACCCGTCTGCCAGCAGGCTATCTTAACCAAGCACTTATATACATGGCTAACAGCCACGTTAGCCAGTTACAGTTACTGCTTTATAGCAGCCAAGAGCCTGGACGATTAGCATATTGCTACTTCAACTTCGACCATTGCAGTTCAGCCAACACAGCATTTTTAAAAGTATATATTTAATGTTTAAACACCAACATTAAACAGCAGTCATTTCCCTACAACATGATACTATGATCATCTATACAAAACGTTTGCCATGGACAATGCATATGTAAAGCTAATCGCTAAAAATTGCTAATCGCTAATCGCTAAAAAAAATGCTAATCGCTAACAACTAACATCACTAACAAATTAATTCTTACCTCGGCAGACGATGATGCGCTGTTTCCTGGTGCTTGGTCCATCGGAAAAAAGCTTTTCTTTGTACTAATGAATGAAAATTTCATGAAAATGTTATACTAATAAATATATCGATAGCAAAGTTAACCAACACAGTAAGGCTAGTGATAAAGAAAATGCTTCTGAATTAATTCCAAGCTGTTAACAGTAACTCAGCTGTAATGCACAACTATTTTAAAAGGTGCATACTATGTGAGAAGTGTTATGACTTATTCATGTTTTACAATCATTAAGTAATGCTCCAGCTTACCATTTATGGTTATGCTCTGTCGGTAAATCCTGCATATGTCAGTTCAACTCCGGCATTCGTTGGAGGGCGAAACTACTTTGGAGGCTGCGTGGGGGGAGGGGCTGGCATTGGTCTATCTGGGGACTCTCACAAGGTGTGCATGAACGCAGATCATAAAATGGCGCGAAAATATCTACTTGGAGAATCTGTGGGGGGTGGGACAAACTAATCGGAGGTTTAGTTTGGGGGGAGGAGGGCTGGTAATGGGCGATATGGAGACTCACACAAGGTGTGTGTGGAATGTATATGATAAAATGGCGGGAGAACTAGACATTTTGGAGGATTTGTGGGGGATGGGGTGGTAAATCTGAGGACTTGCAAAGGGTGTGTGCATACAGTGCACGCACCTGCAAGTTAAGCTATTAAACTGTACTACATATCTGGAATTAATATAGTCCAAAACATCCAGGTATTTTTCAAGTGCAGTTAATACATTTTTGAATACAGGCAGTAAGCAGTAAACTAAACTATGTATTAGTAGGCTATATAGTAAAATATATTACAGTATTTTAAAATAATTAATAGGTAATTAAATAGTTTTGCATTTAACATAGTTTACTTTTCAAATTGCATACTATCGATTTGCACTTAATTTTCCTCTGCTACAATGTGACCACTAACATTACAACTGTAAACCCTGTACATTTGCAGTGGTATGGATATTGGTATAGCAGTGATATGTCATTGGTATTTTACAATCAGTCACTATATATTTGCAATACTTTCATTAAATAGGTGAACTGTACTGTTATCTGTACTGTTTATTAAAGTGTAGTTAGCACTCAGATACCCTTTTCACATCAGTAAGTCCTGAGACAGCCACAACAGATCCTACTATAACCTCTTGATAGTCTTTCATGAAAGGAAAATCAAACCATGTTGATGTCCCCAGGAGTTCAGTGAAATAATGCAGTTCTTACACAAACAATCTGCTACCATGGTAATGTCCCCATGAAGTTAGTGAAATGGTACAGGTTTAACACTTGATGATGTCATCAGCGGTCGACCTTGACATAAGATAGACACACACTGCAGTACCACCATTTGGCCACAGGTGTCAGTGATTCCCCCACCTACCATGCACTGCAGTACCACCGTTTGGCCACAAGCGTCAGTCACCTACCATACCCATGCACACTTTTTCTCCTAAAATCCCACCTCATGGGACTTTCTAAGATTCTTCACTCAGTCATCTTAGAATGCTGTTCTATAGCTTTGGCATAGGTTGTCCTCATGGGGACTTGGACTCAGGTGCCCATGAGGTCACAAGTCCCCATGAGATTGGTGTGCAGTCATGTTGAAGTACTCATTGGTTTAGTGAAGCAAACGGATAATGTGGATGAGGTGCTGCAGTTCATATTTACAACTTGACGAGAGGTGAGTAATAATTTTTTCTTGTTTACTGAATTTGTATCTTGCGTCTCTGTGTTCGTCAGTTCTCTGCCCCTGACGCTGTTTTATTGGCTGTTACTGTAGAATAGCTGATGTTGATCTGACAGAACAGCTCAGAGTCACACTGACACCACACACACACTCTCTCACACACACACACACACACACTCTCACACACACACACACACACACACACACTCACACACACACACACACACGAGGAGCACAGCAGCTTTAAAATCACACACAAAATCACAAAGTCGGGTCTTGCCTCCCCGAACTTGGGGAGAAGCAAATTTCAACCAAAATCAGGTAAAACCTCCAGTGTGTCACGGCCTTAAGAGGCGACAATTATCCTCAGACTTAAAATCTGACTTTTAGAGCAAATATGACGTACCTATGTCCAGTGTAGTTCCCGTCCCAAACAGGATGTGTCCACATGTGTGCACAGCGCAGTAGTATGTCCCAGCCTCAGAGGAGCGTCCTGTAGTTTTGGACAGACTGTACACACAGCTGTAGTTTGTAAAGTGGGACATGAGTCCAGTGTGAGGCTCCACAGATCCAGCTCTGAACCAGAGCACCTGCTGCTGTTGTGGACACTGGATTTGGCTCTTGTTGTTTTTGGGCTGAAGTGAGCACTGAAGAGACACTGAGCGTCCTGGGACCAGTGAAGCTGAGGATGGACTCTGTGTCACATGAACACAGCTCTGTGAGTCTGCTCCATCTGTGCCTAAGACAAGAGCACACAGTGTCAGCAGCTACTCTTTACTATTCACTTACTATTCGAATACTTTACCATTAACAACCAAGAAGGTGCCGTTGACAAAGTTCTGGAGATGTTCATCAATCAATATGCAATAGTAGACTGCTTCATCCTCTTTCCGGACATTGTGTATTGTAAAAAACAGGCTGCTTATCCACTGTGGTGACATTAAACCGTTGATCCTTGAATAATTTAGTGATTGTAAGACTACGATAATATACAGATGCAATAAACTGCATCATATGTCCTGGAGTTTGTTTGTACCAGTTTACACGTTCATTCTTAAAAGCACATGTAAAAGTGACAGTGTCTCCAGGTTGAACCACTGTCACAGGTATTTGGTCCTCTGCACTTTGACCTGCAAAACAAACAGAAACAGTCCTTGTCCATAAATGTATCACTATCATGTTTCATAGTTAGTATAGTTTTACTTACAGAAGATGCTCAGGAGGATGAAGGCAGTGAGTGGTCCAACCATGTTTATTCTGATGTCCCTGACAGACTTACATGAGTGTTTTATATAGACTATGAGAGGCGGAAATAGTAACGATTGGCTGAAGCACAAATACACCTCCCCCTACTTACTGAACAGTGTCTTGAACTTGATCTTATGTTTATATTGAATGTAAGACTATAAAATATGATTAAAACATTTAGTAAATCAAAAGTCTAAGAGGATATTAAAGAGGAACTAAACACAACTAACCACATTTCAAATAGAACTGCTAAACTTTGCAGTACCTGGAGAACTAAAGAAAATAGTTTTTAATTCCTTTTAAAGTATACAGATAAAGTAATGGATGAAATACGTAAACCAGGGCTTCATAGTAAATACACACAGCTTTTATGGAAGGCAGTGCTTGGATTTACACTTGTAAAATGTACTCGTGCTGTCAGTAATCATGTCCAGTTCGAATCAACGTTTTTTTGGTCACCTACAACTTTATTGAACACACTAGGCTAATCGCTAATTTAACACAGTCTTTTGGGCTTTCACATGTGCAGTGGGAAATCAACAAATGTAAGTCTACGGCTTTTTATAAAGTTGTTTTATAACGTTTCCAGACACTAATGAGTGAACCAGGCAGAGCGTTTTGTTTGTTACACTCGTGGCTGTTGTAAGATGAGTTAGAAAGTGGTGATAAGCTTCTTCAGCTAAGAACTTGCCCCCATCACTACACTAGTTTGTTGACTTGACAGATTCACTGCCACAGTGAGATCTCCGCCGAGGCAACACTGATCTGTGCCATTTTTTTTGGCTTCTGACAGTATTCGACCACCTCTTGAAATGGACTTTAGCTTCAAACGTGCTGGAGTTCCCTTTAAGTTTACCCATCCCTCTGCACAGAGAAACTTGGATGGACAGACAGAGGAGAGAGACGGTATCGGACCTTTCTGTAACAGAATTACAGAATGAATAGATCGAGTTGTTGATGTTTCCAGGTCTAAAATGCTTTATTCTTCATGGCTGATTATTATTTTCCCGAACAGAAAGCAGTTTGAATCCACATATGGCTAATATCACCCTCATCCTACTGAGTAATACATTTGTTTCACCAAGAAGAAGCTCAACAAAACAAACCAAGGCCACGATCAACAACAACTACACCTCCCAAAATATACTTAAATATACAGATTATTCATGTAAACAAGCTGTTAATGCTGCAATTATGATAAAATCTTCATATATATTTTCCTGCAACAAAGGTGAAGGTAAAAAAAGTCCGAGTGTGGAGCCGCACTGCACCGGGCGACTGAAGTGTCAGAAACAGAATGGGTCTACACTTATGTCACTTTTGTTCATGTCAAGTAGGATCAAATCTCTCACTGTGGTGCAGTAAACTTAAAAGAAGATACGTATAAAGGTCAGGATTTCTTGCATGATAAATGTGTTTATGCTTTTGTAATATCAAATAAAATAAAGAGTAATACACGTGATAATAACTGAATCATAAATAAAATCAAACTAAACATTATAAGCCTAAGAAAATGTTTGTCAGGATGAGAGCAGTTGTCCTCAATAAAAATGATGGTTGTAACATTTGTACACGAAGAAATATGAAATTTGTGTTTTTGTCTTGTGTATTATCAGCCTCTTAAGTCATATTATTTGTTAACGTTAAGGTACAATTTATTGATATAGTTTATTTATCCTTTCCAAATCATAAAATGACTTTGTTGCAGTAGCTCCTTTACAATAGTTGCAAAAACAACATTCATTCATATATATTAAGAGTGGAAAAGAAAGAAGAAAACAACTGGAGGACTGTACCGATTTAACTTCAAGTAAAAGTTGTGTTTATTGTGAAATTTTGTGGAAATTGCTTTTATGAAAATATAATTTGATTTGCCAAAAAGAAAAAAAAAACATCAGCATCATTGATAACACACATTTCTTACACATATCACGTTATCTCATTGATTTTTTTTGGAAATAAAAACATTATTAATACATGTTTAAAATACAAAACAAAGCTCAAATCTTTCAGAAAACCATTGATCGCATAAACAGCACCAAAGAATTAAAGTAAATTCAAATACATGCAGAAAAACAAAAATCTGACTGCATTAAAAAGCCCTTTATTGTAAAAACTGGACTTGTATTAACTGTATCCACACTGAAAAAAGTGAACTTGGGCAACCATTGATGTAAGGAAGGATATCTATTTGAACCAACCTATTATCGCTATGTTTCTGTCGTTTATTTGGTTTAAATTATTATATTACTTTCATTCAATGTAAATCAAGGCCTCATTGGTTCAAAGTAATTGGCAGACTTAAAATCAAATAACAATTTTCCATTCAAGTGAAAACGTCGCATGTCACGTGACGTGCGTACGTACTGACGTCACACCACCACAACCAGACTTTGGAATTTTGAATCCGCCATTTTCTTTAACCGCACGAAGCTCGGAGCTCCACACCAGAGAAAGAAATAGGTAAGAAACGTGCATGACTGTTGAATATGTGCATACATTTATACCCCCACTCTTATACAAGGCAACTTTACGCTGTCTTTTACCACACGATGTCGATGATTAGCCATGACTGTTAGGCATGTCGTCATTCAGGTTAAGCTAACGTTAGCTAGCGACTCGTTTCGGGTGGCATTAGAGGAGTCTGCTAAGCTTTGAACTTGTCGTACATGTGTAATGTGTAGGGTGACTAGACGTCCTCTTTTTCCCGGACAAGTTCTGCTTTTGAGACCTAATAAAATGTCTGGGCGAAATTTTAAAAAAAAGTCCGTTGCATTTATGTCGAATTCCCATAGAGTTACCATCGTGGTTGGAAAACTTCACCAGCTAACACCCCCGCCCCCCGGCGCACTTTACTCACGGTTTTACAGTAATGGTCACCGTGGATTTTTGTCGCGTTTTCACGTATACATATGCAGTAAGTTAACAAATGTTTGTGAGGAGTCCGAACATAGTGCTCAGGTTGGTATACCCCCGCGTGCACGTACACATATACACAGACTTTTTTTTGCCAACGCGGTCTAATGTTAGATGTCGGTAATGTTAGACAGGGGGAAAGGGATGTATACACCAGCCCCCGCGCACAGACACATACACACAGGCCTTTTTGCCACCGCGGTTTCTCCAATGATGGTTTTCAGTGACTTAAAGCTTATGTTTCGTTTAAAGAAAAGGTGAAAAACAGCGTTTCTGTGTGTTCCAATGGAAAAACACGGTCTTGTTTGAGCCACTTTGCTCTGATTAACAAGTGTCTCCTTTCTTCTAGGACTGAAATCAAGTTGCTAAAAGCAGCAACATTTAATGGGTAAGTGGTCATATTTGAATGCCATTTGAGTTATGCAGCTGAGAAGCATTATTCTTGTTAATCTCCCATGATGGGGAGTTTTATTAAATAAATTGAGGTTTCACTATCACTTCCACTTCTACCAACAATGCCAATAATTTGGGTCTCTCTTGTGCTCCAATCACCCCATCCTACAAAGAATTGTATTTGTAGCTCCATGAAAACTGCTTAAATGATGTGTATACTGTTAATATTCAAAGCCAGCTTGACATGAATTAATCTTATTCTCTCTCTTTCCCTGTCTTTCAGACTCTTAAGCATGGCTGGGAAGAGGGCTGCAAAGCTGCTGGTTTTTCAGAGTGAAGATGACAAAAGGAAATTGTTGCTGCCAAATGGGATTCCAGAGTCCATGGACCAGCTTGTTGATGATGTGAGGGGAGCTTGTGGATTGAGGGGAAACTTCAGGATCCAGTACCAGGACAAAGACTTTGGTGATATATTTGTAAATTTAACATCTACTGGAGAACTTGAGGATCTTTGTACCATCAAAGTAATCCCTTTGCCTGATGAAGATGCACCTCCTGCACAGACAGCCGTCAATGTTAGCCTCTGTAGTGATGATGCCGTTTCGATTTCTGGTGATACTGATGACACGTTAATTCTCTCCTCACCCTCTTCTGGTCATTCTTCAAGGGCCGAGCAATGGCCAAAACAGTTTCCCATTCCAAGCTTTTCATATGACACGGAAGTCCAATTAGAGAGAGGAAATGCTGCCTTTAAGGCAAACGGAACAAGATTGACAGCCGGTCCGAGGATGAAGTCAGACATTCTGGAAAAGTTGTCTGATCAGATCTATAACTATAAAGCCTACCCAAAAAACGTAGACTTTTGTGAGGTTTCAGAGGCACTGATCAAGAAGCATCCCTGCTTGGCAGAGCCAGGATCTTGGAATGGCTGCTATGGGTGGACACAGAGACTTAAAACCAAGATGGGAAACCTTCGTACCCAACTGAAGGGACTTGGATGCCCTGAGCTAGCTGTCAATTCTCTAAAGACCAAAGCTACAGATGACGCCCATCCAGCAAAAAATGTCAAGCGACCTAAACGTGGTGAGGCCAACCATGTGCCGTCCTATCCAGTTGGCGAGACAGCAGAAAATCTTGAGATGGAGCGACAGGTACTTTTGAAGGAGGTGAAGAAACGGAACAACGGGAAGATCATCCGAGAAAAAATGGCCAAGACATTTGCCCTCCGTAGACAAGAAATTGTGGAAAAACAGCCCAGGGTAGAAGAACTCCAGGAGCGATGGCCAGCGATGTTTCAAGAAGATGAGGTAGACTCGCTGTCAAAATCTGTTGACTCTATTCCAGAGTCAAGTCAGGCAAACACTATTTTCCTGATCTTTTTTAACTTTGCCAATCATATGCCTTAACATGAAATGTGTTGTCTAATTTGTGTATTTCAGATCAATGCTGAATTTCTACGGATCACAACAGTACCACTACAACCACGATTCTTGGCTGGTTTGGATAAGCAGAGCAGTCAGCTGCTTCGGGTCATGAGGAAAAAAGGTGGAGCCATCGGGGAGATAATCAGGGACGCCCTTAAGCCTTTGGATCAGGTATGAAACGCATTTGATTTCCTTGTATCAGTTCAGTTCTCTCTGTTGGTGAGTTGAGAGCTGATGCGTATTTTATCTTTTGATATGGCTTTGTAGCTAAAGGGTGTGGACTTGAACATAAGAAGAGAGTGCATCCTGAAGTCACTTGTGATCTACCTGGGTGAAGATGTAAGGCACCTGATCAAAGAGTACCTGGTAAGTGACAATGCACTGAGATCAGGGTGTTTTCTGACAGGAGAGTAGGCGGAGGAGAGGGAGAGTAGACGGGAGGAGAACCAGGGCAACAGGAGGGTAAAATTAGAATGTGATCAGAATAGGGCTGAAACGATTCATCGAGTTAATCGATTAAATCGATTAGAAAAATGCATTGATTATTATTTTTTGCCTCGATGCTTCATTTTATTTTTATACGCTCGGCGATGGCCGGAACCTTTTGTGGTAGAGGTAAAGTTTCCGCACGACCACTGCACTTCACTGTACACACAACAGCGCGGCACCTATGGATGTATAATAAGAGCATAACCTCTTCATCTAATAGGGAACGTGAGCTGGGTTTAGACCGTCGTGAGACAGGTTAGTTTTACCCTACTGATGATGTGTTGTTGCAGTAGTAATAGGGAGTGCGCGGTACGCTCCGGTACGTTGCGCACCCCGCATCTCCAGTACGCCGCGCGTGGTACACTCGCGTACGCCGCGCACGGATTGTGTCTTGTCGCGTACATTCCGTGGACCGCGCTTCCTCCTGTGCGCCTCTAAACCAGAACTCACACCAGGACTAAGCCACGTCTAAAGAAGGTCTAAACCAGGACTAATCCAGGTCTAAAACGAAACAAGAATTTGCAGGAGTTGGTCGCTACATTTATGTAGTTTTAAAAATCATGACAATATCAAGTAATCCAAAGTATTCAGATTACGTTACTCACTTTAAGTAATTTAATTGATTATGTCACAAACTACATTTTGGGGAATGTAATCTGTAATCTGTAGGGGATTACATTTTAAGTCACCTTCTCAACACTGATGCTACAACAAGCCCCGTACATTACATTACAATACAAGTGGAAAAGAAACCGCGAGGTGAGTCATCCTTAGCCCAGCGATAATTACGTTTTTCATGTCCAAAACACGTGTATCTGTCAATGCACGTGGTGTGTACTTAACATGTGCAAAGTAGACACGACAATAACAAACGATTACTTGATTATTCGGACAAAATAATCGACAGAATAATCGATTACTGTAATAATCGATAGCTGCAGCCCTAGATCAGAGGAGCGCATATAACATGTACTACTTGCATGATTAATTGTCTGAGCGTCAATAATATAAAAAGTAGTAGAAGCCAGCACATCCAAACGTCTGACTTGGGAGCAGAACCACCTAAAGACAGAATAAAAATGAAAATAAAATCTTCTACAACCAGGGTTTTTTGCTCCCACTTAGTTATTTTTTATTTTTCTGTGACGTTTCGGAGTTGCCACCCTGCCACTCACGTCTGAAGAAGGGTGGCAACCCTGAAACGTCACGGAAAAATAAAAAAATAACTGGGAGCACAAAATACTGGTTGTAGCGGACTTAATTTTCATTTTTATTATGAGTGTCAACAATTGTAATCATTTACTGAATGAATAATCCCCCTCTCCCCTCCATGGGGAATTATCTGATTTTAGGTTGTCCAAAAGGAAGAGGCAGAACTTGAAAATGCCACCATGGCCATCTTTGTCCTCCGCGATGGTGACGAGCTCTCCCCTCCAAAGGACATTGGCCTTGTTATCGATGGCGTTGAGGTACTCAACAACTTGTTCTCCATTGCATCGGCTTGTGCCATGCTATTTGGCCTGACTTATGCAGTCAACCTGAGTTACCCAGTGGAACTCAAATATACCTTTGAGACCTTTCAAAAAATCATCATGGATATTGAAAGTAGGCAAATGTCAAGAAGGATTCAGAACCTCTGTGCTAAGCTGCAGGACTGAAAACTTGTGAAGAGAAACACGTTGTCACATGGTTAGTCTGAGCCTTGGTATTCATCACAGATCACAGATCAGTCTTTGTTTGAAAATGGAACATATGTTTCATTGAGTTTAAATGGCACTTGTTTTATTGAAACTGTTACTGTCATAGTTGTCATGCAACATTGTTGGTGGGTATTCACACAGTCTGATGCTTTGTTGATTAGTGGAGGGCAGTGCACTTGTGTGCATGCGTGAGTCTGTGTGCGTGCGCGTGCGTGTCTCTGTCTGTGCGTGCGCGCGCCTGTGTGTGTGTGTGCGTGCGCCTGTGTGTGTGCGTGCGCCTGTGTGTGTGTGCGTGCGCCTGTGTGTGTGCGTGCGCCTGTGTGTGTGTGTGCGCCTGTGTGTGTGTGTGTGCGTGCGCCTGTGTGTGTGTGCGTGCGCCTGTGTGTGTAAGGCATACGTGTGTGTACAAGGCATACTGTGTGCAAAAGGCCCGCCTGTGTGTGTGTGTGCCTGTGCCTGTGTGCGTGTGCGTGCGTGTCTCTGTCTGTGCGTGCGTGCGCCTGTGTGTGTGCGTGCGCCTGTGTGTGTGTGTGCGTGCGCCTGTGTGTGTGCGTGCGTGCGCCTGTGTGTGTGTGCGTGCGCCTGTGTGTGTGTGCGTCCGCCTGTGTGTGTGTGCCTGCGCCTGTGTGTGCCTGTGTGCGTGTGCGTGCGTGCGCCTGTGTGTGTGCGTGTGCGTGCGTGCGCCTGTGTGTCGGCGCCTGTGTGTAATGCGTGCAGCGTGTGTGTGCAAGTGCGCCTGTGTGTCGCGTGCACCTGTGTGTGTGTGAGCGTGCACCTCTGTGTGTGTAAAGGCGTCGCCTGTGTGTGTGTGCGTGCACCTGTATGTGTGCAGCGCCTGCTATAGGCAGGTCGTGCGCCGCCTGCGTGTGTGTAAAAGGCGCCTGTGTGTGTAATGCGCCTGTGTGTGTGTCGCCTGTGTGTGTGTGTGTAAGGCGTCGCCTGTGTGTAATGCGTGCGCCTGTGTGTGTGTGCGTGCGCCTGTGTGTGTGCGTGCGCCTGTGTGTGTGTGCGTCCGCCTGTGTGTGTGTGCCTGCGCCTGTGTGTGCCTGTGTGCGTGTGCGTGCGTGCGCCTGTGTGTGTGCGTGCGCCTGTGTGTGTGTGCGTGCGCCTGTGTGTGTGTGCTCCTGTGTGCGCGTGTGCGTCTGTGTGTGCGTGCACGCTTCTCTGCTGAATGCACTGCCACGGTCACTGACTTTAATTTTATATGTATATATTAGTTTTTTTTATATATATATTGAAAGATTGGCCGACCTCACCATTTTGAACTGTTTCTTGTGCCTTAACTGGCGTTGAGAGATTTAAAAAAAGAAATATAAAAATAGTATTTAATTTTATTTATTTATTTTTATTTAATTTTTTATACAGTTCTATTCTAAAGACTGTGCTGTGCTGGTTGCTGTGATGTTAAAAATGTAATAAAAGAAATGTGAGAAGTTGGAACTGTCTTTTCATAATTTTATGTTGGTGTTAAGTAATTTGATTACTTGTGACAAGACGCAATTACATTAGTTTTTCTGAAAGTGAAAAAATACATTGTATTCATAGAACATATTACTTTGAAGTTATGTAAGATTTTGGCTCAAGCCAGGTTGAAAATATAAGTTAATGCAAAGCATAAATTGCAAATTACAAGTTGAAATTATGATTTGATTGTATTTGAAAACTTTCCTTGGTTCAAATTATATTTTTGAATTAATATTACTACATTATTTACTTTGTTCAAACCTTTTTTTTTTAATTTGAGAGAAACTAAAAAAATTACATGTGACAAGTTGACGCAATTTTTTTAAGTTGATCCAAAGAGTCACTTTTTACAGTGCACATGCAGTGACGCTACTGACAACATTCACTTAATTATTCAGTGTGGTCTGTTTTATTTTTATAGCTGTACTGGACAGTGGAGTGCACAGACTCCTGTTTTCCTCCTGGTTTACCACACAGTTTCAGAGCAGCAGAGATGGCATATGCACTTGAACCCTGCAAATATGTTAGACACAAAAACTCTTCAATGGGTTGTACTAAAAATAGGTCATTTCTCACATAAGAAATCAAACAAATGAATAATCCATATTACGTACCACGTGTTCTGGCTTCTGTGTATTGATAGTATCAGGATCTGTAAAATTACAATTATCACAGTATTGAGATGCAATAAATGAGGACAGGAAATAGTCCACATTTAGTATATGGTACCTCTGCAGTGTGCACAGAGCCTCCCTCTCTTCACACAGAGGATCACGAGCACACACACACACAACAGGACTGACAGAAGCACAGTCACTGGCTGCAGCTGTAGATCTGGAGGCTTATCTGAAAATATATACACTACATTTAGGTTATATTTGATTAAAGTAGAAGCAGCTCTCATATAGCAGCGTGACTGGAGCTTTAGGTTCTAGGTTCAAGGTTCTTTATGATCCCTGTGGGGTTTGCAGCTCTAACATATAACAGGCATCACAGACAAATGTAACAGCCAAACAACAAATATATTAAAGAGGAGCATTATTAAATCTAACAGCAGAATCAGTCTTCTACAAAGTCACTCTGTGATTAAAAGTGTTTGACAGACTTACAGTGAGAACAATGGCATTCTGAAAGGCCACCACACACTACAGGATTATTCGGTCTTAAATTAGTTTTAAACGTGCAACAAAAAGTGCACACCACAGACACAAGGAGAAGTGTGTGAGATTTTAAAAGTCTGATCACAGAGACTGCTGTGAGATACTCTGCTCTGAGCACCGCAGGCTACTGTTTCCTGTCTAGACTAAAGCCACTCGCTTTGATACTGTTCAAAGATCAGAGCTCTGATACAAGTCAAAACTGTGTTATTACTGTTTGTGAAATGCGGTGCAATACTTTAAATACATTATATTTAAATAAATAAAGTCCACAGGAAGTAGAGTCACTGTCGCTATCACAGACTGATCACTAATCTACAGCTTCACCTGGATCCGTGCGCTGTGTGGACGTAAACGGACACATGGGAACTGTTCTCGCCTTTTTACTTCAAAGTGGATTAACAGTGCTGTTTTGTGGACTGGGTGTTGTTATTTGCAGAAGACAAATTCTATGGATAATGTGGATGAGGTGCTGCAGTTCATATTTACAACTTGACGAGAGGTGAGTAATAATTTTGTATTATTACTGAATTTGTATCTTGCGTTTCTGTGTTCGTCGGTTCTCTGCACCTGACGCTCTGTTTTATTGGCTGTTACTGTAGAATAGCTGATGTTGATCTGACAGAACAGCTCAGAGTCACACTGACACCACACACACACACACACACACACACACACCTACACACACACACTTTCACACACACACGTACACACACACCTACACACACACACACACCTACACACACATACGCACACATACACACACACACCTACACACACATGCACACCTACACACACACACACACACACCTACACACACACACACACACACACACACAGACACACACACGAGGAGCATGGCGGCTTTAAAATCACACACAAAGTCACAAAGTCGGGTTTTGCCTCCCTGAATTCGGTGAGAAGCAAATTTCAACCAAAATCAAACAAAATCTCCAGTGTGTGACGGCCTTAAGAGGCGACAATTATCCTCAGACTTAAAATCTGACTTTTAGAGCAAATATGACGTACCTATGTCCAGTGTAGTTCCCGTCCCAAACAGGATGTGTCCACATGTGTGCACAGCGCAGTAGTATGTCCCAGCCTCAGAGGAGCGTCCTATAGTTTTGGACAGACTGTACACACAGCTGTAGTTTGTAAAGTGGGACATGAGTCCAGTGCGAGGCTCCACAGATCCAGCTCTGTACCAGAGCACCTGCTGCTGTTGTGGACACTGGATTTGGCTCTTGTTGTTTTTGGGCTGAAGTGAGCACTGAAGAGACACTGAGCGTCCTGGGACCAGTGAAGCTGAGGATGGACTCTGTGTCACATGAACACAGCTCTGTGAGTCTGCTCCATCTGTGCCAAAGACAAGAGCACACAGTGTTAGCAGCTACTCTTTACTATTCACTTACTATTCTAATACTTTACCATTAACAACCAAGAAGGTGCTGTTGACAGGGTTCTGACCATATCCATCAATCAATAAGCAATAGTAGACTGCTTCATCCTCTTTCCAGACATTGTGTATTGTAAAAACAGGCTGTTTATCCACTGTGGTGACATCAAACCGCTGATTCTTGAATGATTCAGCGACTGTAACAGTACTATAATATACAGATGCAATAAACTGCATCATGTTTCCTGGAGTTTGTTTGTACCAGTTTACACGTACATTCTTAAAAGCACATGTAAAAGTGACAGTGTCTCCAGGTTGAACCACTGTCACAGGTATTTGGTCCTCTGCACTTTGACCTGCAAAACAAACAGAAACAGCCCTTGTCCATAAATGTATCACCATCATGTTTCATAGTTAGTATAGTTTTACTTACAGAAGATGCTCAGGAGGATGAAGGCAGTGAGTGGTCCAACCATGTTTATTCTGATGTCCCTGACAGACTTACATGAGTGTTTTATATAGACTATGAGAGGCGGAAATAGTAACGATTGGCTGAAGCACAAATACACCTCCCCCTACTTACTGAACAGTGTCTTGAACTTGATCTTATGTTTATATTGAATGTAAGACTATAAAATATGATTAAAACATTTAGTAAATCAAAAGTCTAAGAGGATATTAAAGAGGAACTAAACACAACTAACCACATTTCAAATAGAACTACTAAACTTTGCAGTACCTGGAGAACTAAAGAAAATAGTTTTTAATTCCTTTTAAAGTATACAGATAAAGTAATGGATGAAATCCGTAAACCAGGGCTTCATAGTAAATACACACAGCTTTTATGGAAGGCAGTGCTTGGATTTACACTTCTAAAATGTACTCGTGCTGTCAGTAATCATGTCCAGTTAGAATCAACTTTTTTTTGGTCACCTACAACTTTATTGAGCACACTAGGCTAATCGCTAATTTAAGTCTTTTGGGCTTTCACATGTGCAGTGGGAAATCAACAAATGTAAGTCTAAGGCTTTTTATAAAGTTGTTTTATAACGTTTCCAGACACTAATGAGTGAACCAGGCAGAGCGTTTTGTTTGTTACACTCGTGGCTGTTGTAAGATGAGTTAGAAAGTGGTGATAAGCTTCTTCAGCTAAGAACTTGCCCCCATCACTACACTAGTTTGTTGACTTGACAGATTCACTGCCACAGTGAGATCTCCGCCGAGGCAACACTGATCTGTGCCGTTTTTTTGGCTTCTGACAGTATTTGACCACCTCTAGAAATGGACTTTAGCTTCAAACGTGCCGGAGTTCCCTTTAAGTTTACCCATCCCGCTCTGCACAGAGAAACTTGGATGGACAGACAGAGGAGAGAGACGGTATAGGACCTTTGACCTGCTGCTGTGGCTCATAACAGATATTTGCCAATACTGATATTTAGACTTTTAACAGCCATGACACGGCCCACACATTTGTCCTAAATTGAACTGAGGATCACAAATTAACTTTTCACTTTTGTTAAAATAAAAAATATTATCTTCTATTTCCATTTTTCTCATGAGTCTGTTCAAAAGTGACAAATCTGATACAGTGAGTGGAACAGCTAAGAAAACTATTGGTGCTAAATATGGACTGATACATGAGGCCGATATATGGCCTGTCTTTATCTATGTCAGATAGATATAGTATAGTGCTGGACAGCCTCAGACCAGGAACTCAAAGACGGTTGGAAATGTATTTTTGTATAAACCACATTGCCTCGCTCCTCAGTGTGTTCACGTGACTGTACTGAAGTATCAAAGAAACCACTGGCCAAAGCAGCAGCTCATGTTCAGGTTTCCTTTTTACAGCACAGCACTATACACTATACTCAACTAAATCATGTACAAATAAAAACGTTACATACAAGAACGTACTTGACTCTTGTGCAGGTGACAGATTAGACTTTAAGTTGTTTTTCAGGATGTGCAAATTATCTCTTTTGTTATTTTAGCAAAACTTCATCCAGCTTAAAGGTATTTCATTCTAAGACTTCTAAGATCTAAAGAAATACCCCCTGCTAATACTGCTAACACATAACATTTAGATCACCATGTTACCTTTTGTTTTGAAACTCCAGTGTATCAACATGTTTTATAAGTTACAGTTTAATTGTTGATGCTCCCCTCCATTTGCTCTCTGTGCTAAATCACTTCCCCTTCAGAGCACTACCACAACACCCTCAGCGTGCATCCCGCTAATGAAACTACCGTGCATCAGGTTTATCAAATTGTGTAGTGTTTTGTAGCATGCTTTTGTATATTTCTGGGAGATTGTCACGTGGGAGCATGGGTGACGTGGGCTTGTGGGTGGAGCATTGGACAGAATCTTACAGCTAACCATAAAGAGGGCTTGAAAACGGCTGGGAGAGATTGCTAAACTACTTAAACATGACATCTAAAATGTTCTCAAGCATATTTTTGATGAGTGTAAATACCAGGGTCACTTTCAACATCTCCCACAAGAGAATCTCGTGCCCTTAAACGTTACAGTATTCATGATGCATCACTAAACGTGCATGTGAGGTGTAAGTGCAAAGTTTCCCACCTGTCAACCTCTGTGCAGACAAACAAGCAGCAGTTTCACAAAGAGGAGACTAACAGACCAACCCCCAGAGCCACTCGCATACAAGAAAACCACACTCTATTAAAAGTAGAAGTGCAGTGGAGGGTCTGGTGTATGTGCTACAGTGTCATTTGATATGTGCCACCTTGATGTTGTTTTACACGTCCCCCAAGTGCACAGGAAATCTAACGTGTTCATAAACTGTTTACTTATCAACACAGGAAGATTATAAATAATTGAAAACAGCATGTAGCCTATGTACAGTGTGTTTTATTTTACATTTCACACATTTGATTTCATCCTATAGAATTCATGAAAAAATAATAGAAAATAGAATTATGGCCAAAACTTGCACAAAAGCAGAATATGTAAAATCACAGCCTTTATATTCCTGCCTGCTCATAGACCGTATGTATAAGTGGACACAGCTAACCCGCTAGCCGCCATGTGCAAACAGGAAGTGCTCCAGGAGGCTCTTCCGGCTCCTTCTCTCCCTTTTTCCCTTTAATTTATATTGAGATCTTATCGCTCCTCTCTCTGTACCTGTTGCTGTGGCCTCATCATTTTGGTCTTAAATGTTCCTATGAACCGGCTCTACATGATCCTGAAATTTATTTCCCGTTATTTTGTCCGTCAAAAAAACCCTATTCATAACATAGAGTCTGGCTCCAGATTCACTCCTGTAACTGTGGCATCGTGAGCCTCATTTGAGCGACGCTAAACGCTATGGGTGACGTCACACTCACTTAGTCCACTTCTGATTTATGATTTATAGATGGTTTATAGATGGTTTTATTAAAGGAATATTAAAGATGATTTTCCTGCTGCAGATGCACTGAACATTGAGGCTCTCTACAAACAAGGCGTGTCTTAAAGCTGTGACACATATTGTCTGTTCAGTCATGTAAATGTGGTTAAATGTGAAGTGGTAACATTATATTCAGTGTTGATATGAAGAGAGTCACAGACCAATCAGATAGTTTTGAAGTGCTCCTCCCACTCATATCATTATAACAAGCCAACATTTTATAATGCGCTCGCAGAGGACTGTTCTATCCAGTGGGTCAAAATGATGTTGTTCCATCTTTTATGTGCACTGGCGTTCCTCACACTGACACGTAAGTACTTAACATATGTTTATGAAGACAACATTACTTACACAGTAAAGTAATTATAAATCTTATTGTTTAATTTACAGGTTGTGCCAGTGGTCCTGTGTTTGAGACAGAGACCTCCGATGTGGGACAAACAGTGACTCTACGATGTCCCCGTAATTCCTCTGAGACCAGCACATATTTGTATTGGATCAGATTTCTTTCTGGAAATGTGCCGGAAACTTTAGGAGGAACAATCACATATAATGATAATAGTGGATCATATGGATCTCCACACTCTTCTATTAAAACAAAGCAAGAACCTGGATTGTTCGTACTGAGTATTGAGAGACCACAGCTGAGTGACACTGGACTTTACTACTGTGTGAAAGTACAATTTCTGATGACAAACTTGGCCTTTGTCAGGGTCATATTTTTAAACATTAAAGGTAAACTTATTTTTTTCTTCATTTTCTGTCTGTATTTGACTCTAATTATTCTGGTGTTCTTCAGGTCCAGTCTCAGACGTGAGCGTGGAGAGTCCAGATCTGTCTGGTCCAGTGGACTCAGGAGACTCTGTGGATCTTCAGTGTCGGGTCCAGATGGAGAACGCTCAATGTTTTGAGGAGCACATGGTTTGGTGGTTCAGGTCTGGACTGGACCAGTCTGGTCCTGGTTTAGTCTACGCTCAGAGGAACAGCTCTGCTCAGTGTAAGAGGAGCACAGAAGATCCTGGTCCTCACAAATGTCTCTACACTTTGTCCAAAACCATGAGCCCCTCTGACACAGGGACGTACCGCTGTGCTGTGGCAGCCTGTGGACACATTCTCTTTGGGACTGGGACTAAAGTCACTGTTACAGGTATTTACAACTTACACGTTATCTGAATATATCAGTGATTTCAACTTTTCATTTGTCTCTTATGTCGATTCTTATAGAAAACAAGTGTGATTTTGAGAAGACCATCATTATCGTGCTCAGTGGTCTATTAACCGTCAGTGTCACTGTTACAATGGTCCTTGTTTATTCCATTATAAAGAGGAAGTGTTGTTTTTATGGTAAAACATTCTTCTACCTTCTACCTAAGAATATTAAATCCAGAATGAGACACTGAAATGTCCCACTTCTATTTCAGTGGGACAGAATACTGATGATGCAAACAGAACTGAGCGCACAAGACAGCAGGTAAGACAAAAATGTACAGATAAACAATTATTAGGTTTATTTCCCTTTTTGTCTGTTACAAATCAGTTCGTTTTACAGAGAGAAGCTGAACTGATGTATTCTGCTCCAAAGTTTAAGAAAAAAGCTGAGAAATCCCATGGCAGAAAGGTGAAGGCAGAGGATTTTGTGGTCTACTCTGATGTTAGGAAATAGTACAAACAAAACACAACCATTTTATAGCTACATAAATATATAGTTCAAGACCTTATTGACTGTACAACTCAATACGCAGAACATGTACTTAAACAATGTACATGGAATGTTTTAATGCTAATTGTTGTAACACATTTTATTTTGTTTAATGTTCATGTACTCAGTTATTATATACTGGTCAGTGAGTTTAAAGTAAACATGTATATAAAAGTAATTTTGAAATAAATCAGTAACTGGCTGTAAATTTCCATTATTTAGAATTAGGGTGCGTTTCCACTTGTCCTGGTTTGGTCCAGTTCCAGGTTTAGTTCCAGATTTAGTCCCAGTTTTGACTCTTTTTAGATCGATCACCCTTAGAATCGTTTCATAGGGGTGGGTGATCGTGATATGGCTAAAAACGAATGTCACAGTTTTCTTGGAGTTGGATTTTAGTTTTATCACAATTCCTAAACACTGTATTTTTCTATTGCCTGTAAGAGAAATAAAGTCATCTCCTTCTTCTGAGAGTTCAGACTTGTCTAAATCCGGCTGTCACTCACTCAGATTATCATCATTTGATTTTTATCACCACATCGACCAGCCTTATCCACAAACTTTGGACATTATTTTACTTTATTCAAGCAGAAATCCTTTGGAGTTTGACGACTAATAAACCAGAAATCTTAACATTGGTATTTCCCCTTTCATTATTACGGGTCTTGGCCCTTTTTGTGTTTCATCCTCTGTTCCCGTTGCCTCTTTTGCTTTTGTGTGTGTGTGAGATATGTAAATCTGGTCCTCGAGCCCCAGACCCGGATTTGAGGGAGCAGAGAGCGCTGGACGGAGACTGGGCGTCTGCCGTCACTGGACTGACCAGGTTCCCTTTGCCCCACCAATCCAGGGAGGCACCTGTGGGAGTGCGGACCTGCCTGTTGCCACCTGCCTAATTTTGTCTGTGCACAACGGTAACACATACCTAAATGCCAGAGCTTATTAAAAGAAAATCTTAGACCCCACATGCTTGTGTGATGCATCATTTTAAAGCTTGGACCTTCTAGTTTCTGTAGATCTGCATATGAAGACTGTGAGTGCAGCTCACTTACAGTACAGACATTCATATATTCTAAAAAAAAAAATTTTTTGCCTCGGAAGGAAAATACAAAATAATAAAGGCTCTAATTGGGGCATACTTCATCCTAGGCATTTGTGGCTCACTACACTCACTGCTGAACTTTGTGGCAACAACTGTGTAAAATTTCAGACTCTAGGCCAAAGGGTTTGGTGCTGTGACCCTTTTTGTAAAAATATGTCAATTCAAGTGTCTAAATATGTACCAATGTTCCAAACTGTAATAAGATGTAATGTATAATAAATAAATTTTCTTCTGAACTTTAGCCATGTTTTCTTAAGATAAAAAACTAAAAGAAGCCAAAATTTACTCCCAAGATATGTCAGATGCCCTCCCCCAGCGTCTGCGCATAATCGCAGCCACAGGCTGTTCTCCGGAGCTTTACGCACCGACGCACTGAGCTCCTCTCTCACCTCTGCCCCATGTGGGGCACATCGTCGTAAAGCGCTCATGATTGGCTCAAACAATCTGTCAATCACTTTCTGAAAGAACCAATGACTGAAGAGCTTTTATAGTCTCATTGTCATTATTACTCCTGTTTGTCTGACCATGAAGAAGCTCAACAAAACAAACCAAGGCCACGATCAACAAGAACTAAAGGTACAGAAATATACTTAAACAGAGGTTTATGTTTCATGATTCATGTTAATGTTGCTTTTATGATTAATTCTTTATATGTTTATTTTCCTACAACAAAGGTGAGAGTAAAAAAGTCCGAGTGTGAAGCCGCACTGCACCGGGCGATTGAAGCGTCAGAAACAGAATGGGTCTACACTTATGTCACTTTTGTTCATGTCAAGTAGGATCAAATCTCTCATTCTGGTGCAGTAAACTTAAAGTATTCTTTTTGAACAGTTTTCTGATAAAATGTGTAAATAATGTGTAAATATGAAGCTTTAGTGGGTCTAGTTTTAAAATCGGCACTCGGCCACTCCAGGAATAGCAGTAGTTAACAGATAATGTAATAAGAAAATAAAATGTAAACATATGAACAGTGAAATTCAATTCAATTCAATTTATTTTGTAGCGCCCAAAATCGCAACAACAGTAGCCTCTAAGGGCGTTCCAAGATATGGATGAGTAAAACATACACACAGACATATCAAAACAGGAATAAACAACATTCATGTAAAGCAGCAAATGAAACATTGTCCAGTCATCCCCTGTCCTTAGACCCTCCTTCTCAGCAAGGAAAAACTCCAAAAAACCCAGGGTCCTGGGAAAAAGAAGAAACCTCGGGGAGAACTACAGTGAAGGAGGGATCCACTCCCATGGACGGACGGGCTATAGATGTCCAGGCCCGTGGGCCAGTTCAGTATGACCACAGCTACCCAGGTGGGGAAGAGCCGGGCGAGGAGGAGGAGAAGAGGGGCGAGGAGGAGGAGCCGGGCGAGGAGGAGGAGCCAGGCGAGGAGGAGGAGCCAGGCGAAGAGGAGGAGCCAGGCGAGGAGGAGGAGAGAGGTCCAGCTGCCATCAGGCGTCTGAAAGAGTTCCACTCCACAGGGGGAGTGGGACAGGGGACAACATGTGAATAGCAATGAACAAACTACAGATGAGAACATAGTGAGTGATGCTGGTGAGAAAAAAGGAGGAAACAGAGGACAGTGCTCAGGTTGCCACACTTCCCCCAGCTTGTTATCTCCTGCGGCAGCTTATCTTAGTGACATCAACTAAGTAACCTGGTCATAAGCTATTCCGAAGAGGAAGGTTTTAAGCCTGGTCTTAAATAAACAGTGAAATCAACCTAACAATGAACCATGAACCACCATAGACATACATGTAGAAACCCCCTGTATGAATGTAATTGTAACTGCTAACAATGCTGGTACATATGAATTTGCATTTGAAACTGACTTTTTATAGCAAATAAACTCAAAGAAATTCCTAAAAACAGCATGGTGTGTTTTATTTTACATTTTACTTTATTTATTTTTTTACATTTCACACATTTGATTTGATCTTATAGACATTCAAATTTGTCAAAAAGAAGAAAATATGTGCATTAACTTAGCTGTAAAGGGAGTATTATGCAAAATGTCATCAAAAACATGTCTGAAAAAGTTTTAGATCTCGTCCATGCATGTTTGAGTAATTTAGCGATCTCTCCCAGGCCCATAAATATACAAAATAATGAAAGGATTAAAAACTGTACATAGCAACTTGACAAACCTGATGCGATGTGCACCAGTTTCCTTTGTGACAGCGCTCTGAAAGGGGTGTGACTTAGCACGGAGAGCAAAGAGAGGGGGACTCAGAGCGTCAAAAATAAAAGTGAACATGTTAATATGTTATTTCCAGCAAATACAGCATTTTCAAAACAATAAAAGGTAAAATGGTGAGCTAAATATGCTATGATAAAGCAATGAATACCCCATAGAAGTAAATTAGCCCCTCTTTAAAACATGTAGGCGTGTGAATTTGAGCAGGATGTTACACAGAAAACAGCATTACGACCAAAACTTGCACAAAAGCAGAATATGTAAAATCACAGCCTTTATATTCCTGCCTGGGCCCAGTGAGGATCAGTGTGTCAGTGCTGCTCTGCTCTCACACCAGAGTACACACACTCCTGCTCTCCTCTTGTGTTACTGCTCTGTCTCTGTTTCACTTTTCTGGAGGAGAAATTCAGCGCTGCGTAGTTGACATCTGCATGAACGTCCTGCAAATATGTGTTGGAAACAAATTCAAGTTGTTATTACCAAAATCCAGAAAGAAAAGCTTTTCACTTTTCCTAATAAACAAATGCATTAATAATGTATAAGGAACAAATAGCAGCCTACCGTATGTTCTGACATCTCACACTGTGCACTGTTAACACCATCAGGAGAATCTGTAAAAGAGCATTATATTAAACAGATTTATTAAACTATTAGCCATGTTTACCATCTGACCTCTGCAGTGTGCACAGAGCCTCCCTCGCTTCACACAGAGGATGATGATCACGAGCACACACACACACAACAGGACTGACAGAGCCACAGTCACTGGCTGCAGCTGCAGATCTGGAGGCTCATCTGAAAATATATACACTACATTTAGGTTATATTTGATTAAAGTAGAAGCAGCTCTCATATAGCAGCGTGACTGGAGCTTTAGGTTCTAGGTTCAAGGTTCTTTATGATCCCTGTGGGGTTTGCAGCTCTAACATATAACAGGCATCACAGACAAATGTAACAGCCAAACAACAAATATATTAAAGAGGAGCATTATTAAATCTAACAGCAGAATCAGTCTTCTACAAAGTCACTCTGTGATTAAAAGTGTTTGACAGACTTACAGTGAGAACAATGGCATTCTGAAAGGCCGCCACACACTACAGGATTATTCGGTCTTAAATTATTTTTAAACGTGCAACAAAAAGTGCACACAACAGACACAAGGAGAAGTGTGTGAGATTTTAAAAGTCTGATCACAAAGACTGCTGTGAGATACTCTGCTCTGAGCACCGCAGGCTACTGTTTCCTGTCTAGAGTAAAGCCACTCGCTTTGATACTGTTCAAAGATCAGAGCTCTGCACTTCTAGTTTAGATACAAGTCAAAACTGTGTTATTATTATTTGTGAAATGTGGTGCAATACTTTAAATACATTATATTTAAATAAATAAAGTGCACAGGAAGTAGAGTCACTGTCGCTAACACAGACTGATCACTAATCTACAGCTTCACCTGGATCCGTGCGCTGTGTGGACGTAAACGGACACATGGGAACTGTTCTCGCCTATTTACTTCAAAGTGGATTAACAGTGCTGTTTTGTGGACTGGGTGTCATTATTTGCAGAAGACAAATTCTATGGATAATGTGGATGAGGTGCTGCAGTTCATATTTACAACTTGACGAGAGGTGAGTAATAATTTTTTATTGTTACTGAATTTGTATCTTGCGTCTCTGTGTTCGTCGGTTCTCTGCCCCTGACGCTCTGTTTTATTGGCTGTTACTGTAGAATAGCTGATGTTGATCTGACAGAACAGCTCAGAGTCACACTGACACCACACACACACACACACACACACACACGCACACACACACACACACACATACACACGAGGAGCACAGCAGCTTTAAAATCACACACAAAGTCACAAAGTCGGGTCTTGCCTCCCTGAACTCGGGGAGAACCAAATTTCAACCAAAATCAGACAAAATCTCCAGTGTGTGACGGCCTTAAGAGGCGACAATTATCCACAGATTTAAAATCTGACTTTTAGAGCAAATATGACGTACCTATGTCCAGTGTAGTTCCCGTCCCAAACAGGATGTGTCCACATGTGTGCACAGCGCAGTAGTATGTCCCAGCCTCAGAGGAGCATCCTATAGTTTTGGACAGACTGTACACACAGCTGTAGTTTGTAAAGTGGGACATGAGTCCAGTGTGAGGCTCCACAGATCCAGCTCTGAACCAGAGCACCTGCTGCTGTTGTGGACACTGGATTTGGCTCTTGTTGTTTTTGGGCTGAAGTGAGCACTGAAGAGACACTGAGCGTCCTGGGACCAGTGAAGCTGAGGATCGACTCTGTGTCACATGAACACAGCTCTGTGAGTCTGCTCCATCTGTGCCTAAGACAAGAGCACACAGTGTCAGCAGCTACTCTTTACTATTCACTTACTATTCGAATACTTTACCATTAACAACCAAGAAGGTGCTGTTGACAAAGTTCTGGAGATGTCCATCAATCATTAAGCAATAGTAGACTGCTTCATCCTCTTTCCGGACATTGTGTATTGTAAAAACAGGCTGCGTATCCACTGTGGTGACATTAAACCTTTGATCCTTGAATGATTTAGCGACTGTAACAGTATTATAATATACATTTGCAATAAACTGCATCATATGTCCTGGAAATTCTTTGTACCAGTTTACACGTTTATTCTTAAAAGCACATGTAAAAGTGACAGTGTCTCCATGTTGAACCACTGTCACAGGTATTTGGTCCTCTGCACTTTGACCTGCAAAACAAACAGAAACAGCCCCTGTCCATAAATGTATCACCATCATGTTTCATAGTTAGTATAGTTTTACTTACAGAAGATGCTCAGGAGGATGAAGGCAGTGAGTGGTCCAACCATGTTTATTCTGATGTCCCTGACAGACTTACATGAGTGTTTTATATAGACTATGAGAGGCGGAAATAGTAACGATTGGCTGAAGCACAAATACACCTCCCCCTACTTACTGAACAGTGTCTTGAACTTGATCTTATGTTTATATTGAATGTAAGACTATAAAATGTGATTAAAACATTTAGTAAATCAAAAGTCTAAGAGGATATTAAAGAGGAACTAAACACAACTAACCACATTTCAAATAGAACTGCTAAACTTTGCAGTACCTGGAGAACTAAAGAAAATAGTTTTTAATTCATTTTAAAGTATACAGATAAAGTAATGGTTGAAATACGTAAACCAGGGCTTCATAGTAAATACACACAGCTTTTATGGAAGGCAGTGCTTGGATTTACACTTGTAAAATGTACTGGTGCTGTCAGTAATCATGTCCAGTTAGAATGAACATTTTTTGGTCACCTACAACTTTATTGAGCACACTAGGCTAATCGCTAATTTAACACAGTCTTTTGGGCTTTCACAAGTGCAGTGGGAAATCAACAAATGTAAGTCTAAGGCTTTTTATAAAGTTGTTTTATAACGTTTCCAGACACTAATGAGTGAACCAGGCAGAGTGTTTTGTTTGTTACACTCGTGGCTGTTGTAAGATGAGTTAGAAAGTGGTGATAAGCTTCTTCAGCTAAGAACTTGCCCCCATCACTACACTAGTTTGTTGACTTGACAGATTCACTGCCACAATGAGATCTCCGCCGAGGCAACACTGATCTGTGCCATTTTTTTGGCTTCTGACAGTATTCGACCACCTCTAGAAATGGACTTTAGCTTCAAACGTGCTGGAGTTCCCTTTAAGTTTACCCATCCCGCTCTGCACAGAGAAACTTGGATGGACAGACAGAGGAGAGAGACGGTATTGGACCTTTCTGTAACAGAATTACAGAATGAATAGATCGAGTTGTTGATGTTTACAGGTCTAAAATGCTTTATTCTTCATTGCTGATGATTATTTTCCCAAACAGAAAACAGTTTGAATCTACATATGGCTAATATCACCCTCATCCTACTGAGTAATACATTTGTTTCACCAAGAAGAAGCTCAACAAAACAAACCAAGGCCACGATCAACAACAACTACACCTCCCAAAATATACTTAAATATACAGATTATTCATGTAAACAAGCTGTTAATGCTGCAATTATGATAAATTCTTCATATATATTTTCCTGCAACAAAGGTGAGGGTAAAAAAAGTCGGAGTGTGAAGCCGCACTGCACCGGGCGATTGAAGCGTCAGAAACAGAATGGGTCTACACTTATGTCACTTTTGTTCATGTCAAGTAGGATCAAATCTCTCACTGTGGTGCAGTAAACTTAAAAGAAGATACGTATAAAGGTCAGGATTTCTTGCATGATAAATGTGTTTATGCTTTTGTAATATAAAAAAAAAAGAGTAATACACGTGATAATAACTGAATCATAAATAAAATCAAACTAAACATTATAAGCCTAAGAAAATGTTTGTCAGGATGAGAGCAGTTGTCCTCAATAAAAATGATGGTTGTAACATTTGTACATGAAGAAATATGAAATTTGTGTTTTTGTCTTGTGTATTATCAGCCTCTCAAGTCATATTATTTGTTAACGTTAAGGTACAATTTATTGATATAGTTTATTTATCCTTTCCAAATCATAACATGACTTTGTTGCAGTAGCTCCTTTACAATAGTTGCAAAAACAACATTCATTCATATATATTAAGAGTGGAAAAGAAAGAAGAAAACAACTGGAGGACTGTACCGATTTAACTTCAAGTAAAAGTTATGTTTATTGTGAAATTTTGTGGAAATTGCTTTTATGAAAATATCATTTGATTTGCCAAAAAGAAAAAAAAAGCATCAGCATCATTAATAACACACATTTCTTACACATATCACGTTATCTCATTGATTTTTTTGGAAATAAAAACATTATTAATACATGTTTAAAATACAAAACAAAGCTCAAATATTTCAGAAAACCATTGATCGCATAAACAGCAACAAAAAGAATTAAAGTAAATTCAAATACATGCAGAAAAACAAAAATCTGTCTGACTGCATTAAAAAGTCATTTATTGTAAAAACTGGACTTGTATTAACTGTATCCACATGCAGTGACGCTACTGACAACATTCACTTAATTATTCAGTGTGGTCTGTTTTATGTTTATAGCTGTACTGGACAGTGGAGTACACAGACTCCTGTTTTCCTCCTGGTTTACCACACAGTTTCAGAGCAGCAGAGATGGCATATGCACTTGAACCCTGCAAATATGTTAGACACAAAAACTCTTCAATGGGTTGTACTAAAAATAGGTCATTTCTCGCATAAGAAATCAAACAAATGAATAATCCATATTACGTTACTAATGCGTGTTCTGGCTTCTGTGTATTGATGGTATCAGGATCTGTAAAATTACAATTATCACAATATTGAGATGCAATAAACTAGGACAGGAAATAGTCCACATTTAGTATATGGTACCTCTGCAGTGTGCACAGAGCCTCCCTCTCTTCACACAGAGGACGATGATCACGAGCACACACACATACAACAGGACTAACAGAGCCACAGCCACTGGCAGCAGATCAGAAGCCACAGCCACTGGAGGCTCATCTGAAAATATATACACTACATTTAGGTTATATTTGATTAAAGTAGAAGCAGCTCTCATAAAGCAGCGTGACTGGAGCTTTAGGTTCTAGGTTCAAGGTTCTTTATGATCCCTGTGGGGTTTGCAGCTCTAACATATAACAGGCATCACAGACAAATGTAACAGCCAAACAACAAATATATTAAAGAGGAGCATTATTAAATCTAACAGCAGAACCAGTCTTCTACAAAGTCACTCTGTGATTAAGAGTGTTTGACAGACTTACAGTGAGAACAATGGCATTCTGAAAGGCCGCCACACACTACAGGATTATTCGGTCTTAAATTAGTTTTAAACGTGCAACAAAAAGTGCACACCACAGACACAAGGAGAAGTGTGTGAGATTTTAAAAGTCTGATCACAAAGACTGCTGTGAGATACTCTGCTCTGAGCACCGCAGGCTACTGTTTCCTGTCTAGAGTAAAGCCACTCGCTTTGATTCTGTTCAAAGATCAGAGCTCTGCACTTCTAGTTTAGATACAAGTCAAAACTGTGTTATTACTGTTTGTGAAATGTGGTGCAATACTTTAAATACATTATATTTAAATAAATAAAGTGCACAGGAGGTAGAGTCACTGTCGCTAACACAGACTGATCACTAATCTACAGCTTCACCTGGATCCGTGTGCTGTGTGGACGTAAACGGACACATGGGAACTGTTCTCGCCTTTTTACTTCAAAGTGGATTAACAGTGCTGTTTTGTGGACTGGGTGTCGTTATTTGCAGAAGACAAATTCTATGGATAATGTGGATGAGGTGCTGCAGTTCATATTTACAACTTGACGAGAGGTGAGTAATAATTTTTTATTGTTACTGAATTTGTATCTTGCGTCTCTGTGTTCATCGGTTCTCTGCCCCTGACGCTCTGTTTTATTGGCTGTTACTGTAGAATAGCTGATGTTGATCTGACAGAACAGCTCAGAGACAAACTGACACCACACACACACACACACACACACACACACACACACACACGAGGAGCACAGTGGCTTTAAAATCACACACAAAGTCACAAAGTCGGGTCTTGCCTCCCTGAACTCGGGGAGAAGCAAATTTCAACCAAAATCAGACAAAACCTCCAGTGTGTGACGGCCTTAAGAGGCGACAATTATCCTCAGACACAGCTGAACACAGCTCTGTGAGTCTGCTCCACACAGTGTCAGCAGCTACTCTTTACTATTCACTTACTATTCTAATACTTTACCATTAACAAACAAGAAGGTGCCGTCCATAATATTCTGGAGATGGTCATCCATCAATAAGCAATAGTAGACTGCTTCATCCTCTTTCCGGACATTGTGTATTGTAAAAACAGGCTGCGTATCCACTGTGGTGACATTAAACCGTTGATCCTTGAATGATTCAGCGACTGTAAGAGGACGTAAATATACCTTTGCAATAAACTGCATCATGTTTCCTGGAGTTTGTTTGTACCAGTTTACACGTTCATTCTTAAAAGCACATGTAAAAGTGACAGTGTCTCCAGGTTGAACCACTGTCACAGGTATTCGGTCCTCTGCACTTTGACCTGCAAAACAAACAGAAACAGCCCTTGTCCATAAATGTATCACCATCATGTTTCATAGTTAGTATAGTTTTACTTACAGAAGATGCTCAGGAGGATGAAGGCAGTGAGTGGTCCAACCATGTTTATTCTGATGTCCCTGACAGACTTACATGAGTGTTTTATATAGACTATGAGAGGCGGAAATAGTAACGATTGGCTGAAGCACAAATACACCTCCCCCTACTTACTGAACAGTGTCTTGAACTTGATCTTATGTTTTTATTGAATGTAAGACTATAAAATATGATTAAAACATTTAGTAAATCAAAAGTCTAAGAGGATATTAAAGAGGAACTAAACACAACTAACCACATTTCAAATAGAACTGCTAAACTTTGCAGTACCTGGAGAACTAAAGAAAATAGTTTTTAATTCCTTTTAAAGTATACAGATGAAGTAATGGATGAAATATGTAAACCAGGGCTTCATAGTAAATACACACAGCTTTTATGGAAGGCAGTGCTTGGATTTACACTTGTAAAATGTACTCGTGCTGTCAGTAATCATGTCCTGTTAGAATCGTTTTTTTTGGTCACCTACAACTTTATTGAGCACACTAGGCTAATCGCTAATTTAACACAGTCTTTTGGGCTTTCACATG